>CM059345.1:0-25000 GCA_030324255.1 Phytophthora capsici
ATGTGCGATTTTGGACCTGGGGTGACGACAAAAGTGTTGGAAGAGTATCGGTCGCCATGCTTTTGCAACAAAAACCCGGGGTCAGAACAGTAATGTTGTCGGCTCGCGCTATAAAAGTTGTGGGTATATGTATTGACACACGGGGAACACGCTCGTGAAGTCAGATTTGGCGTAAAAGGTCCATGGGAGACGGTATTCAAGTTTGAAGATTGTGAAAATTTGCGTTTTTCTGGAAAAAACGCTAAAAACGCATGTTTTGGCTCCTGTAGCCTGAACCGCGATAGTCTGCCCTGCAGACTTTTCAGGGCTAGTGTGCATGCCACGGGAACATTTTCTTCATACAAGCGAAGGTCGGTGTCTAACCCGTTTTTTGCGCTACAGACCGTTTTTTGTTTTGGGTCTCATTTTCAAATTCGTTTTTATCTTGGAAGGAGTGACATTTGGCAAAATCTGACTTCACCATCGTGTTCCCCGCGCGATCCCCCTTGTCGGGGCTGTTCTATCTAGAAAATGTGCTCCAGAGACGGTACATACCTCTAACAGTTTATGCGGATTATATAAAAATTGAGAGGTCGTACAAAGAAATGGTCGGTACCATAAAGATTCGCCGTGAAATTCTGCACTTGGTGGTACTTTGGCTCAAGGCTACAAAAAAGAGACAGATCGACCTTACATAAAAAGTACTGCCCGCACGGCTCTGTAACCCGGACAGTTGGATTCCCCATATCTCGAAAAGTATATGTAAAGCCGCCTGGAACATGCGCCGTCCGTTCGACATCTGGGGGCTGAGCTACGTGTGTTCGCGTTTCTATTCATTTTGAGGGGCTTACATAAGACGTGACTTCAAATCTGAGGTGACCACGAAAGAAGCAGCGCAAAAGTACGTCTAGTGCACCGGTTGGTAGTACAAGATTTGCCCCCGCATCCCACTTAGACATAACCGTTTGCGTGTCGATCCGTGAAGCAACAGGTTTGAGAGGGTTCCCGTTCGTCTGGCTCGTTTCTACTCCTTGGACCATTGGATTCCAGCGTGTGTCTATAAACCACTAGTCCGACCCCGAGGTCGAGTCGTAGCCCCCCCGGTGTGTGCTCTCCATCACGCCCTAACTATGATTGCGGCATATATGAAGATGGCAGGAAGGGGGAGAAACGGTTCCGGAGGGGGTGAAAACATGCCCCGCTACATCTACCACGACGTCCTGAACATGCATGCCAAGTCTCGGCTTGTAAAAAGAAGAATTGGCGGCAAAGGTAGACAGCACTCCGGATCTCCCCGGTGGTCACCCACCCGAGTACTACCTGAGCTTGAGGTTGCTTCTACACTTCACAGGAGCGAACGGGATATGGTGTTCTCAGCCTAAGATGGCCGTCTACACCAGGACATGTGCACCTCCTACTTATATGCCTACCACTCAACCCACATCGCATAGATATCCATCGACACATCTAGGTGGACACACGTGGACATAGGATAGGGACAGCTCGCAAAAGCCAGACACAATTGGGAAAGTTTGTGTGTATGTACGGGAAGTTAGAGGGTAACTCGCTATCTGGCTAACAAACAGAGTAACGTAAGCCGTAAAAGAGTGAGGACGGGTGCGGAGGTGGACGCAGGTGGACGTAGGGCTAGGGGGAAACTACTACATGCAGGTAGAAGTGTGTGAGAGCGTGTGTGTAAGAGTGGGGGGCGTCTGGGCGCCTATGTAAAGAAAGAGTGAGTGTGTGAGTAACAAAATGAGTAAGTCAGCAACCGGCGCACTACGGTACGTATATATCTTAATCTAAGTATGGAAATGCAACCGCAGACAAAAGGGGGGTGGTGTGGCATACATTACAGAAACGAGAGGCCATCAGCGACCCTCTATTATTACATACAAACTGCTACAGGTCGACACCTTCACTCCTGAACACTGCAGATAGCGGGCCAGTTCCATGCTTGGCGCGTACGCGGCCGCCCAACAATGCAAACATCCCAAGGTGTCCATTTTCAGCTTGAGCAGCCACGCTTCCGGCCTCGAACATGGGACAGGACACGTGCAATATACACGCCGAGGAAACATGGACACCATGGACACCTCCATGCATGCCCAAAGGAGCTCCGCTTAAGTACGACACTAAATGCAGCATATGCAACACGCTCTGCGCTCCTTCCCTTTCCATCACCCTCCATATCTCGCGCCCGCCGCGCTTCCTCGCCGCCGCCTTCGCCATATTCACCCGCACGCGCCACGCTTCCTCGCCGTCACCTTCGCCCATATTCCGCCTGCGCTTCCTCAACACCGCCTGCCCTGGAAACATCTACTCTAAAATTCGCTAAGTCTTTCAGTCGTTTTACATACTTTATCCTAGTCTAAATTGGTAGCAGCTCTCCCTGCCACACAAGCCGTACACACTGTACACAACTTGCACACACTGCTCATACACACTGCACACAAGTCGCACACACTGCACACAAGCCGTACACACTGTACACAACTCATACACACTGCACACAAGCCGCACACACTGCACACAAGCCGCACACAAACCGAACACAGCGTACACAACTCGAACACAGCGCACACAAGCCGTACACAACGCACACAAGTGCTGCACACTAACTCTATCTTACGCTTCTACGCCCACAACATCGCTACGCCCCACACTAAAGTCCCCCGATTTGGCTCGGAAAACATTAGCGCTGGCACTTATGAAAATCGCGCAAAGCAATGCTACCTTCGTCCTGTTGCTTCGCCATACTACATTCTCCGATTTTGGCTCGGGAAACATTAGCGCTGGCACTTAGCGGTTTATGAAAACAAACGCCACTAAGTCGAGAAAGCTACAAGACATTGGTACACACACACTTAACAGTTTCATAGACAAACACTAACTGCCGACCAGCTAGTTCCCGCTACCTTAGGCGCGAAAGTAAATCACTTCTTAGACAGCCTTATTTACATGGCTGCTTTGCTTTTATAGTGTATTTGCGCGGCTATTGCAATGAAAGTTGGGGAGAAAATGTTCATTTCTGAACAAATCAATAGAACAAGTGGCTGGGGCCTCAGCAGATCGTAGTACAAGCACTACTCTCATGCTTTACAACACCCCGTTCTGTAGTTAAGTCGTCTACAAAGGATTTATCTTTCCCAATATTTGAAATTCTCATAAGTCAGCCTACTCTCCACCACCAGCACTCTTCTGACAGGCAGCGGAGTGCGTTGCAATTGTATGATGTTGGGTGTCCAGAAGACACCTATCGCTATTCGCGGCACATAGTGCAAGGTGATTATCGTTCATTCCAGCATGGATTCTGACTTAGAGGCGTTCAGCCATAATCCTACAGATGGTAGCTTGGCGGCACTAGCTTTTCAGCTAACCGCAGTTAACCACCATCTGGAACCAACGGTTCCTCTCGTACTGGGTTGGATTACCGTGTTTAGACAACGAACTCATCAGTAGGGTAAAACTAACCTGTCTCCACGACGGTTTGCCTAAAACCCAGCTCACGTTCCCCTATTAGTGGGTGAACAATCCAAACAATTGGCGAGTTCTACTTCGCAAAATGATAGGAAGAGCCGACATCGAAGAATCAAAAAGCAACGTCGCTATGGACGCTTGGCTGCCACAAGGCCAGTTATCCCTGTGGTAACTTTTTTCTGACACCTCTAGGCTTAAAATTCTAAAGAACTAAAGGATCGATAGGCCACGCTTTCACGGTTTATATTCATACTGAAAAATCAAAATCAAGTGAGCTTTTACCCTTTTGTTCTACATGAGATTTCTGTTCTCATTGAGCTCACCTTAGGACACCTGTGTTATCATTTAACAGATGTGCCGCCCCAGCCATTAACTCCCCACCTGACGATGTCTCTCCACGTGTAGCTCTCTCGCTCCAGGCAAAAGCCCAAGCTTACAACTGTGAACTTGAGCGACCGCGAGTGCCACCCAGATGCTACATCATGGTATAAGTAAACAACATTGAGAGTAGTGGTATATTCACGGACGGCAGAGCCTCCCACTTATTCTACAATCGCAAGTCATTTCACAACGTCAGACTAGAGTCAAGCTCAACAGGGTCTTCTTTCCTCGACTGATTATTCCAAGCCCGTTCCCTTTGGCTGTGGGTTCGCTAGACAGTAGATAGGGACAGTGGGAATCTCATTAATCCATTCATGCGCGTCACTAGTTAGATGACGAGGCATTACGGCTGCTTAAGAGAGTCATAGTTACCCTATTTGCACCCGCGCTTGGTTGAATCTCTTCACTTTGACATTCAGAGCACTGGGCAGAAAATCACATTGTGCTCAACACCGTCTCCGGCCATCACAATGCTTTGTTTTAATTAAACAGTCGGATTCCCTCTGTCCGCTCCAGTTCTGAGCCGGTTGTTCTAACGCATCTATGGAAACAGCGGCCAGCCCGAAAGCCAAACCGCCTTTCTCTCCGGCACAGCAAGAGCAGCCCGACCGCCAGTGCGTGGCCGCATCCGGTCCCCGAAAGGTCCAGACGCAGCCCAACGTATAGGCCGCGCCACAAGCTCTCCTGAAAAAGACCCCTAGGCCCAACCCTCAGAGCCAATCCTTTCTCCCGAAGTTACGGATCTATTTTTGCCGACTTCCCTTATCTACATTCTTCTTCTATCAACTAGAGGCTGCTAACCCTTGAGAGACCTGATGCGGTTATGAGTACGAACGAGGGTGCGAATAAATCTTCTAGCCTTTGATTTTCAAGGGCTGCTGTCGTGGGCGCACAGGACACTTCAAAAGTAAAGTGTGCTTGGCGCAAGGCGTCCTCCTTATCGCCGGATAATCCGTTTCCAAGGCAGGACATGCTTGTTAAAAAGAAAAAGAGAACTCTTCCCTAAGTACACGCTAGGCGTCTCCTAATCGGTTGTGTTGCCACACATTATCCACGTCTCGGTCTTCAGGAATATTAACCTGATTCCCCTTTTCGATACACGAGTGCTGCATACAAAACGCGAGGACGAACCCCACGCCCCAAACAGCTCCAGCTTTCAAACGGAATTATCCTATCTCTTAGGATCGACTCACACCGTGTCCAATTACTGATCACACGGAACCTTTCTCCACTTCTTTAATCTTCAAAGTTCGCATTTGAATATCATTTGCTACTACCACCAAGATCTGCACTAAAGGCCGTTTGCTCAGGCTCACGCCACGTGAGCTTCTTCACGACTCCTCACGCCCTCCTACTCATTAACGCGTACATTACAAACGTCGCCATCACGCTAACGGCAAAGTATAAGTAGCTCCTGCTTTAGCGCCAATCCATTTTCAGGGCTAGTTCATTCGGCAGGTGAGTTGTTACAATTCTTAGCGGATTCCGACTTCCATGGCCACCGTCCTGCTGTCTAAATGAACCAACACCTTTTATGGCATCTAGGTGAGCGGGTATTTGGCACCTTTAACTTTGCGTTCGGTTCATCCCGCATCGCCAGACGAGCTTACCTCGTATTGGCCCACTCAGCAACTTGATATTCACATCCACAAGTTCAATTAAGAAACCTGCAGGTCTTACATAGATTTAAAGTTTAGAGAATAGGTCGAGGAAGTTTCCTTCCCGAATCCTCTAATCATTCGCTTTTTACCTCATAAAACTATCGTAAATAAGTTGCTGCTATTCCTGAGGGAAATTTCGGAGGGAAACCAGCTACCGGGATAGATGGTCTCGATTAGTCTTTCGCCCCTATACGCCAAGTTTGACGATCGATTTGCACGTCAGAATCGCTACGAGCTTCCACCAGAGTTTCCTCGCTGGCTTTCACCCTACTCAGGCATAGTTCACCATCTTCGGGTACCAACATATGTGCTCAAACTCAAATCTTTCACCACGAAGGTCTCATGATCGGTCGATAGTGCCACGTTGCAGACTGAGTGCCTCGCAATCGTTTCCTCACCTCAGACAACTTGCGCCGCTCATCGTTTCTCGTATTTCAGCGCTGCTGGGGTTTCCACACGGCACCCTAACACTTGCACACATGTTAGACTCCTTTAATCCGTGTTTCAAGACGGGTCGGATCGTCTACATTTCGTCAACGTCCCGAACGTAGCGACAAGTTAAGCGCCCGCATCAATCCACACACAACCACACACGCATAGCAAGCCATCCGCACACGGCGCACACGGAGACACAAACCCACTAAAAGCACGTTGTAGGCACCTCAGTCCCAACCACGACGACTCGGTCCACCAAGGAAGATATAATGACAAACGCGGGAGCGCCCTACCTCCTCGGCAGCCATTTCCCGCAGCATACGAACTGGACCTGACGTCCCACCGCAGCACAGGGCACCAGCAAAACACTCACAGCACACACGCCAGGCGCAGTAGCCAAAAAAGCCACTGCCACAGCACACGCACGCAAACGCTCGCCAATGAAATATGCCACGGATTATAGACACTGGAAAACGATTCGGTTCCTTTTCAGCAGTTTCAGGTACTCTTTAAACTCTCTTTTTCAAAGTTCTTTTTCATCTTTCCTCACGGTACTTGTCTGCCATCTGGTCTCGCACCAATATTTAGCTTTTTAGATGGAATTTACCACCTACTTTGCGCTGCATTCCCAAACAACGCGACTCAAAGAAAACGGGCCGTACGCACGCTTCACTCAGGGATGAACGGGAGTATCACCCCTCCATGCTGTCCTCTTCCAAGGAACTTGCCCCAAGCGCTCACGCTGACCACGCCTCTATAGACTACAATTCGCCGCGCAAAATCTTGCACGGAGATTTTAAGCTTGAGCTCTTCCCGCTTCACTCGCCGTTACTAGGGGAATCCCGCGTTTTTTCCTCCGCTTATTGATATGCTTAAGTTCAGCGGGTAATCTTGCCTGATATCAGGTCCAATTGAGATGCGCACCGAAGTGCACAATAAAATTCCCAAAATGGATCGACCCTCGAGCAGCCGAAGCCGCCACTCTACTTCTGCAACAGCAAAACCGATTCAAAAAGCCAGCCAAACACAGCTACGGTTCACCAGCCCATCACGCCACAGCAGTGAAAAAGCATTCACAATAAGCGCCTGTTCAAAGTCGAAGCCAACCATACCGCGAATCGAACACTCCTCCTAAACGCCGCAGCAGACAAACCGGTCGCCGACTGGCCACGCAGGCAGCCTCCACAACCAGCAACACCACGCTTTTCGAGCAAAGAGAAGTACAGTTCAGTACATTTAAAAGGACCTCGCAGTCGACCCGAAGGACAACACGTAAGACACTTCACATCTGCGCCACATTCCTCCACCGACTACACGCAGGTGAAGGAAGAAAGCCAAGTTTGATGTACGGACACTGATACAGGCGCATACTCCCAGGACTAACCCGGAAGTGCAATATGCGTTCACAAAATTTCGATGACTCACTGAATCCTGCAATCTCGGCATTACGTATCGCAGCAGTTCGCAGCGTTCTCTTCATCGATGTGCGAGCCTAGACATCCACTGCTGAAAGTTGCTATCTAGTTAAAAGCAGAGACTTTCTCGTCCCCACAGTATAATCAGAATTGTGAAATGGGTTTAAACAAAAAGCTACTCGCCCGGACCGAAGTCCAAACATTCGCCATGATAGGTACAAGATCCCCCAACTAAAAGGGTTGATACGGTTCACGTGGAAAAGTTTTTAGGTGTGGTAATGATCCTTCCAGAAAGTTCACCTACGGAAACCTTGTTACGACTTCACCTTCCTCTTAAATGGCGAGGTTTAAAAAAGTTCCCATCAATCCACTCGGCACTGTGAAGCAAGCGGACTCACGGTCCCGGTAATTTTTCACCGGAGTCATTCAATCGGTAGGTGCGACGGGCGGTGTGTACAAAGGGCAGGGACGTAATCAATGCAAGCTGATGACTTGCGTTTACTAGGAATTCCTCGTTCAAGACTGAAAATTGCAACAGTCTATCCCTAGCACGATGCGCATTTCACAAGATTACCCTGACCTATCGATCAAGGTTGTATACTCGTTGAACGCATCAGTGTAGCGCGCGTAGCGGCCCAGAACATCTACAAGGGCATCACAGACCTGTTATTGCCTTCCAACTTCCTTTTGGTTTGATTACCCAAAAAGTCCCTCTTAAGAAGTCCACAAACCTACCAAAAATGGTAAGCGGAACTATTTAGGTGTCACGTGAGGTCTCGTTCGTTAACGGAATTAACCAGACAAATCACTCCCACCAACTAAGAACGGGCTATGCACCACCACCCATAGAATCAAGAAAGAGCTCTCAATCTGTCAATCCTTACTATGTCTGGACCTGGTAAGTTTTCCCGTGTTGAGTCAAATTAAGCCGCAGGCTCCACTCCTGGTGGTGCCCTTCCGTCAATTCCTTTAAGTTTCAGCCTTGCGACCATACTCCCGGAACCCTGGGCAAAAGACTTTGATTTCTCTCATACGGTGCTGACAAGGTCATTTAGGTAAACGACTGCCAATCCCGAGTCGGCATAGTTTATGGTTAAGACTACGATGGTATCTAATCATCTTCGATCCGATCCTAACTTTCGTTCTTGATTAATGAAAACATCCTTGGTAAATGCTTTCGCCTAAGCTCATCTTTCAGCGATCCAAGAATTTCACCTCTGACGCTGAAATATGAATACCCCCAACTGTCATCCTATTAATCATTTAACCCTGGTGTGCAAACCAACAAAAATAGACCACTCAAGGCCGTGCATCTTATTATTCCATGCTAATGTATTCAAATGAGCAAACGCCTGCTTTAAACACTCTAATTTTTTCACAGTAAACGATGCAAGCCCACCAACCCACCACACTTAATGGCAGAAAGGCAGCCTCACAAAAAATGCCTCGAACATCCATACGTACGCACTCCCAGAGGGAAGCGGACCGGACATCCAAAACAGAAATCCAACTACGAGCTTTTAACTGCAACAACTTTAATATACGCCATTGGAAGCTTGGAATTACCGCGGCTGCTGGCACCAGACTTTGCACCCTCCAATTGATCCTCGTTAAGGGATTTAAATTGTTCTCATTCCAATTGCCCGACTCGAAGAGCCAGAGCATTGTTATTTATTGTCACTACTACCTCCCAGCGTCAGGATTGGGTAATTTACGCGCCTGCTGCCTTCCTTGGATGTGGTAGCCGTTTCTAAGGCTCCTCTCCGGAATCAAACTCAAACCCTAATTCCCTGTTACTCCGTTAATGCCATGGTACGGCCCATATCCTACCATCCAAAGCTGATAGGGCAGAAACTCAATCGATTTATCGCGCAAAAGCGCGATCCGCACAAGTTATTATGACTCAACACAATACCAGCCCGAAGACTGCATTGGTTTCAACCCATTAAATGCTACCCGCCCGACAAGCAGTTGGGTATTTATGCATGTATTAGCTCTAGAATTACTACGGGTATCCAAGTAGTAAGGTACTATCGAGTAGACTATAACTGATATAATGAGCCATTCGCAGTTTCACAGTACAAAAAGTGTTTATACTTAGACATGCATGGTTTAATCTTGAGGAAATAAGCGTATGACTAATAAGGTGATCAACCAGGTTAATATCTTCTATACGAAAGAAGACGCCGGAGTAAAAACCCGACGCCCCCCCAGCACAAAAACAACAACACAGCACACACATTCGCAAACAGCCCGAAGACCACTCGCAAACGCACACATAAGTCATCATTAATGAAGCCGAGAACCTTTTTGTACAGAGACAAAATACGATCCTCACTTCAACAGCCACGTCCGAAAACATGTGACAAGAAGCGATTGGTTAGAGTTAGTACTTCTACATCGGGGTGGAATCCCTCCGTACGCCGCATACAGCTCCCAGATCAAGTCCGGTTCTACCCGAAAATGAAAGCTTTTCCACCGGAAATATCTAACACAAAACGCAACCGCAAGAAGGCACCGCACAGAAACACATAGCCCGAAAGCCACATGTACACCGTACAACCAACTGCGCAGCGCTCCTTCGCGCCAGTTCCGACAGAGCGTTGCTTGAAACACCTCGCAATCGCCAGCATCTTCTTCGCCATCAGGTACATTACGCACTCGGGGAAGAACCCCTCGCACACACACCTCCTACAGCAGACCCAAGTCGCATCGGCACAAAGTACTCATTGCAACGCAGAATTAATTAAAACGGAAACAGATTCTTGGCAAAGCATACGAATACAGTCCCACTTACTGCTTCGCAACGCAAAACCCTCCAGGTTTCCCCAGAGAAGTACAAGCGTACTCACATATTTTTGTCTTTTTACACTTGTCCCGAAAATAGCAGAATTATTTCTCTCGAAGACCAAATGCGAGAGACCACTTCAATTACCAATTCGACAAAGACTATAATCACAAATAAGATTTTGGACACTGACATACCTTTTTACTCGGTCTGCTCCATCTTGGAAACTTGAAACCTTCCTCCACGCCAAATCTGCCGCTCGCTCGCCCACGTCCGTCGCCTTTTTGATCGCTCCGCTGCTGGTCCTCTCGCTCTTGCTGTCTCCTTCGTCGTCCATCCTGGGTTACCCTTCGTCGTTCAAGCCGCTTCTTCTGCTTGGTGTCCGTCGTCCGCTGCCAGATGCTACTCGTACGCTGCACGCCCGCCCCCAGAAACCCCTCACGCCATTTCTGCAGAAGTCTTCCAAAGCAACCAACCGACAACCCGCAAATACAAATCTAGAAACCCACACGCCATTTCTAAATCTGCACTGAATTACCAATTTGCCACTTCATGTAAACTGTTTCAAAACGGATCTTTTTAAATATACGTTCACCACCGTAGCTGCAGCGCAAACGCTATTTTGAGCTTATTTTTTATGTTTTCATTTTAAACGGTTTCTAAAAATATAATTAGAAAAGCCTGTAACGGCTACTGCGTTCATACCTAAATTTTAGGACCTTCTAGTTCTAAATAAGATTTCTAAATAAGATTCTAAATAAGAAAAAATGAAACCGTTACGTGTGCTCATACTTCACCCTAGTCAAAAAGTGAAACCGTCAATCTAAATACGGAAAGGGGCTCAGCTATTTATAGTGAACCCCAACCCTACCATATGGTGTCGTCTTTTTTTGAACAACATCTGTTTTTTACATTTTGGTCTATATCCTCGGCCCACAGGGGAGCTTGTGTAGCTCACCAAAATGTAAACCTCTGTTGTTTTTTAGCGCTCTATCCATTCCAACCGGTCCCATAGCAATCGGGCTAATATTCGCGCATTTATTTTTTTAAATATTTGGAACTGGCTCTCGGGACATAGACCAAACGAAAGAGCGTCCAAAAATAGGCCTAGGGGGTCCGGTCGAGAAGGACGTGGAGGCTATAAAAGTTTTTGAATTATGAAATGTTTATGTTCTGAAACTCTGAAAATTTATATTCATTTGTATAACTTCTTTACAGTATATGTTTTTCGTCATGATGCATCCGGTGCAACTTTCCGATTGAGCTAATTCCGAACAAAAAGTTGGAAAATGTATAGATTTCGGATCTGGGGTGACGACAAAAGTGTTGGAAGAGTACAAGTCGCCATGTTTTGGCAACAAAAATCCCGTGGTCAGAACAAAGTAATGTTTGACGGCTCGCGCTTATAAAGTTGTGGGGTAGTATGTATTGACACACGGGGAACACGCTCGTAGAAGTCAGATTTTGGCGTAAAAGGTCCATGGAGACGGTATTCAAGTTTGAAGATGTGGAAAATTCTGCGTTTTTTCTTGGAAAAAACGCTAAAAAAAACGGCATGTTTTTGGCCTCTCTGTGAGCCCGAACCGGCGATAGTCTGCCCTTGCAGACTTTTTCAGGGCTAAGGGTGGCATGACGCGGGGAAACATTTTCTTCCATACAAGCTTTCGGTCGGTAGTCTAACCCGTTTTTTGCGCCACAGACCGTTTTTTGTTTTTGGTCTCATTTTCAAATTCACTTTTGACCCGGAAGGGAGTGACATTTGGCCAAATCTGACTTCACCATCGTGTTCCCCGCGCGATTCTCTATCGGGGCTGTCTATCTAGAAATGTGCCCAGAGACGGGGCATACCTCTTAACAGTTTATGCGGAATATATAAAAATTGAGAGGTCGTACAAAGAAATGGTCGGTACCATAAGATTCGCCGTGAAATTCCTGTACTTTGTGGTACTCTTGGCTCAAGTAACAAAAAAAGAGACAGATCGACCTTTACAAAAAAGTACTGCCTATTCTGTAACCCGGACAGTTGGATTCCCCATATTCGAAAGTATATGTAAAGTCGCCTGGAACATGTCCGTTCGACATCTGGGGGCTTGGAGCTTCACGTGTGTTTGCGTTTTATTCATTCTGAGGGGGCTTTACATAGACGTGACTCTCAAATCTGAGGTGACCACTACGTGAAAGAGCAGGCAAAAGTACGTCATGTACCAATCGGTTGGTGATCAAGATTTTGCCCCCGCATCCCACTCTAGACATAACCGTTTATGTGTCGATCCGTGACAGGCTAACAGGGTTTGAGAGGGTTCCTGTTCGTCTGGCTCGCTGTTTTCACCCTTTGACCGTTGGATTACAGCGTGTCTATAAAACCACTGAAGTCCAACCCCGGAGGCTTCGTCGAGTCACCGCCCCCGGTGTGTGTTCTCCACGCTTCAACGCCTAACTATGTTGCGGCATATATGAAAGATGGCAGGAAGGGGGAGAAACGGTTCCGGAGGGGGTGAAAACATACCCCGCTACATCTACCACGACGTCCTTGAACATGCATGCCAAGTCTCAGCGCTTGTAAAAAGAAGAATTATGGCGGCAAAGGTGGTATCAGCACCCTGACTTCCTTCGGTGGTCACCCACCCGAGTACTACCCGAGCTTGAGGCTGCTTAACTTCACAGAGTGAACGGGATATGGTGTTCTCAGCCTAAGATGGCCGTCTACACCAGGACATGTGCGCCACCCCTACTTATGCCTACCACTCAACCCACATCGCATGATATCCATCGACACATCTAGGTGGACACACGTGGGACATAGGGATAGGGGACAGCTGCAAAAGCCAGACACAATTGGAAAGTTTGTGTATGTACGGAAAGTTAGAGAGGTAACTCGCTATCTGGCTAACAAACAGAGTAACGTAAGCCGTAAAAGAGTGCGAGTGGGACGGGGTGTGGAGGTGGACGCAGGTGGACGTAGGGTTAGGGGAAACGTCACGCATGCAGGTAGAAGTGTGTGAAAGAGCGTGTGCAAGAGTGGGGGGCGTCTGGGGCGCCTAACTAAAGAAAGAGTGAGTGTAGTGAGTAACAAAATGAGTAAGTCAGCAACCGGCGCACTACGGTACGTATATATCTTAATCTAAGTATGGAAATGCAACTGCAGACAAAAGGGGTGGTGTGGCATACATTACAGAAACGAGTAGCCATCAGCGACCTCTCTTATTATTACATACAACTGCTACAGGTCGACACCTTCACTCCCACCACTGCAGATAGCGGGCTGTGTTCCATGTTGGCGCGTACGCGGCCGCCCAACAACATGCAAACATCCCAAGGTGTCCATTTTTCAGCTTGAGCAGCCGCTACGCCACGGCCCGAACATGGGACAGGACACGTGCAGAGCCATACACGCCGAGGAGGAAACATGGGCACCATGGACACTTCCATGCATGCTCCAGGAGGGCACCTACCCGCTTAAGTACGACACTAATGCAGCATATGCAACACGCTCTGCTTCTCTTCCCTTTCCATCACCCTCCATATCCGCTTCCGCCGCCCACAGCTTCCTCGCCGCCGCCACCTTTCGCCATATTTTACACCGCCAGCACGCGCCACGCTTCCTCGCCGTCACTCTTCGCCCATATTCGTGCCTGCGCTTCCTCACCGCCTGCCCTGGAAACATCTACTTCTAAAATTCGCTAAGTCTTTTCAGTCGTTTTTACATACTTTATCTCTGGCCCAAATCGCATGCTTAGCCTGCCACACAAGCAAGCCGTACACACTTGCAGCGCAACTTGCACACACCTGCACACCAACTAATACACACTGCACACAAGTGCCGCACACATACTTGCAATACAACAAGCCGTACACACTGTACACAACTCATACACACTACCACAAGCCGTACACACTGCAGCTGCCGCACACGAGCCAGCACACAACGCATGCCACAAGCCGCACACTGCACACAAGCCGTAGCACAACGCACACACAAGCTGCACACCACTCTATCTTACGCTCTACGCCCGCTAACACTGTTACGCCTCCCACACTAAAGTCCCCCGATTTGGATCGGAAAACATTAGTACGCTGGCACTTTGCGAAAATCGCGCAGCAGAATGCCTACCTTCGGCCCTGTTGTTCTTCGCCATACTACATTCTCCGATTTTGGCTCGGAAAAAGATATGCTGGCACTTAGCGGTTTATGAAACAAACGCCACTAAGTTGAGAAGGCTACAAGACATTGGTACACGCACACTTAACAGTATCATAGACAAACACTACACTGCCGCCGACTCAGTTAGTTCCTTTTCTCGCTACCTTTTTAGGCGCGCGAAAGTAAATCACTTTAGACAGCCTTATTTATGGCTGCTTTGCTTTTTATAGTGTATTGCGGCCGGTTGCAATGAAAGTGGGGGAGAAATGTTCATTTCTGAACAAATCAATAGAACAAGGGCTAAATTTCGTAGCAGATCGTAGTACAAGACTACTCTCATGCTTAGCAACACCCCGTTCTGTAGTTAAGTCGTTCTACAAAGGATTTATCTTTCCCAATATTTGAAATTACAAGTCAGCCTACTCTCCACCACCAGCACTTCTGATACAGGGCAGCGGAGCGTGTTGCAATTGTATGATGTTGGGTGTCCAGAAGACACCTATCGCTATTCGCGGCACAACATCGGGAAAAGGTGATTATCAAGTTCATTCCAGCATGGATTCCTGACTTAGAGGCGTTCAGCCATAACTCCTACAGATGGTAGCTTGGCGGCAGCACTAGCTTTTCAGCTAACCGCAGTTACCAATTATCTGAACCAACGGTTCCTTTCTCGTACTGGGTTGGATTACTGTTTATAGACAACGAACTCATCAGTAGGGTAAAACTAACCTGTCTCACGACGGTCTAAACTCCAGCTCACGTTCCCCTATTACAGTATGAATCCAATCCAACAATTGGCGAGTTCTACTTCGCAAAATGATAGGAAGAGCCGACATCGAAAGAATCCCAAAAAGCAACGTCGCTATGGACGCTTGGCTGCCACAAGCCAGTTATCCCTGTGGTAACTTTTTCTGACACTCTCTAGCTTAAAATTCTAAAGAACTAAAGGGATCGATAGGCCACGCTTTCACGGTTTGTATTCATACTGAAAATCAAAATCAAGTGAGCTTTACCCTTTGCTGTTCTACATGAGATTTCTGTTCCTCATTGGAGCTCACCTTAGGACACCTGTGTTAACATTTAACAGATGTGCCGACCCAGCCAAACTCCCCACCTGACGATGTCTTCCACGTAGCTCGCCCAGGCCAAAAGCCAAGCTTTGACAACTAGAACTGAGCGACCGCGAGGCCACTTCCAGATGCTACATCATGGTATATAAGTAAAACAACATTGAGTAGTAGTGGTATTTCACGGACGGTGAAGATTTCCACTTATTCTAGCCACCTCCCAAGTCATTTCACAACGTCAGACTAGAGTCAAGCTCAACAGGGTCTTCTTTCCCCTGCTGATTATTCCAAGCCCGTTCCCCTTGGCTGTGGGTTCGCTGTGTGACAGTAGATAGGGACAGCGGGAATCTCATTAATCCATTCATGCGCGTCACTAGTTAGATGACGAGGCATTTGGCTACCTTAAGAGAGTCATAGTTATCTCCCGCCAAGCCACTCTGCGAAGCTTGGTTGAATCTCTTCACTTTGACATTCTATACTGGGTAGAAAATCGCCATTGTGTCCAACACCGTCTTCCGGCCATCACAATGCTTCGGAGCCACTTAAACAGTCCGGATTCCCCTTGTCTGCTCCAGTTCTGAGTCGACAACGCACTTGAAGGAAACAGCGGCCAGCCCCGAAAGCCAACCGCCTTTCTTCTCCGGCACAGCAAGAGCATAGTCTCGACCGCCAGGCCGCATCCGGTCCCCGAAAGGTCCAGAGACCATGGCACAGGCAAACATAGACGCAGCCCAACGTAGGCCGCCAAAGCTCTCCGAAAAGACCCCTAGGCCTTTCAACCCTCAGAGCCAATCCTTTTTCCCGAAGCTACGTAATCTAGTTTTGCCGACTTCCCTTATCTACATTCTTCTATCAACTAGAGGCTGCTAACCTTCTGGAGACCTGATGCGGTTATGAGTACGAACGAGGGTGCGAATAAATCTCTAGCCAGGATTTTCAAGATGGGCTGTCGTGGGTGCGCACAGGACACTTCAAAACGTAAAGTGCTTTACAAGGCGTCCTCCTTATCGCCGGATAATCCGTTTCCAAGGCAGGACATGCTCTGTTAAAAAAGAAAAGAGAATCCTCTTCCCTGGGCACACGCTAGCGTTCCCTCGGGTCGGTTGTGTTGCCACACATTATCCACGTCTCGGTTCAGTAGTTATTAACTCTGATTCCCTTTCGATACACGAGGCTGTGGCGCGCAAAACGCGCGAGGATCAACCCCACGCCCCAAACAGTTGAGCTTTTCAAACGAGCGGAATTATCCTTATCTCTTAGGGATCGACTCACCCGTGTCCTGCGTTCAATTACTGATCACACGGAACCTTTCTCCACTTCAGTCTTCAAAGCCTGCATTTGAATATTTGCTACTACCACCAAGATTCTGCACTAAGTAGGCCGTTTCACTCAGGCTCATTACGCTGACGAGCTTCTTCAATGCGCGACCCTCACGCCCTCCTATACTCATTAATTAACGCGCGTAACAAATCGCCATCGCAAGCTAACGGCAAAGTATAAGTAAAGTTCGCTTTTAGCGCCATCCATCCACTTGTGGGCTAGTTCATTCGGCAGGTGAAGCTGTTACACACTCCTTAGCGGATTCCGACTTCCATGGCCACCGTCCTGCCGTTGTCTAAATGAACCAACAACACCTTTATGGTATCTAGGTGAGCGGGCATTTTGGCACTTTTCAACTTTGCGGGGTTCTGGTTCATCCCATCCTTCTGCATCGCCAGACGAGCTTACCCTCGTATGGCCCACTAGCAACTTGATATTCACATCCACAAGTTCAATTCAAGAAACCTGCAGGGTCTTACAGATTTAAAGTTTGAGAATAGGTCGAGTGGTTTCTTCCCGAATCCTCTAACTGCCCATGAATCACTCATAAAATCTATCGTAAATAAGTTGCTGCTAGTTCCTGAGGGAAATTTCGGAGGGAACCAGCTACTAGATGGTTCGATTAGTCTTTCGCCCCTATACCCAAGTTTGACGATCGATTTTTGAATGCGCACTTGAGATCTGATGATTTTAATTGAGATTTCTCTGGCTTCTAATTTTACTTTATGGGAGATAACCGCCGACATCACAAAAATGCATGGTGTATGATCGATACTCGCTATAATACTGAGGATTTTCATGATTTACGATACGCCGCAGACTTCGAGGCAACGCAGATAACTTCTTGCGCTGCTCCTTTCATTTCATTAATTCTAATATTTGCAATATATGGTGGTCTGCCAAGATCGGGGTCGTTACCTCTGCCAACGTCCCTGAACGGCGACATGCTAGCCCGCATCAACTAATAATACCACAGCCACGAGCAGCGGGGGCTATCTCGCACACGGAGACATAAACCTTTCACTCGCTGTTGTGGGGCACTCAGTCCACATGACGATTCGTCCGCATAACACAAAACGCGGAGCGGGCCCAATTTTTTCACATCCTCGCAGCATACGAACTGACCTCTTGACGTCCCACCGACAGCAGTTAGGCAATTCAGCAAACACTCATTATTTACATACAGGCGCAGCCAAAAATGCCTTTCAAAAGTTACTGCCACAGCACTAACGCATAAACAAAAACGCTCGCCAATGAAATGATGCCACGTTTGATTGCGATAGACACTGGAAACGATTCGGTTCCCTTTCAGCAGTTTCAGGTAATTCCTTTAACTCTCTTTTCAAAGTTCTTTTCATCTTTCTCAACGGTACTTGTTCGCTATCGGTCTCTGCACTCAGATATTTAGCTTTAGATGGAATTTACTTCACCTACTTTTGCGCGCTGCAATTCCCAAACAACGCGACTCAAAAGAAAACGGGTCGGTACGCAACGAGCTTAACACTCAGGGATGAACGGTAGTATCACCCTCCATGCTGTCCTCCTTTCCAAAGGAATCCTGCCCCAGCAGCGCCCAGCGCTGAGCTCACGCCTCTTATAGGACTTGATAATTCGCCGCGCAAAACTTCTGCACGGAGATTTTAAGCTTGAGCTCTTCTCCCGCGTTCCAATTTCCTGCCGTTACTAGGGGGAATCCTTGTTAGTTTCTTTTCCTCCGCTTATTGATATGCGCTTTAAGTTCAGCGGGTAATCTTGCCTGATATCAGGTCCACCCGAGATGCGCACCGGAAGTGCACATCAAAATTCACACAAAATCTCTGGATCGGACTCTCTGACAGCCGAAGCCGCCACTCTACTTCTGCAACAGCAAAACCGATTCAAAAAGCCAAATTGCCAAACATAGCTACGGTCTTCACCAGCCCATCATCGCCACAGTAGCAGGAAAAGCATCTCACATAAGCGCCTAGTTCAGCCGAAGCCAACCATACCGCGAATCGAACACTCCTCCCTTAAAACGCCGACCGGCCAGACAAACCGGTCGCCGACTGGCCACGCAGGCAGCCTCCACAACCAGCACAGTTCACCACGCTTTTCGAGCAAAGAGAAGTGACCCGCGCAGTTCAGTACATTTAGCAACAGGACTCGCAGTCGACCCGAAGGACAACACGCAAGGACATCTTTCACATCTGGCACATCCTCCACCGACTACACGGAAGGAAGAGAAGCCAAGTTGGGCTTGATGTACGGACATACTCGATACAGGCATACTCCCAGGACTAACCCGGAAGTGCAATATGCAGCTTCAAAATTTCCGGATGACTCACTGAATCCTGCAATTGCATTACGTATCGCAGTTCGCAGCGTTCTTCATCGATGCGTGTACCGAGATTCCTAGACATCCACTGCTGGAAAGTTAAGCTATCTAGTTAAAAGCAGTAGACTTTCGTCCCCTATAGTATAATCAGAATTGTGAAATGTGGTTTGAAAACAAAAATAAAAAGCTACTCGTCTCCGACCGAAGTCCAAACATTCGCCATGATAGGGTACAAGACCCCAACTAAAAGGGTTGATACGGTTCACGTGGAAAGTTTTTTAGGTGTGGTAATGATCCTTTTCCGCAGGTTCAACCTCACGGAAACCTTGTTACATGGACTTCAATCCTTCCTCTAAATGGCGAGGTTTAAAAGTTCCCATCAATCCACTGCAATGCAAGCAAAGCGCGGACTTCACGGGTCCCTAGTTCTTCACCGAGTCATTCAATCGGGTAGGTGCGACGGGCGGTGTGTACAAAGGGCAGGGACGTAATCAATGCAAGCTGATGACTTGCGTTACTAGGAATTCTTCGTTCAAGACTGAAAATTGCAACAGTCTATCCCTAAAGCACGTCTATCTATCCCTTGCGCAGTTCGATGTGCTACAAAGATTCATCACCCAGACCTATCGATCAAGGTTGTATACTCGTTGAACGCATCAGTGCGTAGCGCGTGCGGCCCAGAACATCTAAGGGCATCAGCAGACCTGTTATTGCCGTCTTCCAACTTCCTTTGGTTTGATTACCCAAAAGTCCCTCTTCAAGAAGTTCCTCACAAACCCAATACCAAAATGGTAAGCGGAACTATTTAGATCACGCGGAGGTCTCGTCTCAATCGTTAACAACGGAATTGTCAACGGAGCAACTAGACAAATACTCCACCAACCTAAGAACGGCCATGCACTCACCCACCCTATAGAATCAAGAAAGAGCTCTCAATCTGTCAACTCTTACTATGTTCTTGGACTCTGGTAAGTTTTCCCAAGGTGTTGAGTCAAATTAAGCCGCAGGCTCCACTCCTGGTGGTGCCCTTCCGTCAATTCCTTTAAGTTTCAGCCTTGCCATGACCACCCCACTTCCCCCGGAACCCATAGCAGACTCTTGATTTCCTGCCATACGGTGCTTCGACAAGGTCATTTTTGCAAGGTAAAACGACTGCCAATCCCGTGGTTTCGGCATAGTCTTATGGTTAAGACTACGATGGCGGTGTATCTAATCCATCTCGCTCGATCCTCTAACTTTTCGTTCTTGGATTAATGAAAGAGAACATCCTTGGTAAATGTTGCTTGCTCAAGTTTGCTCAATCTTCAGGCGATCCAAGAATTCTCATTCCTCTGACGCCTGAAATATGAATACCCCCCTAACTGTCCCTATTAATACATTACCCTGGTGTGCAAAACCACCAAAATAGACCATACCATACGTATCTTATTATTCCATGCTAATATATTCAAATGAGCAAAACGCCTGCTTTAAATCACTCTTAATTTTTTCACAGTAAACGATGCAAGCTGCCACCAACCCAAGCCTGCCAACTCACTGTTTAATGGCAGAAAGTTACAGCCTCTACAAAAAATGCCTCTGAACATCCATAGTACGCATACTCCCAGAGCGGACCGACATCCAAAACAGAAATCCAACTACGAGCTTTTAACTGCCAAAACAACTTTTAATATACGCTTATTGGAGCCGGAATTACCGCGGCTGCGGCTGGCACCAGACTTGCCCTCCAATTGATTCCTCGTTAAGGGATTTAAATTGTGCTCTCATTCCAATTGCCCGATGCTCGAAGATGAGCCAGGAGCATTGTGGTTATTTGATTGTCACTACCTCCCCCAGTCAGGATTGGGTAATTTATGCGCCTGCCTGCTGCCTCCTTGGATGTGGTAGCCGTTTCTGCAAGGCTCCTCTCCGCGGAATCAAACCCTAATTCCCCGTTACCCGTTAATGCCATGGGTAGGCCCATATCCCTACCATCCAAAGCTGATAAAGGGCAGAAACTCAACCGCATTTTATCGCGCAAAAAGTGCAGCGATCCGCACAGTTATTATGACTTCCAACACAATACCAGCCCGAAGACTGCATTGGTTTCACCCAATCTAATAAATGCTTACCCGCTCCGACAAGCAGTTGGGTATTTATGCATGTATTAGCTCTAGAATTACTTACGGGGTATCCGGGGCAAGTAGTAAGGTACTCATCGAGTAGACTATAATTGATATTAGCAATGAGCCATTTCGCAGTTTTCACAGTACAAAAGTGTTTATACTTTAGACATGCATGGCTTAATCTTTGGAGACAAAGCGTAGTGACTCATTGTCTACAGGATCAACCAGGTTAATATCTTCTATACGAAAGAAGACGCCGAGTAAAACCCGACGCCCCCAGCAGCAAAAAAACAACCATCAACACAGCACACATTCGCAAACAGCCCGAAGACCACTCGCAAACGCACACATAAGTCATCATTAATAGCCGAGAACCTTTTTGTACAGAGATTGTAAATACGATCCTCACTTCAACAGCCACGTCCGGAAAACATGACAAGAAGCGATTGGTTAGAGCACGACGCAGCACACATCGGGGTGGAATCTTCGCCTCTCCGTACGCCGCATACATCGCCCCAGATCAAGTCCGGTTCTTACCCGAAAAATGAAAAGCTTTCCACCGGAAATATCTAACACAAAACGCACCGCAGAAGCGCACTGCGCGACAGAAACACATAGCCCGGGAAAGCCACATGTACACCGTACAACCAACCGCAGCGCTCCTTCGCGCCAGTTCCGACAGAGCGTTGTTGGAAACACTCCTCGCAATCGTCAGCATCTCTTCGCCACCAAAAAGCACATGCACTCGGGGAAGAACCCTCGCACACACCTCCTCCAGCAGACCCAAGTCGCATCGGCACAAAGTACTCATTGCAACGCAGAATGCATCAAAACGAAACAGATTTCTTATGCAAAGCATATACGAATACAGTCCCATTCGCTTACTGCTTCAGCACGCAAACCCCTCTCCAGGTTTCCCCAGAGAAGTACAAGCGCACTATATTTTGTCTTTACACTTGTCCCGAAAATAGCAGAACTATTTTCTCGAAGACCAAATGCGAGGAGAATACCACGCTAATTACCAATTCACAAAGACTATATCACAAATAAGATTTTGGACACTGAACATACCTTTTACTCGGTCTGCTCCATCTTGGAAACTTTGAAACCTTGATTCACGCCGTCTGCTGCTCGCCTGCCTCACGTCCGTCGCCTTTTTGATCGCTCCGCTGCTGGTCCTCGCTCTTGCTGCTCCTTCGTCGTCCATCCTGGGTCTGCTTCCTTTCGTCGTCCGTTGCTTGCTGGTGTCCGCCGTCCGCTGCATGCTACTCGTACGCTGTGCACGCCCGCCCCCAGAAACCCTCACGCCATTTCTAGAAGTCTCTCCAAAAGCAACCAACCGACAACCCAACACAAATCTAGAAACCCACACGCCATTTCTAAATCTGCACTGAATTACCAATTTGGCCACTTCATGTAACCGTTTCAAAACGGATTCTTTTTTAAATATACGTTCACTCACCGTAGCTGCAGCGCAAACGCTATCTTTCTGAGCTTATTTTTATGTTTTCATTTTAAATCGGTTTCTAAAAATATAATTAGAAAAAGCCTGTAAATGGGCTACTGCGTCTCATACCTAAATTTAGACCTTCTAGGTTCTAAATAAGATTTCTAAATAAGATTCTAAATAAGAAATGAAACCGTTACGTAGTGCTCATCATTCTAGTCAAAAAGTGAAATCCGTCAATCTAAATACGGAAAGGGCTAGTTATTTATAGAACCCTAACCCTACCATATGGTGTTTCTTCGTCTTTTTTGAACAACATCTGTTTTTTACATTTTGGTCTATATCTCGGCCCAGCAGGGGAGCTAGGTATAGTCACCAAAATGTAAACCCCTGCTATTTTTTAGCGCCTCTATCCATTCCAAATCCGGTCCCAGATAGCAATCGGGCTAATATCTCGCGCATTTATTTTTTTTAAATATTTGAGAACTGGCTCGGGACATAGACCAAAATCAGAAATGAGCGTCCAAAAATAGGCCTAGGGGTCCTGGTCGAGAAGGATGAGGCTATAAGCAGGAAGCTTTTGAATTATGAAATGTTTATGTTCTGAAACTCTAGAAAATTTATATTCATTTGTACTAACTTTTTACAGTATATGTTTTTCGTCATGACGCATCCGGTGCAACTTTCCGATTGAGCTAATTCGAACAAAAAGTTGGAAAATGTGCGATTTTGGATCTGGGGTGACGAATAAAAGTGTTGGAAGAGTATAAGTCGCCATGTTTTGGCAACAAAAATCCCGGGGCAAGAACAGTAATGTTAAATCGGCTCGCGCTATAAAGTTGTGGGTATATGTATTGACACATGAACACGCTCGTGAAGTCAGATTTGGCGTAAAAGGTCCATGGGAGACGGTATTCAAAAGTTTGAAGATGTGAAAATTTGCGTTTTTCTTGGAAAAAACGCTAAAAAAACGCATGTTTTGGCCAGTCTGTAGCCCGAACCAGCGATAGTCTGCCCTGCAGACCTTCTTTCAGGGCTAAGGGTGGCATGACGCGGGGGAACATTTTCTTCCATACAAGCGAAGGTCGGTGTCTAACCCGTTTTTTGCGCTACAGACCGTTTTTTGTTTTTGGTCTCATTTTTCAAATTCTACTTTTGACCCGGAAGGAGTGACATTTGGCCAAATCTGACCCCTTCTCACCTCATCGTGTTCCCCGCGCTGATTCTCTAGTCGGGGCTGTCTTATCTAGAAATGTGCCCAGAGACGGGGCATACCTCTTAATGAAGTTTATGCGGATTATATAAAAATTGAGAGGTCGTACAAAGAAATGGTCGGTACCATAAGATTCTGCCGTGAAATTCTGAACACTGGTGGTACTCTTGGCTCAAGTACAAAAAAGTTAGACAGATCGACCTTTTACAAAAAAGTACTGCCCGCACGGCTCTGTAACCCGGACAGTTGGATTCCCATATTCGGAAACGTATATGTAAAGTCGCTCTGGAACATGTCCGTTCGACATCTGGGGGCTGGAGCTACGTGTGTGTTTGCGTTTTATTCATTCTGAGGGGTTTACATAGACGTGACTTCAAATCTGAGAAGTGAACCACGTGAAAGAGCAGGCAAAAGTACGTCTAGTGTACCGGCTGGGTACTACAAGATTTGCCCCCGCATCCCAGCTTAGACATAACCGTTTATGTGTCGATCCGTGAAGCAACAGGTTTGAGAGAGGGTTCCGTTCGTCTGGCTTCAGCGGGGTTTCCTTACCCTTGGGATCCGTTGGATTCAGCGTAAATCTATAAACCACTAGGTCCAACCCCCGAGGTCGAGTCTGTAGCCCCCCGGTGTGTGCCTCCATCACGCCTAACTATGTTGCGGCATATATGCAAAGATGGCAGGAAGGGGGAGAAAACGGTTCCGGAGGGGGTGAAAACATACCTCCGCTACATCTACCACGACGTCTCTGAACATGCATGCCAAGTCTCGGCTTTGTAAAAAGAAGAATTATGGCGGCAAAGCGTAGACAGCACCCTGGACTTCCGGTGGTCACCCACCCGAGTACTACCCGAGCTTGAGGCCGCTTAACTTCACAGAGCGAACGGGATATGGTGTTCTCAGCCCAAGATGGCCGTCTACACCAGGACATGTGTGCGCCACCCCTACTTATGCCTACCACTCAACCCACATCGCATGATATCCATCGACACATCTAGGGTGGACACACGTGGACATAGGGATAGGGGGACAGCCGCGCAAAAGCCGCAGACACAATTGGGAAAAGTTTGTGCGTACGTGTACGGAAGTTAGAGGGTAACCTGCTGCTATCTGGCTAACAAACAGAGTAACGTAAGCCGTAAAAGAGTGAGGACGGGGGTGCAGGAGGTGGACGCAGGTGTGATCGTAGGGGCTGGCTAGGGGAAACTACTTCACATGCAGGTAGAAGTGTGTGAGAGCGTGTGTGCAGAGAGT
>CM059345.1:35000-37500 GCA_030324255.1 Phytophthora capsici
ATAAGATTCGCCGTGAAATTCTGCACTTGGTGGTACTCTTGGCTCAAGTACAAAAAAGAGACAGATCGACCTTACAAAAAAAGTACTGCCCGCACGGCTCTGTAACCCGACAGTTGGATTCCCCATATTCGAAAGTATATGTAAAGTCGCCTGGAACATGTCCGTTCGACATCTGGGGGCTGAGCTACGTGTGTTTGCGTTTTATTCATTCTGAGGGGTTTACATAGACGTGACTTCAAATCTGAGGTGACCACGTGAAAGAGCAGGCAAAAGTACGTCTAGTGTACCGGCTGGGTAACAAGATTTGCCCCCGCATCCCACTTAGACATAACCGTTTATGTGTCGATCCGTGAAGCAACAGGTTTGAGAGGGTTCCGTTCGTCTGGCTCGTTTCTACCCTTGACCGTTGGATTCAGCGTGTCTATAAACCACTAGTCCAACCCCGAGGTCGAGTCGTAGCTCCCGGTGTGTGCTCTCCATCACGCCTAATCTATGTTGCGGCATATATGAAAGATGGCAGGAAGGGGGGAGAAACGGTTCCGGAGGGGGTGAAAACATACCCCGCTACATCTACCACGACGTCCTGAACATGCATGCCAAGTCTCGGCTTGTAAAAAGAAGAATTGGCGGCAAAAGGTAGACAGCACCCGGACTTCCCCGGTGGTCACCCACCCGAGTACTACCCGAGCTTGAGGCTGCTTAACTTCACAGAGCGAACGGGATATGGTGTTCTCAGCCTAAGATGGCCGTCTACACCAGGACATGTGCGCCACCCCTACTTATGCCTACCACTCAACCCACATCGCATGATATCCATCGACACATCTAGGTGGACACACGTGGACATAGGGATAGGGGACAGCTGCAAAAGCCAGACACAATTGGGAAAGTTTGTGCGTATGTACGGGAAGTTAGAGGGTAACTCGCTATCTGGCTAACAAACAGAGTAACGTAAGCCGTAAAAGAGTGAGGACGGGGTGCGGAGGTGGACGCAGGTGGACGTAGGGCTAGGGGAAACTACTACATGCAGGTAGAAGTGTGAGAGCGTGTGTGCAAGAGTGGGGGCGTCTGGGCGCCTATGTAAAGAAAGAGTGAGTGTGTGAGTAACAAAATGAGTAAGTCAGCAACCGGCGCACTACGGTACGTATATATCTTAATCTAAGTATGGAAATGCAACCGCAGACAAAAGGGGGTGGTGTGGCATACATTACAGAAACGAGAGGCCATCAGCGACCCTCTATTATTACATACAAACTGCTACAGGTCGACACCTTCACTCCCACCACTGCAGATAGCGGGCCAGTTCCATGCTGGCGCGTACGCGGCCGCCCAACAATGCAAACATCCCAAGGTGTCCATTTTCAGCTTGAGCAGCCACGCCCGGCCCGAACATGGACAGGACACGTGCACATACACGCCGAGGAAACATGGACACCATGGACACCTCCATGCATGCTCAGGAGGCGCTCCGCTTAAGTACGACACTAATGCAGCATATGCAACACGCTCTGCGCTCCTTCCTTTCCATCACCTCCATATCCGCGCCCGCCGCGCTTCCTCGCCGCCGCCACCTTCGCCATATTCACCCGCACGCGCCACGCTTCCTCGCCGTCACCTTCGCCCATATTCGCCTGCGCTTCCTCACCGCCTGCCCTGGAAACATCTACTCTAAAATTCGCTAAGTCTTTTCAGTCGTTTTACATACTTTATCCTAGTCTAAATCGATGCAGCCTGCCACACAAGCCGTACACACTGTACACAACTTGCACACACTGCACACAACTAATACACACTGCACACAAGCCGCACACACTGCACACAAGCCGTACACACTGTACACAACTCATACACACTGCACACAAGCCGTACACACTGCACACGAGCCGCACACGAGCCGCACACAACGCACACAAGCCGCACACACTGCACACAAGCCGTACACAACGCACACAAGCTGCACACAACTCTATCTTACGCTCTACGCCCACAACACTGTTACGCCCCACACTAAAGTCCCCCGATTTGGCTCGGAAAACATTAGCGCTGGCACTTTGCGAAAATCGCGCAAAGCAATGCTACCTTCGCCCTGTTGCTTCGCCATACTACATTCTCCGATTTTGGCTCGGAAAACATTAGCGCTGGCACTTAGCGGTTTATGAAAACCCACTAAGTTGAGAAGGCTACAAGACTTGGTACACGCACACTTAACAGTATCATAGACAAACACTAACTGCCGACCAGTTAGTTCCTTTCGCTACCTTAGGCGCGAAAGTAAATCACTTTAGACAGCCTTATTTATGGCTGCTTTGCTTTATAGTGTATTGCGCGGTTGCAATGAAAGTGGGGGGAGAAATGTTCATTTCTGAACAAATCAATAGAACAAGGGCTAAATCTCAGCAGATCGTAGTACAAGACTACTCTCATGCTTACAACACCCCGTTCTGTAGTTAAGTCGTCTACAAAGGATTTATCTTTCCCAATATTTGAAATTACAAGTCAG
>CM059345.1:45000-47500 GCA_030324255.1 Phytophthora capsici
ACGGAAAGGGCTAGTTATTTATAGAACCCTAACCCTACCATATGGTGTCGTCTTTTTTTGAACAACATCTGTTTTTTACATTTTGGTCTATATCTCGGCCCACAGGGGAGCTAGGTATAGTCACCAAAATGTAACTCCCCTCTATTTTTTAGCGCTCTATCCATTCCAACCGGTCCCATAGCAATCGGGCTAATATTCGCGCATTTATTTTTTAAATATTTGGAACTGGCTCTCGGGACATAGACCAAACGAAAGAGCGTCCAAAAATAGGCCTAGGGGTCCGGTCGAGAAGGATGAGGCTATAAAAGTTTTTGAATTATGAAATGTTTATGTTCTGAAACTCTGAAAATTTATATTCATTTGTATAACTTTTTACAGTATATGTTTTTCGTCATGACATCCGGTGCAACTTTCCGATTGAGCTAATTCGAACCAAAAGTTGGAAAATGTGCGATTTTGGATCTGGGGTGACGACAAAAAGTGTTGGAAGAGTACAAGTCGCCATGTTTTGGCAACAAAAATCCCGGGGTCAGAACAGTAATGTTGTCGGCTCGCGCTATAAAGTTGTGGGTATATGTATTGACACACGGGGAACACGCTCGTGAAGTCAGATTTGGCGTAAAAGGTCCATGGGAGACGGTATTCAAGTTTGAAGATGTGAAAATTTGCGTTTTTCTTGAAAAAACGCTAAAAAAACGCATGTTTTGGCCTCTGTAGCCCGAACCGCGATAGTCTGCCCTGCAGACTTTTCAGGGCTAAGGGTGGCATGACGCGGGGAACATTTTCTTCCATACAAGCGAAGGTCGGTGTCTAACCCGTTTTTGCGCTACAGACCGTTTTTTGTTTTTGGTCTCATTTTCAAATTCACTTTTGACCCGGAAGGAGTGACATTTGGCCAAATCTGACTTCACCATCGTGTTCCCCGCGCGATTCCCTATCGGGGCTGTCTATCTAGAAATGTGCCCAGAGACGGGGCATACCTCTAACAGTTTATGCGGATTATATAAAAATTGAGAGGTCGTACAAAGAAATGGTCGGTACCATAAGATTCGCCGTGAAATTCTGCACTTGGTGGTACTCTTGGCTCAAGTACAAAAAAGAGACAGATCGACCTTTACAAAAAGTACTGCCCGCACGGCTCTGTAACCCGGACAGTTGGATTCCCCATATTCGAAAGTATATGTAAAGTCGCCTGGAACATGTCCGTTCGACATCTGGGGGCTGAGCTACGTGTGTTTGCGTTTTATTCATTCTGAGGGGTTTACATAGACGTGACTTCAAATCTGAGGTGACCACGTGAAAGAGCAAAAGTACGTCTAGTGTACCGGCTGGGTAACAAGATTTGCCCTCGCATCCCACTTAGACATAACCGTTTATGTGTCGATCCGTGAAGCAACAGGTTTGAGAGGGTTCCGTTCGTCTGGCTCGTTTCTACCCTTGACCGTTGGATTCAGCGTGTCTATAAACCACTAGTCCAACCCCGAGGTCGAGTCGTAGCCCCCGGTGTGTGCCTCCATCACGCCTAACTATGTTGCGGCATATATGAAAGATGGCAGGAAGGGGAGAAACGGTTCCGAGGGGTGAAAACATGCCCCGCTACATCTACCACGACGTCATGAACATGCATGCCAAGTCTCGGCTTGTAAAAAGAAGAATTGGCGGCAAAAGGGTAGACAGCACCTGACTTCCCCGGTGGTCACCCACCCGAGTACTACCCGAGCTTGAGGCTGCTTAACTTCACAGAGCGAACGGGATATGGTGTTCTCAGCCTAAGATGGCCGTCTACACCAGGACATGTGCGCCACCCCTACTTATGCCTACCACTCAACCCACATCGCATGATATCCATCGACACATCTAGGTGGACACACGTGGACATAGGGATAGGGGACAGCTGCAAAAGCCAGACACAATTGGGAAAGTTTGTGCGTATGTACGGGAAGTTAGAGTGTAACTCGCTATCTGGCTAACAAACAGAGTAACGTAAGCCGTAAAAGAGTGAGGACGGGGTGCGGAGGTGGACGCAGGTGGACGTAGGGCTAGGGGAAACTACTACATGCAGGTAGAAGTGTGTGAGAGCGTGTGTGCAAGAGTGGGGGGCGTCTGGGCGCCTATGTAAAGAAAGAGTGAGTGTGTGAGTAACAAAATGAGTAAGTCAGCAACTGGCGCACTACGGTACGTATATATCTTAATCTAAGTATGGAAATGCAACCGCAGACAAAAGGGGGTGGTGTGGCATACATTACAGAAACGAGAGGCCATCAGCGACCCTCTATTATTACATACAAACTGCTACAGGTCGACACCTTCACTCCCACCACTGCAGATAGCGGGCCAGTTCCATGTTGGCGCGTACGCGGCCGCCCAACAATGCAAACATCCCAAGGTGTCCATTTTCAGCTTGAGCAGCCACGCCCGGCCCGAACATGGGACAGGACACGTGCACATACACGCCGAGGAAACATGGACACCATGGACACCTCCATGCATGCCCAGGAGG
>CM059345.1:55000-57500 GCA_030324255.1 Phytophthora capsici
ATAGCCCGAAAGCCACATGTACACCGTACAACCAACCGCAGCGCTCCTTCGCGCCAGTTCCTGACAGAGCGTTGTTGAAACACCCGCAACGTCAGCATCTCTCTCGCCACCAAAAGCACATGCACTCGGGGAAGAACCCCTCGCACACACACCTCCTCAGCAGACCCAAGTCGCATCGGCACAAAGTACTCATTGCAACGCAGAATGCATCAAAACGAAACAGATTCTTATGCAAAGCATACGAATACAGTCCCACTTACTGCTCGCACGCAAAACCCCTCCAGGTTTCCCCAGAGAAGTACAAGCGCACTATTTTTTGTCTTTTACACTTGTCCCGAAAATAGCAGAACTATTTTCTCGAAGACCAAATGCGAGAGACCACTAATTACCAATTCACAAAGACTATATCACAAATAAGATTTTGGACACTGACATACCTTTTACTCGGTCTGCTCCATCTTGGAAACTTGAAACCTTGATTCACGCCGTCTGCTGCTCGCTCGCCCACGTCCGTCGCCTTTTTGATCGCTCCGCTGCTGGTCCTCGCTCTTGCTGCTCCTTCGTCGTCCATCCTGGCTGCTCCTTCGTCGTCCGCTGCTTGCTGGTGTCCGCCGTCCGCTGCATGCTACTCGTACGCTGCACGCCCGCCCCCAGAAACCCTCACGCCATTTCTGAAGTCTTCCAAAGCAACCAACCGACAACCCAACACAAATCTAGAAACCCACACGCCATTTCTAAATCTGCACTGAATTACCAATTTGCCACTTCATGTAACCGTTTCAAACGGATCTTTTTTTAAATATACGTTCACCACCGTAGCTGCAGCGCAAACGCTATTTTGAGCTTATTTTTATGTTTTCATTTTAAACGGTTTCTAAAAATATAATTAGAAAAGCCTGTAACGGCTACTGCGTCCATACCTAAATTTAGACCTTCTAGTTCTAAATAAGATTTCTAAATAAGATTCTAAATAAGAAATGAAACCGTTACGTGTGCTCATCACCCTAGTCAAAAAGTGAAACCGTCAATCTAAATACGGAAAGGGCTAGTTATTTATAGAACCCTAACCCTACCATATGGTGTCGTCTTTTGAACAATATCTGTTTTTTACATTTTGGTCTATATCTCGGCCCACAGGAGCTAGGTATAGTCACCAAAATGTAAACCCCGCTATTTTTTAGCGCTCTATCCATTCCAACCGGTCCCATAGCAATCGGGCTAATATTCGCGCATTTATTTTTTAAATATTTGGAACTGGCTCTCGGGACATAGACCAAACGAAAGAGCGTCCAAAAATAGGCCTAGGGGTCCGGTCGAGAAGGATGAGGCTATAAAAGTTTTTGAATTATGAAATGTTTATGTTCTGAAACTCTGAAAATTTATATTCATTTGTATAACTTTTTACAGTATATGTTTTTCGTCATGACGCATCCGGTGCAACTTTCCGATTGAGCTAATTCGAACAAAAAGTTGGAAAATGTGCGATTTTGGATCTGGGGTGACGACAAAAGTGTTGGAAGAGTACAAGTCGCCATGTTTTGGCAACAAAAATCCCGGGGTCAGAACAGTAATGTTGTCGGCTCGCGCTATAAAGTTGTGGGTATATGTATTGACACACGGGGAACACGCTCGTGAAGTCAGATTTGGCGTAAAAGGTCCATGGGAGACGGTATTCAAGTTTGAAGATGTGAAAATTTGCGTTTTTCTTGGAAAACGCTAAAAAACGCATGTTTTGGCCTCTGTAGCCCGAACCGCGATAGTCTGCCCTGCAGACTTTTCAGGGCTAAGGGTGGCATGACGCGGGGAACATTTTCTTCCATACAAGCGAAGGTCGGTGTCTAACCCGTTTTTGCGCTACAGACCGTTTTTTGTTTTTGGTCTCATTTTCAAATTCACTTTTGACCCGGAAGGAGTGACATTTGGCCAAATCTGACTTCACCATCGTGTTCCCCGCGCGATTCCCTATCGGGGCTGTCTATCTAGAAATGTGCCTAGAGACGGGGCATACCTCTAACAGTTTATGCGGATTATATAAAAATTGAGAGGTCGTACAAAGAAATGGTCGGTACCATAAGATTCGCCGTGAAATTCTGCACTTGGTGGTACTCTTGGCTCAAGTACAAAAAAGAGACAGATCGACCTTACAAAAAAAGTACTGCCCGCACGGCTCTGTAACCCGGACAGTTGGATTCCCCATATTCGAAAGTATATGTAAAGTCGCCTGGAACATGTCCGTTCGACATCTGGGGGCTGGAGCCATACGTGTGCGCGTTTTATTCATTCTGAGGGGTTTACATAGACGTGACTTCAAATCTGAGGTGACCACGTGAAAGAGCAGGCAAAGTACGTCTAGTGTACCGGCTGGGTAACAAGATTTGCCCCCGCATCCCACTTAGACATAACCGTTTATGTGTCGATCCGTGAAGCAACAGGTTTGAGAGGGTTCCGTTCGTCTGGCTCGTTTCTACCCTTGACCGTTGGATTCAGCGTGTCTATAAAC
>CM059345.1:75000-77500 GCA_030324255.1 Phytophthora capsici
GGTTTGTGTGCGGCTTGTGTGCAGTGTGTGCGGCTTGTGTGCAGTGTGTATGAGTTGTGTACAGTGTGTACGGCTTGTGTGCAGTGTGTGCGACTTGTGTGCAGTGTGTATGAGCAGTGTGTGCAAGTTGTGTACAGTGTGTACGGCTTGTGTGGCAGGCTGCACCAATTTAGACTAGGATAAAGTATGTAAAACGACTGAAAAGACTTAGCGAATTTTAGAGTAGATGTTTCCAGGGCAGGCGGTGAGGAAGCGCAGGCGAATATGGGCGAAGGTGACGGCGAGGAAGCGTGGCGCGTGCGGGTGAATATGGCGAAGGTGGCGGCGGCGAGGAAGCGCGGCGGGCGCGGATATGGAGGTGATGGAAAGGGAAGGAGCGCAGAGCGTGTTGCATATGCTGCATTAGTGTCGTACTTAAGCGGAGCGCCTCCTGGGCATGCATGGAGGTGTCCATGGTGTCCATGTTTCCTCGGCGTGTATGTGCACGTGTCCTGTCCCATGTTCGGGCCGGGCGTGGCTGCTCAAGCTGAAAATGGACACCTTGGGATGTTTGCATTGTTGGGCGGCCGCGTACGCGCCAACATGGAACTGGCCCGCTATCTGCAGTGGTGGGAGTGAAGGTGTCGACCTGTAGCAGTTTATATGTAATCATAGAGGGTCGCTGATGGCCTCTCGTTTCTGTAATGTATGCCACACCACCCCCTTTTGTCTGCGGTTGCATTTCCATACTTAGATTAAGATATATACGTACCGTAGTACGCCGGTTGCTGACTTACTCATTTTGTTACTCACACACTCACTCTTTCTTTACATAGGCGCCCAGACGCCCCCCACTCTTGCACACACGCTCTCACACACTTCTACCTGCATGTAGTAGTTTCCCCTAGCCCTACGTCCACCTGCGTCCACCTCCACACCCCGTCCTCGCCCTTTTACGGCTTACGCTACTCTGTTTGTTAGCCAGATAGCGAGTTACCCTCTAACTTTCCTTACATACGCATAAACTTTCCCAATTGTGTCTGGCTTTTGCAGCTGTCCCCTATCCCTACGTCCACGTGTGTCCACCTAAATGTGTCGAGGAATATCCTATGATGTGGGTTGAGTGGTAGGCATAAGTAGGGGTGGCGCACATGTCCCGGTGTAGACGGCCATCTTAGGCTGAGAACACCATATCCCGTTCGCTCTGTGAAGTTAAGCAGCCTCAAGCTCGGGTAGTACTCGGGTGGGTGACCACCGGGGAAGTCCGGGTGCTGTCTACCTTTTGCCGCCAATTCTTCTTTTTACAAGCCGAGACTTGGCATGCATGTTCAGGACGTCGTGGTAGATGTAGCGGGGCATGTTTTCACCCCTCCGGAACCGTTTCTCCCCCCTTCCTGCCATCTTTCATATATGCCGCAACATAGTTAGGCGTGATGGAGGCACACACCGGGGGCTACGACTCGACCTCGGGGTCGGACTAGTGGTTTATAGACACGCTGAATCCAATGGTCAAGGGTAGAAACGAGCCAGACGAACGGAACCCTCTCAAACCTGTTGCTTCACGGATCGACACATAAACGGTTATGTCTAAGTGGGATGCGGGGGCAAATCTTGTTACCCAGCCGGTGCACTAGACGTACTTTTGCCTGCTCTTTCACGTGGTCACCTCAGATTTGAAGTCACGTCTATGTAAACCCCTCAGAATGAATAAAACGCAAACACACGTAGCTCAGCCCCCAGATGTCGAACGGACATGTTCCAGGCGACTTTACATATACTTTCGAATATGGGGAATCCAACTGTCCGGGTTACAGAGCCGTGCGGGCAGTACTTTTTTTGTAAGGTCGATCTGTCTCTTTTTTGTACTTGAGCCAAGAGTACCACCAAGTGCAGAATTTCACGGCGAATCTTATGGTACCGACCATTTCTTTGTACGACCTCTCAATTTTTATATAATCCGCATAAACTGTTAGAGGTATGCCCCGTCTCTGGGCACATTTCTAGATAGACAGCCCCGATAGGGAATCGCGCGGGGAACACGATGGTGAAGTCAGATTTGGCCAAATGTCACTCCTTCCGGGTCAAAAGTGAATTTGAAAATGAGACCAAAAACAAAAAACGGTCTGTAGCGCAAAAACGGGTTAGACACCGACCTTCGCTTGTATGGAAGAAAATGTTCCCCGCGTCATGCCACCCTTAGCCCTGAAAAGTCTGCAGGGCAGACTATCGCGGTTCGGGCTACAGAGGCCAAAACATGCGTTTTTTTAGCGTTTTTTCCAAGAAAAACGCAAATTTTCACATCTTCAAACTTGAATACCGTCTCCCATGGACCTTTTACGCCAAATCTGACTTCACGAGCGTGTTCCCCGTGTGTCAATACATATACCCACAACTTTATAGCGCGAGCCGACAACATTACTGTTCTGACCCCCGGGATTTTTGTTGCCAAAACATGGCGACTTGTACTCTTCCAACACTTTTGTCGTCACCCCAGATCCAAAATCGCACATTTTCCAACTTT
>CM059345.1:87500-90000 GCA_030324255.1 Phytophthora capsici
GCACACACCGGGGGCTACGACTCGACCTCGGGGTCGGACTAGTGGTTTATAGACACGCTGAATCCAATGGTCAAGGGTAGAAACGAGCCAGACGAACGGAACCCTCTCAAACCTGTTGCTTCACGGATCGACACATAAACGGTTATGTCTAAGTGGGATGCGGGGGCAAATCTTGTTACCCAGCCGGTGCACTAGACGTACTTTTGCCTGCTCTTTCACGTGGTCACCTCAGATTTGAAGTCACGTCTATGTAAACCCCTCAAAATGAATAAAACGCGAACACACGTAGCTCAGCCCCCAGATGTCGAACGGACATGTTCCAGGCGGCTTTACATATACTTTCGAATATGGGGAATCCAACTGTCCGGGTTACAGAGCCGTGCGGGCAGTACTTTTTTTGTAAGGTCGATCTGTCTCTTTTTTGTACTTGAGCCAAGAGTACCACCAAGTGCAGAATTTCACGGCGAATCTTATGGTACCGACCATTTCTTTGTACGACCTCTCAATTTTTATATAATCCGCATAAACTGTTAGAGGTATGCCCCGTCTCTGGGCACATTTCTAGATAGACAGCCCCGATAGGGAATCGCGCGGGGAACACGATGGTGAAGTCAGATTTGGCCAAATGTCACTCCTTCCGGGTCAAAAGTGAATTTGAAAATGAGACCAAAAACAAAAAACGGTCTGTAGCGCAAAAACGGGTTAGACACCGACCTTCGCTTGTATGGAAGAAAATGTTCCCCGCGTCATGCCACCCTTAGCCCTGAAAAGTCTGCAGGGCAGACTATCGCGGTTCGGGCTACAGAGGCCAAAACATGCGTTTTTTAGCGTTTTTTCCAAGAAAAACGCAAATTTTCACATCTTCAAACTTGAATACCGTCTCCCATGGACCTTTTACGCCAAATCTGACTTCACGAGCGTGTTCCCCGTGTGTCAATACATATACCCACAACTTTATAGCGCGAGCCGACAACATTACTGTTCTGACCCCCGGGATTTTTGTTGCCAAAACATGGCGACTTGTACTCTTCCAACACTTTTGTCGTCACCCCAGATCCAAAATCGCACATTTTCCAACTTTTTGTTCGAATTAGCTCAATCGGAAAGTTGCACCGGATGCGTCATGACGAAAAACATATACTGTAAAAAGTTATACAAATGAATATAAATTTTCAGAGTTTCAGAACATAAACATTTCATAATTCAAAAACTTTTATAGCCTCATCCTTCTCGACCGGACCCCTAGGCCTATTTTTGGACGCTCTTTCGTTTGGTCTATGTCCCGAGAGCCAGTTCCAAATATTTAAAAAATAAATGCGCGAATATTAGCCCGATTGCTATGGGACCGGTTGGAATGGATAGAGCGCTAAAAAATAGCAGGGGTTTACATTTTGGTGACTATACCTAGCTCCCCTGTGGGCCGAGATATAGACCAAAATGTAAAAAACAGATGTTGTTCAAAAAAGACGACACCATATGGTAGGGTTAGGGTTCTATAAATAACTAGCCCTTTCCGTATTTAGATTGACGGTTTCACTTTTTGACTAGGGTGATGAGCACACGTAACGGTTTCATTTCTTATTTAGAATCTTATTTAGAAATCTTATTTAGAACTAGAAGGTCTAAATTTAGGTATGGACGCAGTAGCCGTTACAGGCTTTTCTAATTATATTTTTAGAAACCGTTTAAAATGAAAACATAAAAATAAGCTCAAAATAGCGTTTGCGCTGCAGCTACGGTGGTGAACGTATATTTAAAAAAAGATCCGTTTGAAACGGTTACATGAAGTGGCAAATTGGTAATTCAGTGCAGATTTAGAAATGGCGTGTGGGTTTCTAGATTTGTGTTGGGTTGTCGGTTGGTTGCTTTGGAAGACTTCAGAAATGGCGTGAGGGTTTCTGGGGGCGGGCGTGCAGCGTACGAGTAGCATGCAGCGGACGGCGGACACCAGCAAGCAGCGGACGACGAAGGAGCAGCCAGGATGGACGACGAAGGAGCAGCAAGAGCGAGGACCAGCAGCGGAGCGATCAAAAAGGCGACGGACGTGGGCGAGCGAGCAGCAGACGGCGTGAATCAAGGTTTCAAGTTTCCAAGATGGAGCAGACCGAGTAAAAAGGTATGTCAGTGTCCAAAATCTTATTTGTGATATAGTCTTTGTGAATTGGTAATTAGTGGTCTCTCGCATTTGGTCTTCGAGAAAATAGTTCTGCTATTTTCGGGACAAGTGTAAAAGACAAAAAATAGTGCGCTTGTACTTCTCTGGGGAAACCTGGAGGGGTTTTGCGTGCGAGCAGTAAGTGGGACTGTATTCGTATGCTTTGCATAAGAATCTGTTTCGTTTTGATGCATTCTGCGTTGCAATGAGTACTTTGTGCCGATGCGACTTGGGTCTGCTGAGGAGGTGTGTGTGCGAGGGGTTCTTCCCCGAGTGCATGTGCTTTTTTGGTGGCGAAGAGATGCTGACGTTGCGAGGTGTTTCAACAACGCTCTGTCGGAACTG
>CM059345.1:97500-100000 GCA_030324255.1 Phytophthora capsici
GCGGCGGGCGCGGATATGGAGGTGATGGAAAGGGAAGGAGCGCAGAGCGTGTTGCATATGCTGCATTAGTGTCGTACTTAAGCGGAGCGCCTCCTGGGCATGCATGGAGGTGTCCATGGTGTCCATGTTTCCTCGGCGTGTATGTGCACGTGTCCTGTCCCATGTTCGGGCCGGGCGTGGCTGCTCAAGCTGAAAATGGACACCTTGGGATGTTTGCATTGTTGGGCGGCCGCGTACGCGCCAACATGGAACTGGCCCGCTATCTGCAGTGGTGGGAGTGAAGGTGTCGACCTGTAGCAGTTTATATGTAATCATAGAGGGTCGCTGATGGCCTCTCGTTTCTGTAATGTATGCCACACCACCCCCTTTTGTCTGCGGTTGCATTTCCATACTTAGATTAAGATATATACGTACCGTAGTACGCCGGTTGCTGACTTACTCATTTTGTTACTCACACACTCACTCTTTCTTTACATAGGCGCCCAGACGCCCCCCACTCTTGCACACACGCTCTCACACACTTCTACCTGCATGTAGTAGTTTCCCCTAGCCCTACGTCCACCTGCGTCCACCTCCACACCCCGTCCTCGCCCTTTTACGGCTTACGCTACTCTGTTTGTTAGCCAGATAGCGAGTTACCCTCTAACTTTCCTTACATACGCATAAACTTTCCCAATTGTGTCTGGCTTTTGCAGCTGTCCCCTATCCCTACGTCCACGTGTGTCCACCTAAATGTGTCGAGGAATATCCTATGATGTGGGTTGAGTGGTAGGCATAAGTAGGGGTGGCGCACATGTCCCGGTGTAGACGGCCATCTTAGGCTGAGAACACCATATCCCGTTCGCTCTGTGAAGTTAAGCAGCCTCAAGCTCGGGTAGTACTCGGGTGGGTGACCACCGGGGAAGTCCGGGTGCTGTCTACCTTTTGCCGCCAATTCTTCTTTTTACAAGCCGAGACTTGGCATGCATGTTCAGGACGTCGTGGTAGATGTAGCGGGGCATGTTTTCACCCCTCCGGAACCGTTTCTCCCCCCTTCCTGCCATCTTTCATATATGCCGCAACATAGTTAGGCGTGATGGAGGCACACACCGGGGGCTACGACTCGACCTCGGGGTCGGACTAGTGGTTTATAGACACGCTGAATCCAATGGTCAAGGGTAGAAACGAGCCAGACGAACGGAACCCTCTCAAACCTGTTGCTTCACGGATCGACACATAAACGGTTATGTCTAAGTGGGATGCGGGGGCAAATCTTGTTACCCAGCCGGTGCACTAGACGTACTTTTGCCTGCTCTTTCACGTGGTCACCTCAGATTTGAAGTCACGTCTATGTAAACCCCTCAAAATGAATAAAACGCGAACACACGTAGCTCAGCCCCCAGATGTCGAACGGACATGTTCCAGGCGGCTTTACATATACTTTCGAATATGGGGAATCCAACTGTCCGGGTTACAGAGCCGTGCGGGCAGTACTTTTTTTGTAAGGTCGATCTGTCTCTTTTTTGTACTTGAGCCAAGAGTACCACCAAGTGCAGAATTTCACGGCGAATCTTATGGTACCGACCATTTCTTTGTACGACCTCTCAATTTTTATATAATCCGCATAAACTGTTAGAGGTATGCCCCGTCTCTGGGCACATTTCTAGATAGACAGCCCCGATAGGGAATCGCGCGGGGAACACGATGGTGAAGTCAGATTTGGCCAAATGTCACTCCTTCCGGGTCAAAAGTGAATTTGAAAATGAGACCAAAAACAAAAAACGGTCTGTAGCGCAAAAACGGGTTAGACACCGACCTTCGCTTGTATGGAAGAAAATGTTCCCCGCGTCATGCCACCCTTAGCCCTGAAAAGTCTGCAGGGCAGACTATCGCGGTTCGGGCTACAGAGGCCAAAACATGCGTTTTTTAGCGTTTTTTCCAAGAAAAACGCAAATTTTCACATCTTCAAACTTGAATACCGTCTCCCATGGACCTTTTACGCCAAATCTGACTTCACGAGCGTGTTCCCCGTGTGTCAATACATATACCCACAACTTTATAGCGCGAGCCGACAACATTACTGTTCTGACCCCCGGGATTTTTGTTGCCAAAACATGGCGACTTGTACTCTTCCAACACTTTTGTCGTCACCCCAGATCCAAAATCGCACATTTTCCAACTTTTTGTTCGAATTAGCTCAATCGGAAAGTTGCACCGGATGCGTCATGACGAAAAACATATACTGTAAAAAGTTATACAAATGAATATAAATTTTCAGAGTTTCAGAACATAAACATTTCATAATTCAAAAACTTTTATAGCCTCATCCTTCTCGACCGGACCCCTAGGCCTATTTTTGGACGCTCTTTCGTTTGGTCTATGTCCCGAGAGCCAGTTCCAAATATTTAAAAAATAAATGCGCGAATATTAGCCCGATTGCTATGGGACCGGTTGGAATGGATAGAGCGCTAAAAAATAGCAGGGGTTTACATTTTGGTGACTATACCTAGCTCCCCTGTGG
>CM059345.1:110000-112500 GCA_030324255.1 Phytophthora capsici
TACTTTCGAATATGGGGAATCCAACTGTCCGGGTTACAGAGCCGTGCGGGCAGTACTTTTTTTGTAAGGTCGATCTGTCTCTTTTTTGTACTTGAGCCAAGAGTACCACCAAGTGCAGAATTTCACGGCGAATCTTATGGTACCGACCATTTCTTTGTACGACCTCTCAATTTTTATATAATCCGCATAAACTGTTAGAGGTATGCCCCGTCTCTGGGCACATTTCTAGATAGACAGCCCCGATAGGGAATCGCGCGGGGAACACGATGGTGAAGTCAGATTTGGCCAAATGTCACTCCTTCCGGGTCAAAAGTGAATTTGAAAATGAGACCAAAAACAAAAAACGGTCTGTAGCGCAAAAACGGGTTAGACACCGACCTTCGCTTGTATGGAAGAAAATGTTCCCCGCGTCATGCCACCCTTAGCCCTGAAAAGTCTGCAGGGCAGACTATCGCGGTTCGGGCTACAGAGGCCAAAACATGCGTTTTTTAGCGTTTTTTCCAAGAAAAACGCAAATTTTCACATCTTCAAACTTGAATACCGTCTCCCATGGACCTTTTACGCCAAATCTGACTTCACGAGCGTGTTCCCCGTGTGTCAATACATATACCCACAACTTTATAGCGCGAGCCGACAACATTACTGTTCTGACCCCCGGGATTTTTGTTGCCAAAACATGGCGACTTGTACTCTTCCAACACTTTTGTCGTCACCCCAGATCCAAAATCGCACATTTTCCAACTTTTTGTTCGAATTAGCTCAATCGGAAAGTTGCACCGGATGCGTCATGACGAAAAACATATACTGTAAAAAGTTATACAAATGAATATAAATTTTCAGAGTTTCAGAACATAAACATTTCATAATTCAAAAACTTTTATAGCCTCATCCTTCTCGACCGGACCCCTAGGCCTATTTTTGGACGCTCTTTCGTTTGGTCTATGTCCCGAGAGCCAGTTCCAAATATTTAAAAAATAAATGCGCGAATATTAGCCCGATTGCTATGGGACCGGTTGGAATGGATAGAGCGCTAAAAAATAGCAGGGGTTTACATTTTGGTGACTATACCTAGCTCCCCTGTGGGCCGAGATATAGACCAAAATGTAAAAAACAGATGTTGTTCAAAAAAGACGACACCATATGGTAGGGTTAGGGTTCTATAAATAACTAGCCCTTTCCGTATTTAGATTGACGGTTTCACTTTTTGACTAGGGTGATGAGCACACGTAACGGTTTCATTTCTTATTTAGAATCTTATTTAGAAATCTTATTTAGAACTAGAAGGTCTAAATTTAGGTATGGACGCAGTAGCCGTTACAGGCTTTTCTAATTATATTTTTAGAAACCGTTTAAAATGAAAACATAAAAATAAGCTCAAAATAGCGTTTGCGCTGCAGCTACGGTGGTGAACGTATATTTAAAAAAAGATCCGTTTGAAACGGTTACATGAAGTGGCAAATTGGTAATTCAGTGCAGATTTAGAAATGGCGTGTGGGTTTCTAGATTTGTGTTGGGTTGTCGGTTGGTTGCTTTGGAAGACTTCAGAAATGGCGTGAGGGTTTCTGGGGGCGGGCGTGCAGCGTACGAGTAGCATGCAGCGGACGGCGGACACCAGCAAGCAGCGGACGACGAAGGAGCAGCCAGGATGGACGACGAAGGAGCAGCAAGAGCGAGGACCAGCAGCGGAGCGATCAAAAAGGCGACGGACGTGGGCGAGCGAGCAGCAGACGGCGTGAATCAAGGTTTCAAGTTTCCAAGATGGAGCAGACCGAGTAAAAAGGTATGTCAGTGTCCAAAATCTTATTTGTGATATAGTCTTTGTGAATTGGTAATTAGTGGTCTCTCGCATTTGGTCTTCGAGAAAATAGTTCTGCTATTTTCGGGACAAGTGTAAAAGACAAAAAATAGTGCGCTTGTACTTCTCTGGGGAAACCTGGAGGGGTTTTGCGTGCGAGCAGTAAGTGGGACTGTATTCGTATGCTTTGCATAAGAATCTGTTTCGTTTTGATGCATTCTGCGTTGCAATGAGTACTTTGTGCCGATGCGACTTGGGTCTGCTGAGGAGGTGTGTGTGCGAGGGGTTCTTCCCCGAGTGCATGTGCTTTTTTGGTGGCGAAGAGATGCTGACGTTGCGAGGTGTTTCAACAACGCTCTGTCGGAACTGGCGCGAAGGAGCGCTGCGGTTGGTTGTACGGTGTACATGTGGCTTTCGGGCTATGTGTTTCTGTGCGGTGCCTTCTGCGGTGCGTTTTGTGTTAGATATTTCCGGTGGAAAGCTTTCATTTTCGGGTAGAACCGGACTTGATCTGGGGCGTGTATGCGGCGTACGGAGGGGATTCCACCCCGATGTGTGCTGCGTCGTGCTCTAACCAATCGCTTCTTGTCATGTTTTCGGACGTGGCTGTTGAAGTGAGGATCGTATTTTGTCTCTGTACAAAAAGGTTCTCGGCTATTAATGATGACTTATGTGTGCGTTTGCGAGTGGTCTTCGGGCTGTTTG
>CM059345.1:120000-122500 GCA_030324255.1 Phytophthora capsici
TCGTTTCTGTAATGTATGCCACACCACCCCCTTTTGTCTGCGGTTGCATTTCCATACTTAGATTAAGATATATACGTACCGTAGTGCGCCGGTTGCTGACTTACTCATTTTGTTACTCACACACTCACTCTTTCTTTACATAGGCGCCCAGACGCCCCCCACTCTTGCACACACGCTCTCACACACTTCTACCTGCATGTAGTAGTTTCCCCTAGCCCTACGTCCACCTGCGTCCACCTCCGCACCCCGTCCTCACTCTTTTACGGCTTACGTTACTCTGTTTGTTAGCCAGATAGCGAGTTACCCTCTAACTTCCCGTACATACGCACAAACTTTCCCAATTGTGTCTGGCTTTTGCAGCTGTCCCCTATCCCTATGTCCACGTGTGTCCACCTAGATGTGTCGATGGATATCATGCGATGTGGGTTGAGTGGTAGGCATAAGTAGGGGTGGCGCACATGTCCTGGTGTAGACGGCCATCTTAGGCTGAGAACACCATATCCCGTTCGCTCTGTGAAGTTAAGCAGCCTCAAGCTCGGGTAGTACTCGGGTGGGTGACCACCGGGGAAGTCCGGGTGCTGTCTACCTTTTGCCGCCAATTCTTCTTTTTACAAGCCGAGACTTGGCATGCATGTTCAGGACGTCGTGGTAGATGTAGCGGGGTATGTTTTCACCCCTCCGGAACCGTTTCTCCCCCCTTCCTGCCATCTTTCATATATGCCGCAACATAGTTAGGCGTGATGGAGGCACACACCGGGGGCTACGACTCGACCTCGGGGTTGGACTAGTGGTTTATAGACACGCTGAATCCAACGGTCAAGGGTAGAAACGAGCCAGACGAACGGAACCCTCTCAAACCTGTTGCTTCACGGATCGACACATAAACGGTTATGTCTAAGTGGGATGCGGGGGCAAATCTTGTTACCCAGCCGGTACACTAGACGTACTTTTGCCTGCTCTTTCACGTGGTCACCTCAGATTTGAAGTCACGTCTATGTAAACCCCTCAGAATGAATAAAACGCAAACACACGTAGCTCAGCCCCCAGATGTCGAACGGACATGTTCCAGGCGACTTTACATATACTTTCGAATATGGGGAATCCAACTGTCCGGGTTACAGAGCCGTGCGGGCAGTACTTTTTTTGTAAGGTCGATCTGTCTCTTTTTTGTACTTGAGCCAAGAGTACCACCAAGTGCAGAATTTCACGGCGAATCTTATGGTACCGACCATTTCTTTGTACGACCTCTCAATTTTTATATAATCCGCATAAACTGTTAGAGGTATGCCCCGTCTCTGGGCACATTTCTAGATAGACAGCCCCGATAGGGAATCGCGCGGGGAACACGATGGTGAAGTCAGATTTGGCCAAATGTCACTCCTTCCGGGTCAAAAGTGAATTTGAAAATGAGACCAAAAACAAAAAACGGTCTGTAGCGCAAAAACGGGTTAGACACCGACCTTCGCTTGTATGGAAGAAAATGTTCCCCGCGTCATGCCACCCTTAGCCCTGAAAAGTCTGCAGGGCAGACTATCGCGGTTCGGGCTACAGAGGCCAAAACATGCGTTTTTTTAGCGTTTTTTCCAAGAAAAACGCAAATTTTCACATCTTCAAACTTGAATACCGTCTCCCATGGACCTTTTACGCCAAATCTGACTTCACGAGCGTGTTCCCCGTGTGTCAATACATATACCCACAACTTTATAGCGCGAGCCGACAACATTACTGTTCTGACCCCCGGGATTTTTGTTGCCAAAACATGGCGACTTGTACTCTTCCAACACTTTTGTCGTCACCCCAGATCCAAAATCGCACATTTTCCAACTTTTTGTTCGAATTAGCTCAATCGGAAAGTTGCACCGGATGCGTCATGACGAAAAACATATACTGTAAAAAGTTATACAAATGAATATAAATTTTCAGAGTTTCAGAACATAAACATTTCATAATTCAAAAACTTTTATAGCCTCATCCTTCTCGACCGGACCCCTAGGCCTATTTTTGGACGCTCTTTCGTTTGGTCTATGTCCCGAGAGCCAGTTCCAAATATTTAAAAAATAAATGCGCGAATATTAGCCCGATTGCTATGGGACCGGTTGGAATGGATAGAGCGCTAAAAAATAGCAGGGGTTTACATTTTGGTGACTATACCTAGCTCCCCTGTGGGCCGAGATATAGACCAAAATGTAAAAAACAGATGTTGTTCAAAAAAAGACGACACCATATGGTAGGGTTAGGGTTCTATAAATAACTAGCCCTTTCCGTATTTAGATTGACGGTTTCACTTTTTGACTAGGGTGATGAGCACACGTAACGGTTTCATTTCTTATTTAGAATCTTATTTAGAAATCTTATTTAGAACTAGAAGGTCTAAATTTAGGTATGGACGCAGTAGCCGTTACAGGCTTTTCTAATTATATTTTTAGAAACCGTTTAAAATGAAAACATAAAAATAAGCTCAAAATAGCGTTTGCGCTGCAGCTACGGTGGTGAACGTATA
>CM059345.1:130000-132500 GCA_030324255.1 Phytophthora capsici
AAGCAGCCATAAATAAGGCTGTCTAAAGTGATTTACTTTCGCGCCTAAGGTAGCGAAAGGAACTAACTGGTCGGCAGTTAGTGTTTGTCTATGATACTGTTAAGTGTGCGTGTACCAAGTCTTGTAGCCTTCTCAACTTAGTGGGTTTTCATAAACCGCTAAGTGCCAGCGCTAATGTTTTCCGAGCCAAAATCGGAGAATGTAGTATGGCGAAGCAACAGGGCGAAGGTAGCATTGCTTTGCGCGATTTTCGCAAAGTGCCAGCGCTAATGTTTTCCGAGCCAAATCGGGGGACTTTAGTGTGGGGCGTAACAGTGTTGTGGGCGTAGAGCGTAAGATAGAGTTGTGTGCAGCTTGTGTGCGTTGTGTACGGCTTGTGTGCAGTGTGTGCGGCTTGTGTGCGTTGTGTGCGGCTCGTGTGCGGCTCGTGTGCAGTGTGTACGGCTTGTGTGCAGTGTGTATGAGTTGTGTACAGTGTGTACGGCTTGTGTGCAGTGTGTGCGGCTTGTGTGCAGTGTGTATTAGTTGTGTGCAGTGTGTGCAAGTTGTGTACAGTGTGTACGGCTTGTGTGGCAGGCTGCATCGATTTAGACTAGGATAAAGTATGTAAAACGACTGAAAAGACTTAGCGAATTTTAGAGTAGATGTTTCCAGGGCAGGCGGTGAGGAAGCGCAGGCGAATATGGGCGAAGGTGACGGCGAGGAAGCGTGGCGCGTGCGGGTGAATATGGCGAAGGTGGCGGCGGCGAGGAAGCGCGGCGGGCGCGGATATGGAGGTGATGGAAAGGGAAGGAGCGCAGAGCGTGTTGCATATGCTGCATTAGTGTCGTACTTAAGCGGAGCGCCTCCTGGGCATGCATGGAGGTGTCCATGGTGTCCATGTTTCCTCGGCGTGTATGTGCACGTGTCCTGTCCCATGTTCGGGCCGGGCGTGGCTGCTCAAGCTGAAAATGGACACCTTGGGATGTTTGCATTGTTGGGCGGCCGCGTACGCGCCAACATGGAACTGGCCCGCTATCTGCAGTGGTGGGAGTGAAGGTGTCGACCTGTAGCAGTTTGTATGTAATAATAGAGGGTCGCTGATGGCCTCTCGTTTCTGTAATGTATGCCACACCACCCCCTTTTGTCTGCGGTTGCATTTCCATACTTAGATTAAGATATATACGTACCGTAGTGCGCCGGTTGCTGACTTACTCATTTTGTTACTCACACACTCACTCTTTCTTTACATAGGCGCCCAGACGCCCCCACTCTTGCACACACGCTCTCACACACTTCTACCTGCATGTAGTAGTTTCCCCTAGCCCTACGTCCACCTGCGTCCACCTCCGCACCCCGTCCTCACTCTTTTACGGCTTACGTTACTCTGTTTGTTAGCCAGATAGCGAGTTACCCTCTAACTTCCCGTACATACGCACAAACTTTCCCAATTGTGTCTGGCTTTTGCAGCTGTCCCCTATCCCTATGTCCACGTGTGTCCACCTAGATGTGTCGATGGATATCATGCGATGTGGGTTGAGTGGTAGGCATAAGTAGGGGTGGCGCACATGTCCTGGTGTAGACGGCCATCTTAGGCTGAGAACACCATATCCCGTTCGCTCTGTGAAGTTAAGCAGCCTCAAGCTCGGGTAGTACTCGGGTGGGTGACCACCGGGGAAGTCCGGGTGCTGTCTACCTTTTGCCGCCAATTCTTCTTTTTACAAGCCGAGACTTGGCATGCATGTTCAGGACGTCGTGGTAGATGTAGCGGGGTATGTTTTCACCCCCTCCGGAACCGTTTCTCCCCCCTTCCTGCCATCTTTCATATATGCCGCAACATAGTTAGGCGTGATGGAGGCACACACCGGGGGCTACGACTCGACCTCGGGGTTGGACTAGTGGTTTATAGACACGCTGAATCCAACGGTCAAGGGTAGAAACGAGCCAGACGAACGGAACCCTCTCAAACCTGTTGCTTCACGGATCGACACATAAACGGTTATGTCTAAGTGGGATGCGGGGGCAAATCTTGTTACCCAGCCGGTACACTAGACGTACTTTTGCCTGCTCTTTCACGTGGTCACCTCAGATTTGAAGTCACGTCTATGTAAACCCCTCAGAATGAATAAAACGCAAACACACGTAGCTCAGCCCCCAGATGTCGAACGGACATGTTCCAGGCGACTTTACATATACTTTCGAATATGGGGAATCCAACTGTCCGGGTTACAGAGCCGTGCGGGCAGTACTTTTTTTGTAAGGTCGATCTGTCTCTTTTTTGTACTTGAGCCAAGAGTACCACCAAGTGCAGAATTTCACGGCGAATCTTATGGTACCGACCATTTCTTTGTACGACCTCTCAATTTTTATATAATCCGCATAAACTGTTAGAGGTATGCCCCGTCTCTGGGCACATTTCTAGATAGACAGCCCCGATAGGGAATCGCGCGGGGAACACGATGGTGAAGTCAGATTTGGCCAAATGTCACTCCTTCCGGGTCAAAAGTGAATTTGAAAATGA
>CM059345.1:142500-145000 GCA_030324255.1 Phytophthora capsici
CAAACTTTCCCAATTGTGTCTGGCTTTTGCAGCTGTCCCCTATCCCTATGTCCACGTGTGTCCACCTAGATGTGTCGATGGATATCATGCGATGTGGGTTGAGTGGTAGGCATAAGTAGGGGTGGCGCACATGTCCTGGTGTAGACGGCCATCTTAGGCTGAGAACACCATATCCCGTTCGCTCTGTGAAGTTAAGCAGCCTCAAGCTCGGGTAGTACTCGGGTGGGTGACCACCGGGGAAGTCCGGGTGCTGTCTACCTTTTGCCGCCAATTCTTCTTTTTACAAGCCGAGACTTGGCATGCATGTTCAGGACGTCGTGGTAGATGTAGCGGGGTATGTTTTCACCCCTCCGGAACCGTTTCTCCCCCCTTCCTGCCATCTTTCATATATGCCGCAACATAGTTAGGCGTGATGGAGGCACACACCGGGGGCTACGACTCGACCTCGGGGTTGGACTAGTGGTTTATAGACACGCTGAATCCAACGGTCAAGGGTAGAAACGAGCCAGACGAACGGAACCCTCTCAAACCTGTTGCTTCACGGATCGACACATAAACGGTTATGTCTAAGTGGGATGCGGGGGCAAATCTTGTTACCCAGCCGGTACACTAGACGTACTTTTGCCTGCTCTTTCACGTGGTCACCTCAGATTTGAAGTCACGTCTATGTAAACCCCTCAGAATGAATAAAACGCAAACACACGTAGCTCAGCCCCCAGATGTCGAACGGACATGTTCCAGGCGACTTTACATATACTTTCGAATATGGGGAATCCAACTGTCCGGGTTACAGAGCCGTGCGGGCAGTACTTTTTTTGTAAGGTCGATCTGTCTCTTTTTTGTACTTGAGCCAAGAGTACCACCAAGTGCAGAATTTCACGGCGAATCTTATGGTACCGACCATTTCTTTGTACGACCTCTCAATTTTTATATAATCCGCATAAACTGTTAGAGGTATGCCCCGTCTCTGGGCACATTTCTAGATAGACAGCCCCGATAGGGAATCGCGCGGGGAACACGATGGTGAAGTCAGATTTGGCCAAATGTCACTCCTTCCGGGTCAAAAGTGAATTTGAAAATGAGACCAAAAACAAAAAACGGTCTGTAGCGCAAAAACGGGTTAGACACCGACCTTCGCTTGTATGGAAGAAAATGTTCCCCGCGTCATGCCACCCTTAGCCCTGAAAAGTCTGCAGGGCAGACTATCGCGGTTCGGGCTACAGAGGCCAAAACATGCGTTTTTTTAGCGTTTTTTCCAAGAAAAACGCAAATTTTCACATCTTCAAACTTGAATACCGTCTCCCATGGACCTTTTACGCCAAATCTGACTTCACGAGCGTGTTCCCCGTGTGTCAATACATATACCCACAACTTTATAGCGCGAGCCGACAACATTACTGTTCTGACCCCCGGGATTTTTGTTGCCAAAACATGGCGACTTGTACTCTTCCAACACTTTTGTCGTCACCCCAGATCCAAAATCGCACATTTTCCAACTTTTTGTTCGAATTAGCTCAATCGGAAAGTTGCACCGGATGCGTCATGACGAAAAACATATACTGTAAAAAGTTATACAAATGAATATAAATTTTCAGAGTTTCAGAACATAAACATTTCATAATTCAAAAACTTTTATAGCCTCATCCTTCTCGACCGGACCCCTAGGCCTATTTTTGGACGCTCTTTCGTTTGGTCTATGTCCCGAGAGCCAGTTCCAAATATTTAAAAAATAAATGCGCGAATATTAGCCCGATTGCTATGGGACCGGTTGGAATGGATAGAGCGCTAAAAAATAGCAGGGGTTTACATTTTGGTGACTATACCTAGCTCCCCTGTGGGCCGAGATATAGACCAAAATGTAAAAAACAGATGTTGTTCAAAAAGACGACACCATATGGTAGGGTTAGGGTTCTATAAATAACTAGCCCTTTCCGTATTTAGATTGACGGTTTCACTTTTTGACTAGGGTGATGAGCACACGTAACGGTTTCATTTCTTATTTAGAATCTTATTTAGAAATCTTATTTAGAACTAGAAGGTCTAAATTTAGGTATGGACGCAGTAGCCGTTACAGGCTTTTCTAATTATATTTTTAGAAACCGTTTAAAATGAAAACATAAAAATAAGCTCAAAATAGCGTTTGCGCTGCAGCTACGGTGGTGAACGTATATTTAAAAAAAGATCCGTTTGAAACGGTTACATGAAGTGGCAAATTGGTAATTCAGTGCAGATTTAGAAATGGCGTGTGGGTTTCTAGATTTGTGTTGGGTTGTCGGTTGGTTGCTTTGGAAGACTTCAGAAATGGCGTGAGGGTTTCTGGGGGCGGGCGTGCAGCGTACGAGTAGCATGCAGCGGACGGCGGACACCAGCAAGCAGCGGACGACGAAGGAGCAGCCAGGATGGACGACGAAGGAGCAGCAAGAGCGAGGACCAGCAGCGGAGCGATCAAAAAGGCGACGGACGTGGGCGAGCGAGCAGCAGACGGCGTGAATCAAGGTTT
>CM059345.1:152500-155000 GCA_030324255.1 Phytophthora capsici
AAGATAGAGTTGTGTGCAGCTTGTGTGCGTTGTGTACGGCTTGTGTGCAGTGTGTGCGGCTTGTGTGCGTTGTGTGCGGCTCGTGTGCGGCTCGTGTGCAGTGTGTACGGCTTGTGTGCAGTGTGTATGAGTTGTGTACAGTGTGTACGGCTTGTGTGCAGTGTGTGCGGCTTGTGTGCAGTGTGTATTAGTTGTGTGCAGTGTGTGCAAGTTGTGTACAGTGTGTACGGCTTGTGTGGCAGGCTGCATCGATTTAGACTAGGATAAAGTATGTAAAACGACTGAAAAGACTTAGCGAATTTTAGAGTAGATGTTTCCAGGGCAGGCGGTGAGGAAGCGCAGGCGAATATGGGCGAAGGTGACGGCGAGGAAGCGTGGCGCGTGCGGGTGAATATGGCGAAGGTGGCGGCGGCGAGGAAGCGCGGCGGGCGCGGATATGGAGGTGATGGAAAGGGAAGGAGCGCAGAGCGTGTTGCATATGCTGCATTAGTGTCGTACTTAAGCGGAGCGCCTCCTGGGCATGCATGGAGGTGTCCATGGTGTCCATGTTTCCTCGGCGTGTATGTGCACGTGTCCTGTCCCATGTTCGGGCCGGGCGTGGCTGCTCAAGCTGAAAATGGACACCTTGGGATGTTTGCATTGTTGGGCGGCCGCGTACGCGCCAACATGGAACTGGCCCGCTATCTGCAGTGGTGGGAGTGAAGGTGTCGACCTGTAGCAGTTTGTATGTAATAATAGAGGGTCGCTGATGGCCTCTCGTTTCTGTAATGTATGCCACACCACCCCCTTTTGTCTGCGGTTGCATTTCCATACTTAGATTAAGATATATACGTACCGTAGTGCGCCGGTTGCTGACTTACTCATTTTGTTACTCACACACTCACTCTTTCTTTACATAGGCGCCCAGACGCCCCCCACTCTTGCACACACGCTCTCACACACTTCTACCTGCATGTAGTAGTTTCCCCTAGCCCTACGTCCACCTGCGTCCACCTCCGCACCCCGTCCTCACTCTTTTACGGCTTACGTTACTCTGTTTGTTAGCCAGATAGCGAGTTACCCTCTAACTTCCCGTACATACGCACAAACTTTCCCAATTGTGTCTGGCTTTTGCAGCTGTCCCCTATCCCTATGTCCACGTGTGTCCACCTAGATGTGTCGATGGATATCATGCGATGTGGGTTGAGTGGTAGGCATAAGTAGGGGTGGCGCACATGTCCTGGTGTAGACGGCCATCTTAGGCTGAGAACACCATATCCCGTTCGCTCTGTGAAGTTAAGCAGCCTCAAGCTCGGGTAGTACTCGGGTGGGTGACCACCGGGGAAGTCCGGGTGCTGTCTACCTTTTGCCGCCAATTCTTCTTTTTACAAGCCGAGACTTGGCATGCATGTTCAGGACGTCGTGGTAGATGTAGCGGGGTATGTTTTCACCCCCTCCGGAACCGTTTCTCCCCCCTTCCTGCCATCTTTCATATATGCCGCAACATAGTTAGGCGTGATGGAGGCACACACCGGGGGCTACGACTCGACCTCGGGGTTGGACTAGTGGTTTATAGACACGCTGAATCCAACGGTCAAGGGTAGAAACGAGCCAGACGAACGGAACCCTCTCAAACCTGTTGCTTCACGGATCGACACATAAACGGTTATGTCTAAGTGGGATGCGGGGGCAAATCTTGTTACCCAGCCGGTACACTAGACGTACTTTTGCCTGCTCTTTCACGTGGTCACCTCAGATTTGAAGTCACGTCTATGTAAACCCCTCAGAATGAATAAAACGCAAACACACGTAGCTCAGCCCCCAGATGTCGAACGGACATGTTCCAGGCGACTTTACATATACTTTCGAATATGGGGAATCCAACTGTCCGGGTTACAGAGCCGTGCGGGCAGTACTTTTTTTGTAAGGTCGATCTGTCTCTTTTTTGTACTTGAGCCAAGAGTACCACCAAGTGCAGAATTTCACGGCGAATCTTATGGTACCGACCATTTCTTTGTACGACCTCTCAATTTTTATATAATCCGCATAAACTGTTAGAGGTATGCCCCGTCTCTGGGCACATTTCTAGATAGACAGCCCCGATAGGGAATCGCGCGGGGAACACGATGGTGAAGTCAGATTTGGCCAAATGTCACTCCTTCCGGGTCAAAAGTGAATTTGAAAATGAGACCAAAAACAAAAAACGGTCTGTAGCGCAAAAACGGGTTAGACACCGACCTTCGCTTGTATGGAAGAAAATGTTCCCCGCGTCATGCCACCCTTAGCCCTGAAAAGTCTGCAGGGCAGACTATCGCGGTTCGGGCTACAGAGGCCAAAACATGCGTTTTTTTAGCGTTTTTTCCAAGAAAAACGCAAATTTTCACATCTTCAAACTTGAATACCGTCTCCCATGGACCTTTTACGCCAAATCTGACTTCACGAGCGTGTTCCCCGTGTGTCAATACATATACCCACAACTTTATAGCGCGAGCCGACAACATTACTGTTCTGACCCCCGGGA
>CM059345.1:165000-172500 GCA_030324255.1 Phytophthora capsici
TCCACCGGTGATATATACCGTGCATTCAAATACCGCAGGACTTCGTTTGGTTCAGCACATGTCCTGGCAGAATGTTCTCTTTCCACTCGAACAGCCTCCACCGTCACAACCGCTTTATCCGACCCTTTGTACACGTACTTGTACAGGTATTTCACTGCTGTAATTCCCGTACACACTTCCACATTGATGTGACAGTTGTACTTTTGGGAAAAATAGGGGTTGTAGGGCACCACCCACTGGTTAGCAGTTTCATTGTCGTACTTCCGCCCCCCGATCTTAAGGTCCTCACCAGTTTGAGGACGGCGGCGCCGTCGGTACACTGGATAGCCGTCAACGTTTGCACGGGTGGTTTCTTCTAATGATTTTGGGAAACCTTTGGAGCACCGCCCGTCCTTCATACAGGGAGAGTCCGGGTTTTGAATACCACAGGGCCCATGCATCATGCAAGTTGTAACGGTCTTGTACAACTCTGGATTGGTAGCCTCATCGGGTATCTCAGCAGACACCAACTTGTCAATAATCTCTTTCGTGCGTGGTTTATCTTCGTCAGCAAGGATGATTAGAATGTGTGCGTGTGGAAGTCCTCGCTTTTGAAACTCGACAACGTAGATCCTGGCTAGAACTCGACCCAACACACCTTCGTCCAAGTCGGCCAGAAGGGCTTTAAGTTTTTGCTGCCACACGCGAGCTACAACGTCTGGACGATCTGAAGCTTTTTGGCCATCTGGAAGTTGTCCAACAATTTCATCCCACTCAGGATTGCAGGTCATCGTAAGGAAAATGTCTGGCTTTCCGTACTCCCGGACAATTGCCATCGAATCTTGGTAGGACTTATACATTTGCCGAGGTCCACCCGTGTAAGTCGCCGGAAGAATAACGCGTTTGCCTGTTCGATCCAGGAAGTGTTTCCGACGGGCCTGCTGCGGTGGTTGAGGATTATCCCTGTCGTACTCAGCATTCCTTCGTTCATACTCAGTGAATCGTACTTCACCATCAGCCAAATCATCCGCGGACTCACTTAGATATGCGTCCTGTACACCTGTGTAGAGATCCGCACGAAGTGTTTTTTGATTTTCTGAAATCCATCGTAAAGCCTCTTGTTCAACCTTGGCTCTTTGATCAACACTCCACTGCTGAAACAGACGACCGCCACTGTGCAACACGGAACCGTCTCCCCGTTTTGGAAACAACCGATAGGCAACATGTTCGCGGAGCGACATTTCTTCTTTGTTGCGGTATTTTTGGCCGTTTGCGTATTTGTCAGTGTAGGTCCAGCCCAACTCTCCAAGCGGAAATAGTAGCGGATATTGCAGTGGATCGTACATCGGATTGGTTTCGAAAATTCGTAACAGCCCGTTTTGTCGAGTGTACAGTAACAAATCCCTGTACTTCGTGAAGTTTCCATCGTCAATCATCACCGCGCCCACTTCATTTGCAGTCGGCAAGTTCGTTGTTCCTGGCCTGCGTTTATCCGCGTACAGCTGGAGCTTCAGATCCCTAACGGACTTGCCTTCCGCTAAATCTTGCCGTAGTTTTTCCCCGTGTGATAGGTATTGTTGGGCAAACGGGTTGTAGCATTGCATCATTCTCTCCACTGTTGTCAACTTTTCACAATCAAGATCGGCGAAAATTCCCTTCCGCCGCTCCACTCTTCTTTGTAGATCCCCGTCAACAATGTAGATTTGAGCAAACTTCGCCGGCGCAAAATTCCTGCCGTCGTGTTCCATTCGGGGAAGCAGCGACCCTAAGTAGTGCCCCATAGCTCCCTGAATGCGATACGTGTAAACCCCACGCTGACCCTGAACAGATCTGTCTTCATTTACTCCTTGCACGCCAACACCATCACTACGTGCAGCACCGACTGATGTAAATGCAAAAACTTGGTTGTAGGCCCGAATTAATCGTCGAAAATCAGGGTCGTCGTAGTACTGGTGAAGATAGTCCGGCACCCTATGTAGTGGAGGAAGCTGAACCTTGCCTTGCAAACAGCAAGTCATTTGGGACTCTCCCGGCCACTTCCAAGCCCCACACCAACCGCACTCATACATGTCTGGGAGATTGTGGTGTCCGTCTTCTACATTTTTTCCAGAAACGCGAGTTTTATCAAAGACTTCGTGATTAGCAAGCGCATGGCCGTGCCGTACGCACTTGCGACGAATACGGAGAGCTTCCTTGCGTGCTTCTTGCATCTCTTCCTCCTCTGCTTCCCGACGGGCACGCTCACGCACACGCTGCACCTCTTGCTCCTCCACAGTCATTTCACGGCGCAACTCTTGTCGTCGTAGCGTATTTTGCTCGCGCTCATGGGACTGTTCTTCCGGAGTGAGCGCTACACGCAACACCTGTCGACGTTGCGTATTCTGCTGGCGCTCCAACGCTAGCTCCTCTGCCGAAAGTCGTTCTCGGTACAAACGCACTCGTTCTGCGCTGCTCAGGTTGACACGCTGCATGGGAACAGTTGTGTCGGTACTAACGGTGGACTGCTCGCTTTCGCGCGCAAGTAGTGCTCTCAATTCTTTGTTGAGCTTGCACTTCCGACTCGAAAGTCGGCTCAGTCGACGCTTCTTACTTGCATGGTCTTCTGGTCCTTCGGGGACACCATTCACCCGTTCGTTTTCGCTGATGTCCGCTTCAATCTCCTCGCGGGTTCTTATTCGTCTGACACGAACCATACCTGCGAACACGAAACAGAGTAACGTGACGCGTTAGACTTAACGTCCAAGTACACTGTATGAAGCAGTAGTTGTTCGTTTTGGGTCTTCGACTACTCGGGTGATGCCAGCTCCCATCGAAATTAACACCGATCACTTTCCCACAATCAACAGACTTTACAGTCTGGTGCGGTATTCGTTGCAAAATGTGCAGTCGGTAAGTCAGGGTTAGAGCGCCCGAGTAGTACTCTGTTCTTGGTGCGATATCCTTGCCCCGCCCAGGTTTAACCGACCCTGATTGGTTGTGGCACGGCTCAACTGGCTGGCTGCATTTGGATTGTGGCCAATAGGCGGGTGCTATTGTGCTCTCGCGCAGAGTGGGCGGTGGGTCGAAACCCCTTAGCACAGCACCCCCGACGCTCTTTCCCTCCCCCTCGTTCCCTCCTTTCCACATTGCGTCGAGCTAATACGTTTCCAAAATTCACCGGGTGTTTTCACACACCCTGCCAGGAGCCTCGGACTATCTGTGCGTAGCCGTGGTGTTCCTTGCAGCTAACTAACATGCATACACGCAGCGTACCTTGTCCGTGTTGCCACCGCCGCTTTCAAAAAGGCGCAAAATGTATTTTGAATGTATGCCACATAATTTAAGTAGGCTACAAAATTTATTTTATTTCAAAGGTTTTTGTCCAATCAAATCGCGTTCAGCGATCACCGTTTTGCGTTACGGACGGACAGCAAGTTCGTCTAGTACTTGTTGTAGGATGATGTAGCATCTGGGTGGCCTCGCGGTCGCTCAGTTCTAGTTGTAAGCTTGGGCTTTTGCCTGGGCGAGCTACGTGGAAGACATCGTCAGGTGGGGAGTTTGGCTGGGGCGGCACATCTGTTAAATGATAACACAGGTGTCCTAAGGTGAGCTCAATGAGAACAGAAATCTCATGTAGAACAAAAGGGTAAAAGCTCACTTGATTTTGATTTTCAGTATGAATACAAACCGTGAAAGCGTGGCCTATCGATCCTTTAGTTCTTTAGAATTTTAAGCTAGAGGTGTCAGAAAAGTTACCACAGGGATAACTGGCTTGTGGCAGCCAAGCGTCCATAGCGACGTTGCTTTTTGATTCTTCGATGTCGGCTCTTCCTATCATTGCGAAGTAGAACTCGCCAATTGTTGGATTGTTCACCCACTAATAGGGAACGTGAGCTGGGTTTAGACCGTCGTGAGACAGGTTAGTTTTACCCTACTGATGAGTTCGTTGTCTAAACAGTAATCCAACCCAGTACGAGAGGAACCGTTGGTTCAGATAATTGGTAACTGCGGTTAGCTGAAAAGCTAGTGCCGCCAAGCTACCATCTGTAGGATTATGGCTGAACGCCTCTAAGTCAGAATCCATGCTGGAATAGACGATAATCACCTTTCCCGATGTGCCGCGAATAGCGATAGGTGTCTTCTGGACACCCAACATCATACAATTGCAACGCACTCCGCTGCCTGTCAAGTGCTGGTGGTGGAGAGTAGGCTGACTTGTAATTTCAAATATTGGGAAAGATAAATCCTTTGTAGACGACTTAACTACAGAACGGGGTGTTGTAAGCATGAGAGTAGTCTTGTACTACGATCTGCTGAGATTTAGCCCTTGTTCTATTGATTTGTTCAGAAATGAACATTTCTCCCCCCCCACTTTCATTGCAACCGCGCAATACACTATAAAGCAAAGCAGCCATAAATAAGGCTGTCTAAAGTGATTTACTTTCGCGCCTAAGGTAGCGAAAGGAACTAACTGGTCGGCAGTTAGTGTTTGTCTATGAAACTGTTAAGTGTGTGTGTACCAATGTCTTGTAGCTTTCTCGACTTAGTGGCGTTTGTTTTCATAAACCGCTAAGTGCCAGCGCTAATGTTTCCCGAGCCAAAATCGGAGAATGTAGTATGGCGAAGCAACAGGGCGAAGGTAGCATTGCTTTGCGCGATTTTCGCAAAGTGCCAGCGCTAATGTTTTCCGAGCCAAATCGGGGGACTTTAGTGTGGGGCGTAACAGTGTTGTGGGCGTAGAGCGTAAGATAGAGTTGTGTGCAGCTTGTGTGCGTTGTGTACGGCTTGTGTGCGCTGTGTTCGAGTTGTGTACGCTGTGTTCGGTTTGTGTGCGGCTTGTGTGCAGTGTGTGCGGCTTGTGTGCAGTGTGTATGAGTTGTGTACAGTGTGTACGGCTTGTGTGCAGTGTGTGCGACTTGTGTGCAGTGTGTATGAGCAGTGTGTGCAAGTTGTGTACAGTGTGTACGGCTTGTGTGGCAGGCTGCACCAATTTAGACTAGGATAAAGTATGTAAAACGACTGAAAAGACTTAGCGAATTTTAGAGTAGATGTTTCCAGGGCAGGCGGTGAGGAAGCGCAGGCGAATATGGGCGAAGGTGACGGCGAGGAAGCGTGGCGCGTGCGGGTGAATATGGCGAAGGTGGCGGCGGCGAGGAAGCGCGGCGGGCGCGGATATGGAGGTGATGGAAAGGGAAGGAGCGCAGAGCGTGTTGCATATGCTGCATTAGTGTCGTACTTAAGCGGAGCGCCTCCTGGGCATGCATGGAGGTGTCCATGGTGTCCATGTTTCCTCGGCGTGTATGTGCACGTGTCCTGTCCCATGTTCGGGCCGGGCGTGGCTGCTCAAGCTGAAAATGGACACCTTGGGATGTTTGCATTGTTGGGCGGCCGCGTACGCGCCAACATGGAACTGGCCCGCTATCTGCAGTGGTGGGAGTGAAGGTGTCGACCTGTAGCAGTTTATATGTAATCATAGAGGGTCGCTGATGGCCTCTCGTTTCTGTAATGTATGCCACACCACCCCCTTTTGTCTGCGGTTGCATTTCCATACTTAGATTAAGATATATACGTACCGTAGTACGCCGGTTGCTGACTTACTCATTTTGTTACTCACACACTCACTCTTTCTTTACATAGGCGCCCAGACGCCCCCACTCTTGCACACACGCTCTCACACACTTCTACCTGCATGTAGTAGTTTCCCCTAGCCCTACGTCCACCTGCGTCCACCTCCACACCCCGTCCTCGCCCTTTTACGGCTTACGCTACTCTGTTTGTTAGCCAGATAGCGAGTTACCCTCTAACTTTCCTTACATACGCATAAACTTTCCCAATTGTGTCTGGCTTTTGCAGCTGTCCCCTATCCCTACGTCCACGTGTGTCCACCTAAATGTGTCGAGGAATATCCTATGATGTGGGTTGAGTGGTAGGCATAAGTAGGGGTGGCGCACATGTCCCGGTGTAGACGGCCATCTTAGGCTGAGAACACCATATCCCGTTCGCTCTGTGAAGTTAAGCAGCCTCAAGCTCGGGTAGTACTCGGGTGGGTGACCACCGGGGAAGTCCGGGTGCTGTCTACCTTTTGCCGCCAATTCTTCTTTTTACAAGCCGAGACTTGGCATGCATGTTCAGGACGTCGTGGTAGATGTAGCGGGGCATGTTTTCACCCCCTCCGGAACCGTTTCTCCCCCCTTCCTGCCATCTTTCATATATGCCGCAACATAGTTAGGCGTGATGGAGGCACACACCGGGGGCTACGACTCGACCTCGGGGTCGGACTAGTGGTTTATAGACACGCTGAATCCAATGGTCAAGGGTAGAAACGAGCCAGACGAACGGAACCCTCTCAAACCTGTTGCTTCACGGATCGACACATAAACGGTTATGTCTAAGTGGGATGCGGGGGCAAATCTTGTTACCCAGCCGGTGCACTAGACGTACTTTTGCCTGCTCTTTCACGTGGTCACCTCAGATTTGAAGTCACGTCTATGTAAACCCCTCAAAATGAATAAAACGCGAACACACGTAGCTCAGCCCCCAGATGTCGAACGGACATGTTCCAGGCGGCTTTACATATACTTTCGAATATGGGGAATCCAACTGTCCGGGTTACAGAGCCGTGCGGGCAGTACTTTTTTTGTGAGGTCGATCTGTCTCTTTTTTGTACTTGAGCCAAGAGTACCTCCAAGTGCAGAATTTCACGGCGAATCTTATGGTACCGACCATTTCTTTGTACGACCTCTCAATTTTTATATAATCCGCATAAACTGTTAGAGGTATGTACCGTCTCTGGGCACATTTCTAGATAGACAGCCCCGATAGGGAATCGCGCGGGGAACACGATGGTGAAGTCAGATTTTGCCAAATGTCACTCCTTCCGGGTCAAAAGTGAATTTGAAAATGAGACCCAAAACAAAAAACGGTCTGTAGCGCAAAAACGGGTTAGACACCGACCTTCGCTTGTATGGAAGAAAATGTTCCCCGTGGCATGCCACCCCTAGCCCTGAAAAGTCTGCAGGGCAGACTATCGCGGTTCGGGCTACAGAGGCCAAAACATGCGTTTTTTTAGCGTTTTTTCCAAGAAAAACGCAAATTTTCACAACTTCAAACTTGAATACCGTCTCCCATGGACCTTTTACGCCAAATCTGACTTCACGAGCGTGTTCCCCGTGTGTCAATACATATACCCACAACTTTATAGCGCGAGCCGACAACATTACTGTTCTGACCCCCGGGTTTTTTGAAAGCATGGCGACTTGTACTCTTCCAACACTTTTGTCGTCACCCCAGGTCCAAAATCGCACATTTCCAACTTTTTGTTCGAATTAGCTCAATCGGAAAGTTGCACCGGATGCGTTATGACGAAAAACATATACTGTAAAAAGTTATGCATATGAATATAAATTTTCAGAGTGCCAGAACATAAACAGTTCCGCATTTATAGCCTCATCCTTCTCGACCGGACCCCTAGGCCTATTTTTGGACGCTCTTTCGTTTGGTCTATGTCCCGAGAGCCAGTTCCAAATATTTAAAAAATAAATG
>CM059345.1:182500-185000 GCA_030324255.1 Phytophthora capsici
TGAAGTCACGTCTATGTAAACCCCTCAAAATGAATAAAACGCGAACACACGTAGCTCAGCCCCCAGATGTCGAACGGACATGTTCCAGGCGGCTTTACATATACTTTCGAATATGGGGAATCCAACTGTCCGGGTTACAGAGCCGTGCGGGCAGTACTTTTTTTGTGAGGTCGATCTGTCTCTTTTTTGTACTTGAGCCAAGAGTACCTCCAAGTGCAGAATTTCACGGCGAATCTTATGGTACCGACCATTTCTTTGTACGACCTCTCAATTTTTATATAATCCGCATAAACTGTTAGAGGTATGTACCGTCTCTGGGCACATTTCTAGATAGACAGCCCCGATAGGGAATCGCGCGGGGAACACGATGGTGAAGTCAGATTTTGCCAAATGTCACTCCTTCCGGGTCAAAAGTGAATTTGAAAATGAGACCCAAAACAAAAAACGGTCTGTAGCGCAAAAACGGGTTAGACACCGACCTTCGCTTGTATGGAAGAAAATGTTCCCCGTGGCATGCCACCCTAGCCCTGAAAAGTCTGCAGGGCAGACTATCGCGGTTCGGGCTACAGAGGCCAAAACATGCGTTTTTTAGCGTTTTTTCCAAGAAAAACGCAAATTTTCACAACTTCAAACTTGAATACCGTCTCCCATGGACCTTTTACGCCAAATCTGACTTCACGAGCGTGTTCCCCGTGTGTCAATACATATACCCACAACTTTATAGCGCGAGCCGACAACATTACTGTTCTGACCCCCGGGTTTTTTGAAAGCATGGCGACTTGTACTCTTCCAACACTTTTGTCGTCACCCCAGATCCAAAATCGCACATTTCCAACTTTTTGTTCGAATTAGCTCAATCGGAAAGTTGCACCGGATGCGTTATGACGAAAAACATATACTGTAAAAAGTTATGCATATGAATATAAATTTTCAGAGTGCCAGAACATAAACAGTTCCGCATTTATAGCCTCATCCTTCTCGACCGGACCCCTAGGCCTATTTTTGGACGCTCTTTCGTTTGGTCTATGTCCCGAGAGCCAGTTCCAAATATTTAAAAAATAAATGCGCGAATATTAGCCCGATTGCTATGGGACCGGTTGGAATGGATAGAGCGCTAAAAAATAGCAGGGGTTTACATTTTGGTGACTATACCTAGCTCCCCTGTGGGCCAAGATATAGACCAAAATGTAAAAAACAGATGTTGTTCAAAAAAAGACGACACCATATGGTAGGGTTAGGGTTCTATAAATAACTAGCCCTTTCCGTATTTAGATTGACGGTTTCATTTTTTGACTAGGGTGATGAGCACACGAAACGGTTTCATTTCTTATTTAGAATCTTATTTAGAAATCTTATTTAGAACTAGAAGGTCTAAATTTAGGTATGGACGCAGTGGCCGTTACAGGCTTTTCTAATTATATTTTTAGAAACCGTTTAAAATGAAAACATAAAAATAAGCTCAAAATAACGTTTGCGCTGCAGCTACGGTGGTGAACGTATATTTAAAAAAAGATCCGTTTGAAACGGTTACATGAAGTGGCAAATTGGTAATTCAGTGCAGATTTAGAAATGGCGTGTGGGTTTCTAGATTTGTGTTGGGTTGTCGGTTGGTTGCTTTGGAAGACTTCAGAAATGGCGTGAGGGTTTCTGGGGGCGGGCGTGCAGCGTACGAGTAGCATGCAGCGGACGGCGGACACCAGCAAGCAGCGGACGACGAAGGAGCAGCCAGGATGGACGACGAAGGAGCAGCAAGAGCGAGGACCAGCAGCGGAGCGATCAAAAAGGCGACGGACGTGGGCGAGCGAGCAGCAGACGGCGTGAATCAAGGTTTCGAGTTTCCAAGATGGAGCAGACCGAGTAAAAAGGTATGTCAGTGTCCAAAATCTTATTTGTGATATAGTCTTTGTGAATTGGTAATTAGTGGTCTCTCGCATTTGGTCTTCGAGAAAATAGTTCTGCTATTTTCGGGACAAGTGTAAAAGACAAAAAATAGTGCGCTTGTACTTCTCTGGGGAAACCTGGAGGGGTTTTGCGTGCGAGCAGTAAGTGGGACTGTATTCGTATGCTTTGCATAAGAATCTGTTTCGTTTTGATGCATTCTGCGTTGCAATGAGTACTTTGTGCCGATGCGACTTGGGTCTGCTGAGGAGGTGTGTGTGCGAGGGGTTCTTCCCCGAGTGCATGTGCTTTTTGGTGGCGAAGAGATGCTGACGTTGCGAGGTGTTTCAACAACGCTCTGTCGGAACTGGCGCGAAGGAGCGCTGCGGTTGGTTGTACGGTGTACATGTGGCTTTCGGGCTATGTGTTTCTGTGCGGTGCCTTCTGCGGTGCGTTTTGTGTTAGATATTTCCGGTGGAAAGCTTTCATTTTCGGGTAGAACCGGACTTGATCTGGGGCGTGTATGCGGCGTACGGAGGGGATTCCACCCCGATGTGTGCTGCGTCGTGCTCTAACCAATCGCTTCTTGTCATGTTTTCGGACGTGGCTGTTGAAGTGAGGA
>CM059345.1:192500-195000 GCA_030324255.1 Phytophthora capsici
AAGATATATACGTACCGTAGTACGCCGGTTGCTGACTTACTCATTTTGTTACTCACACACTCACTCTTTCTTTACATAGGCGCCCAGACGCCCCCCACTCTTGCACACACGCTCTCACACACTTCTACCTGCATGTAGTAGTTTCCCCTAGCCCTACGTCCACCTGCGTCCACCTCCACACCCCGTCCTCGCCCTTTTACGGCTTACGCTACTCTGTTTGTTAGCCAGATAGCGAGTTACCCTCTAACTTTCCTTACATACGCATAAACTTTCCCAATTGTGTCTGGCTTTTGCAGCTGTCCCCTATCCCTACGTCCACGTGTGTCCACCTAAATGTGTCGAGGAATATCCTATGATGTGGGTTGAGTGGTAGGCATAAGTAGGGGTGGCGCACATGTCCCGGTGTAGACGGCCATCTTAGGCTGAGAACACCATATCCCGTTCGCTCTGTGAAGTTAAGCAGCCTCAAGCTCGGGTAGTACTCGGGTGGGTGACCACCGGGGAAGTCCGGGTGCTGTCTACCTTTTGCCGCCAATTCTTCTTTTTACAAGCCGAGACTTGGCATGCATGTTCAGGACGTCGTGGTAGATGTAGCGGGGCATGTTTTCACCCCTCCGGAACCGTTTCTCCCCCCTTCCTGCCATCTTTCATATATGCCGCAACATAGTTAGGCGTGATGGAGGCACACACCGGGGGCTACGACTCGACCTCGGGGTCGGACTAGTGGTTTATAGACACGCTGAATCCAATGGTCAAGGGTAGAAACGAGCCAGACGAACGGAACCCTCTCAAACCTGTTGCTTCACGGATCGACACATAAACGGTTATGTCTAAGTGGGATGCGGGGGCAAATCTTGTTACCCAGCCGGTGCACTAGACGTACTTTTGCCTGCTCTTTCACGTGGTCACCTCAGATTTGAAGTCACGTCTATGTAAACCCCTCAAAATGAATAAAACGCGAACACACGTAGCTCAGCCCCCAGATGTCGAACGGACATGTTCCAGGCGGCTTTACATATACTTTCGAATATGGGGAATCCAACTGTCCGGGTTACAGAGCCGTGCGGGCAGTACTTTTTTTGTGAGGTCGATCTGTCTCTTTTTTGTACTTGAGCCAAGAGTACCTCCAAGTGCAGAATTTCACGGCGAATCTTATGGTACCGACCATTTCTTTGTACGACCTCTCAATTTTTATATAATCCGCATAAACTGTTAGAGGTATGTACCGTCTCTGGGCACATTTCTAGATAGACAGCCCCGATAGGGAATCGCGCGGGGAACACGATGGTGAAGTCAGATTTTGCCAAATGTCACTCCTTCCGGGTCAAAAGTGAATTTGAAAATGAGACCCAAAACAAAAAACGGTCTGTAGCGCAAAAACGGGTTAGACACCGACCTTCGCTTGTATGGAAGAAAATGTTCCCCGTGGCATGCCACCCCTAGCCCTGAAAAGTCTGCAGGGCAGACTATCGCGGTTCGGGCTACAGAGGCCAAAACATGCGTTTTTTTAGCGTTTTTTCCAAGAAAAACGCAAATTTTCACAACTTCAAACTTGAATACCGTCTCCCATGGACCTTTTACGCCAAATCTGACTTCACGAGCGTGTTCCCCGTGTGTCAATACATATACCCACAACTTTATAGCGCGAGCCGACAACATTACTGTTCTGACCCCCGGGTTTTTTGAAAGCATGGCGACTTGTACTCTTCCAACACTTTTGTCGTCACCCCAGGTCCAAAATCGCACATTTCCAACTTTTTGTTCGAATTAGCTCAATCGGAAAGTTGCACCGGATGCGTTATGACGAAAAACATATACTGTAAAAAGTTATGCATATGAATATAAATTTTCAGAGTGCCAGAACATAAACAGTTCCGCATTTATAGCCTCATCCTTCTCGACCGGACCCCTAGGCCTATTTTTGGACGCTCTTTCGTTTGGTCTATGTCCCGAGAGCCAGTTCCAAATATTTAAAAAATAAATGCGCGAATATTAGCCCGATTGCTATGGGACCGGTTGGAATGGATAGAGCGCTAAAAAATAGCAGGGGTTTACATTTTGGTGACTATACCTAGCTCCCCTGTGGGCCAAGATATAGACCAAAATGTAAAAAACAGATGTTGTTCAAAAAAAGACGACACCATATGGTAGGGTTAGGGTTCTATAAATAACTAGCCCTTTCCGTATTTAGATTGACGGTTTCATTTTTTGACTAGGGTGATGAGCACACGAAACGGTTTCATTTCTTATTTAGAATCTTATTTAGAAATCTTATTTAGAACTAGAAGGTCTAAATTTAGGTATGGACGCAGTGGCCGTTACAGGCTTTTCTAATTATATTTTTAGAAACCGTTTAAAATGAAAACATAAAAATAAGCTCAAAATAACGTTTGCGCTGCAGCTACGGTGGTGAACGTATATTTAAAAAAAGATCCGTTTGAAACGGTTACATGAAGTGGCAAATTGGTAATTCAGTGCAGATTTAGAAATGGCGTGTGGG
>CM059345.1:202500-205000 GCA_030324255.1 Phytophthora capsici
GTCTATGAAACTGTTAAGTGTGTGTGTACCAATGTCTTGTAGCTTTCTCGACTTAGTGGCGTTTGTTTTCATAAACCGCTAAGTGCCAGCGCTAATGTTTCCCGAGCCAAAATCGGAGAATGTAGTATGGCGAAGCAACAGGGCGAAGGTAGCATTGCTTTGCGCGATTTTCGCAAAGTGCCAGCGCTAATGTTTTCCGAGCCAAATCGGGGGACTTTAGTGTGGGGCGTAACAGTGTTGTGGGCGTAGAGCGTAAGATAGAGTTGTGTGCAGCTTGTGTGCGTTGTGTACGGCTTGTGTGCGCTGTGTTCGAGTTGTGTACGCTGTGTTCGGTTTGTGTGCGGCTTGTGTGCAGTGTGTGCGGCTTGTGTGCAGTGTGTATGAGTTGTGTACAGTGTGTACGGCTTGTGTGCAGTGTGTGCGACTTGTGTGCAGTGTGTATGAGCAGTGTGTGCAAGTTGTGTACAGTGTGTACGGCTTGTGTGGCAGGCTGCACCAATTTAGACTAGGATAAAGTATGTAAAACGACTGAAAAGACTTAGCGAATTTTAGAGTAGATGTTTCCAGGGCAGGCGGTGAGGAAGCGCAGGCGAATATGGGCGAAGGTGACGGCGAGGAAGCGTGGCGCGTGCGGGTGAATATGGCGAAGGTGGCGGCGGCGAGGAAGCGCGGCGGGCGCGGATATGGAGGTGATGGAAAGGGAAGGAGCGCAGAGCGTGTTGCATATGCTGCATTAGTGTCGTACTTAAGCGGAGCGCCTCCTGGGCATGCATGGAGGTGTCCATGGTGTCCATGTTTCCTCGGCGTGTATGTGCACGTGTCCTGTCCCATGTTCGGGCCGGGCGTGGCTGCTCAAGCTGAAAATGGACACCTTGGGATGTTTGCATTGTTGGGCGGCCGCGTACGCGCCAACATGGAACTGGCCCGCTATCTGCAGTGGTGGGAGTGAAGGTGTCGACCTGTAGCAGTTTATATGTAATCATAGAGGGTCGCTGATGGCCTCTCGTTTCTGTAATGTATGCCACACCACCCCCTTTTGTCTGCGGTTGCATTTCCATACTTAGATTAAGATATATACGTACCGTAGTACGCCGGTTGCTGACTTACTCATTTTGTTACTCACACACTCACTCTTTCTTTACATAGGCGCCCAGACGCCCCCCACTCTTGCACACACGCTCTCACACACTTCTACCTGCATGTAGTAGTTTCCCTTAGCCCTACGTCCACCTGCGTCCACCTCCACACCCCGTCCTCGCCCTTTTACGGCTTACGCTACTCTGTTTGTTAGCCAGATAGCGAGTTACCCTCTAACTTTCCTTACATACGCATAAACTTTCCCAATTGTGTCTGGCTTTTGCAGCTGTCCCCTATCCCTACGTCCACGTGTGTCCACCTAAATGTGTCGAGGAATATCCTATGATGTGGGTTGAGTGGTAGGCATAAGTAGGGGTGGCGCACATGTCCCGGTGTAGACGGCCATCTTAGGCTGAGAACACCATATCCCGTTCGCTCTGTGAAGTTAAGCAGCCTCAAGCTCGGGTAGTACTCGGGTGGGTGACCACCGGGGAAGTCCGGGTGCTGTCTACCTTTTGCCGCCAATTCTTCTTTTTACAAGCCGAGACTTGGCATGCATGTTCAGGACGTCGTGGTAGATGTAGCGGGGCATGTTTTCACCCCCTCCGGAACCGTTTCTCCCCCCTTCCTGCCATCTTTCATATATGCCGCAACATAGTTAGGCGTGATGGAGGCACACACCGGGGGCTACGACTCGACCTCGGGGTCGGACTAGTGGTTTATAGACACGCTGAATCCAATGGTCAAGGGTAGAAACGAGCCAGACGAACGGAACCCTCTCAAACCTGTTGCTTCACGGATCGACACATAAACGGTTATGTCTAAGTGGGATGCGGGGGCAAATCTTGTTACCCAGCCGGTGCACTAGACGTACTTTTGCCTGCTCTTTCACGTGGTCACCTCAGATTTGAAGTCACGTCTATGTAAACCCCTCAAAATGAATAAAACGCGAACACACGTAGCTCAGCCCCCAGATGTCGAACGGACATGTTCCAGGCGGCTTTACATATACTTTCGAATATGGGGAATCCAACTGTCCGGGTTACAGAGCCGTGCGGGCAGTACTTTTTTTGTGAGGTCGATCTGTCTCTTTTTTGTACTTGAGCCAAGAGTACCTCCAAGTGCAGAATTTCACGGCGAATCTTATGGTACCGACCATTTCTTTGTACGACCTCTCAATTTTTATATAATCCGCATAAACTGTTAGAGGTATGTACCGTCTCTGGGCACATTTCTAGATAGACAGCCCCGATAGGGAATCGCGCGGGGAACACGATGGTGAAGTCAGATTTTGCCAAATGTCACTCCTTCCGGGTCAAAAGTGAATTTGAAAATGAGACCCAAAACAAAAAACGGTCTGTAGCGCAAAAACGGGTTAGACACCGACCTTCGCTTGTATGGAAGAAAATGTTCCCCGTGGCAT
>CM059345.1:215000-217500 GCA_030324255.1 Phytophthora capsici
GAGTGGTAGGCATAAGTAGGGGTGGCGCACATGTCCCGGTGTAGACGGCCATCTTAGGCTGAGAACACCATATCCCGTTCGCTCTGTGAAGTTAAGCAGCCTCAAGCTCGGGTAGTACTCGGGTGGGTGACCACCGGGGAAGTCCGGGTGCTGTCTACCTTTTGCCGCCAATTCTTCTTTTTACAAGCCGAGACTTGGCATGCATGTTCAGGACGTCGTGGTAGATGTAGCGGGGCATGTTTTCACCCCCTCCGGAACCGTTTCTCCCCCCTTCCTGCCATCTTTCATATATGCCGCAACATAGTTAGGCGTGATGGAGGCACACACCGGGGGCTACGACTCGACCTCGGGGTCGGACTAGTGGTTTATAGACACGCTGAATCCAATGGTCAAGGGTAGAAACGAGCCAGACGAACGGAACCCTCTCAAACCTGTTGCTTCACGGATCGACACATAAACGGTTATGTCTAAGTGGGATGCGGGGGCAAATCTTGTTACCCAGCCGGTGCACTAGACGTACTTTTGCCTGCTCTTTCACGTGGTCACCTCAGATTTGAAGTCACGTCTATGTAAACCCCTCAAAATGAATAAAACGCGAACACACGTAGCTCAGCCCCCAGATGTCGAACGGACATGTTCCAGGCGGCTTTACATATACTTTCGAATATGGGGAATCCAACTGTCCGGGTTACAGAGCCGTGCGGGCAGTACTTTTTTTGTGAGGTCGATCTGTCTCTTTTTTGTACTTGAGCCAAGAGTACCTCCAAGTGCAGAATTTCACGGCGAATCTTATGGTACCGACCATTTCTTTGTACGACCTCTCAATTTTTATATAATCCGCATAAACTGTTAGAGGTATGTACCGTCTCTGGGCACATTTCTAGATAGACAGCCCCGATAGGGAATCGCGCGGGGAACACGATGGTGAAGTCAGATTTTGCCAAATGTCACTCCTTCCGGGTCAAAAGTGAATTTGAAAATGAGACCCAAAACAAAAAACGGTCTGTAGCGCAAAAACGGGTTAGACACCGACCTTCGCTTGTATGGAAGAAAATGTTCCCCGTGGCATGCCACCCCTAGCCCTGAAAAGTCTGCAGGGCAGACTATCGCGGTTCGGGCTACAGAGGCCAAAACATGCGTTTTTTTAGCGTTTTTTCCAAGAAAAACGCAAATTTTCACAACTTCAAACTTGAATACCGTCTCCCATGGACCTTTTACGCCAAATCTGACTTCACGAGCGTGTTCCCCGTGTGTCAATACATATACCCACAACTTTATAGCGCGAGCCGACAACATTACTGTTCTGACCCCCGGGTTTTTTGAAAGCATGGCGACTTGTACTCTTCCAACACTTTTGTCGTCACCCCAGATCCAAAATCGCACATTTCCAACTTTTTGTTCGAATTAGCTCAATCGGAAAGTTGCACCGGATGCGTTATGACGAAAAACATATACTGTAAAAAGTTATGCATATGAATATAAATTTTCAGAGTGCCAGAACATAAACAGTTCCGCATTTATAGCCTCATCCTTCTCGACCGGACCCCTAGGCCTATTTTTGGACGCTCTTTCGTTTGGTCTATGTCCCGAGAGCCAGTTCCAAATATTTAAAAAATAAATGCGCGAATATTAGCCCGATTGCTATGGGACCGGTTGGAATGGATAGAGCGCTAAAAAATAGCAGGGGTTTACATTTTGGTGACTATACCTAGCTCCCCTGTGGGCCAAGATATAGACCAAAATGTAAAAAACAGATGTTGTTCAAAAAGACGACACCATATGGTAGGGTTAGGGTTCTATAAATAACTAGCCCTTTCCGTATTTAGATTGACGGTTTCATTTTTTGACTAGGGTGATGAGCACACGAAACGGTTTCATTTCTTATTTAGAATCTTATTTAGAAATCTTATTTAGAACTAGAAGGTCTAAATTTAGGTATGGACGCAGTGGCCGTTACAGGCTTTTCTAATTATATTTTTAGAAACCGTTTAAAATGAAAACATAAAAATAAGCTCAAAATAACGTTTGCGCTGCAGCTACGGTGGTGAACGTATATTTAAAAAAAGATCCGTTTGAAACGGTTACATGAAGTGGCAAATTGGTAATTCAGTGCAGATTTAGAAATGGCGTGTGGGTTTCTAGATTTGTGTTGGGTTGTCGGTTGGTTGCTTTGGAAGACTTCAGAAATGGCGTGAGGGTTTCTGGGGGCGGGCGTGCAGCGTACGAGTAGCATGCAGCGGACGGCGGACACCAGCAAGCAGCGGACGACGAAGGAGCAGCCAGGATGGACGACGAAGGAGCAGCAAGAGCGAGGACCAGCAGCGGAGCGATCAAAAAGGCGACGGACGTGGGCGAGCGAGCAGCAGACGGCGTGAATCAAGGTTTCGAGTTTCCAAGATGGAGCAGACCGAGTAAAAAGGTATGTCAGTGTCCAAAATCTTATTTGTGATATAGTCTTTGTGAATTGGTAATTAGTGGTCTCTCGCATTTGGTCTTCGAG
>CM059345.1:225000-227500 GCA_030324255.1 Phytophthora capsici
TGTGTGCAGTGTGTATGAGTTGTGTACAGTGTGTACGGCTTGTGTGCAGTGTGTGCGACTTGTGTGCAGTGTGTATGAGCAGTGTGTGCAAGTTGTGTACAGTGTGTACGGCTTGTGTGGCAGGCTGCACCAATTTAGACTAGGATAAAGTATGTAAAACGACTGAAAAGACTTAGCGAATTTTAGAGTAGATGTTTCCAGGGCAGGCGGTGAGGAAGCGCAGGCGAATATGGGCGAAGGTGACGGCGAGGAAGCGTGGCGCGTGCGGGTGAATATGGCGAAGGTGGCGGCGGCGAGGAAGCGCGGCGGGCGCGGATATGGAGGTGATGGAAAGGGAAGGAGCGCAGAGCGTGTTGCATATGCTGCATTAGTGTCGTACTTAAGCGGAGCGCCTCCTGGGCATGCATGGAGGTGTCCATGGTGTCCATGTTTCCTCGGCGTGTATGTGCACGTGTCCTGTCCCATGTTCGGGCCGGGCGTGGCTGCTCAAGCTGAAAATGGACACCTTGGGATGTTTGCATTGTTGGGCGGCCGCGTACGCGCCAACATGGAACTGGCCCGCTATCTGCAGTGGTGGGAGTGAAGGTGTCGACCTGTAGCAGTTTATATGTAATCATAGAGGGTCGCTGATGGCCTCTCGTTTCTGTAATGTATGCCACACCACCCCCTTTTGTCTGCGGTTGCATTTCCATACTTAGATTAAGATATATACGTACCGTAGTACGCCGGTTGCTGACTTACTCATTTTGTTACTCACACACTCACTCTTTCTTTACATAGGCGCCCAGACGCCCCCCACTCTTGCACACACGCTCTCACACACTTCTACCTGCATGTAGTAGTTTCCCCTAGCCCTACGTCCACCTGCGTCCACCTCCACACCCCGTCCTCGCCCTTTTACGGCTTACGCTACTCTGTTTGTTAGCCAGATAGCGAGTTACCCTCTAACTTTCCTTACATACGCATAAACTTTCCCAATTGTGTCTGGCTTTTGCAGCTGTCCCCTATCCCTACGTCCACGTGTGTCCACCTAAATGTGTCGAGGAATATCCTATGATGTGGGTTGAGTGGTAGGCATAAGTAGGGGTGGCGCACATGTCCCGGTGTAGACGGCCATCTTAGGCTGAGAACACCATATCCCGTTCGCTCTGTGAAGTTAAGCAGCCTCAAGCTCGGGTAGTACTCGGGTGGGTGACCACCGGGGAAGTCCGGGTGCTGTCTACCTTTTGCCGCCAATTCTTCTTTTTACAAGCCGAGACTTGGCATGCATGTTCAGGACGTCGTGGTAGATGTAGCGGGGCATGTTTTCACCCCCTCCGGAACCGTTTCTCCCCCCTTCCTGCCATCTTTCATATATGCCGCAACATAGTTAGGCGTGATGGAGGCACACACCGGGGGCTACGACTCGACCTCGGGGTCGGACTAGTGGTTTATAGACACGCTGAATCCAATGGTCAAGGGTAGAAACGAGCCAGACGAACGGAACCCTCTCAAACCTGTTGCTTCACGGATCGACACATAAACGGTTATGTCTAAGTGGGATGCGGGGGCAAATCTTGTTACCCAGCCGGTGCACTAGACGTACTTTTGCCTGCTCTTTCACGTGGTCACCTCAGATTTGAAGTCACGTCTATGTAAACCCCTCAAAATGAATAAAACGCGAACACACGTAGCTCAGCCCCCAGATGTCGAACGGACATGTTCCAGGCGGCTTTACATATACTTTCGAATATGGGGAATCCAACTGTCCGGGTTACAGAGCCGTGCGGGCAGTACTTTTTTTGTGAGGTCGATCTGTCTCTTTTTTGTACTTGAGCCAAGAGTACCTCCAAGTGCAGAATTTCACGGCGAATCTTATGGTACCGACCATTTCTTTGTACGACCTCTCAATTTTTATATAATCCGCATAAACTGTTAGAGGTATGTACCGTCTCTGGGCACATTTCTAGATAGACAGCCCCGATAGGGAATCGCGCGGGGAACACGATGGTGAAGTCAGATTTTGCCAAATGTCACTCCTTCCGGGTCAAAAGTGAATTTGAAAATGAGACCCAAAACAAAAAACGGTCTGTAGCGCAAAAACGGGTTAGACACCGACCTTCGCTTGTATGGAAGAAAATGTTCCCCGTGGCATGCCACCCCTAGCCCTGAAAAGTCTGCAGGGCAGACTATCGCGGTTCGGGCTACAGAGGCCAAAACATGCGTTTTTTTAGCGTTTTTTCCAAGAAAAACGCAAATTTTCACAACTTCAAACTTGAATACCGTCTCCCATGGACCTTTTACGCCAAATCTGACTTCACGAGCGTGTTCCCCGTGTGTCAATACATATACCCACAACTTTATAGCGCGAGCCGACAACATTACTGTTCTGACCCCCGGGTTTTTTGAAAGCATGGCGACTTGTACTCTTCCAACACTTTTGTCGTCACCCCAGGTCCAAAATCGCACATTTCCAACTTTTTGTTCGAATTAGCTCAATCGGAAAGTTGCACCGGATGCG
>CM059345.1:237500-240000 GCA_030324255.1 Phytophthora capsici
TAGACACGCTGAATCCAACGGTCAAGGGTAGAAACGAGCCAGACGAACGGAACCCTCTCAAACCTGTTGCTTCACGGATCGACACATAAACGGTTATGTCTAAGTGGGATGCGGGGGCAAATCTTGTTACCCAGCCGGTACACTAGACGTACTTTTGCCTGCTCTTTCACGTGGTCACCTCAGATTTGAAGTCACGTCTATGTAAACCCCTCAGAATGAATAAAACGCAAACACACGTAGCTCAGCCCCCAGATGTCGAACGGACATGTTCCAGGCGACTTTACATATACTTTCGAATATGGGGAATCCAACTGTCCGGGTTACAGAGCCGTGCGGGCAGTACTTTTTTTGTAAGGTCGATCTGTCTCTTTTTTGTACTTGAGCCAAGAGTACCACCAAGTGCAGAATTTCACGGCGAATCTTATGGTACCGACCATTTCTTTGTACGACCTCTCAATTTTTATATAATCCGCATAAACTGTTAGAGGTATGCCCCGTCTCTGGGCACATTTCTAGATAGACAGCCCCGATAGGGAATCGCGCGGGGAACACGATGGTGAAGTCAGATTTGGCCAAATGTCACTCCTTCCGGGTCAAAAGTGAATTTGAAAATGAGACCAAAAACAAAAAACGGTCTGTAGCGCAAAAACGGGTTAGACACCGACCTTCGCTTGTATGGAAGAAAATGTTCCCCGCGTCATGCCACCCTTAGCCCTGAAAAGTCTGCAGGGCAGACTATCGCGGTTCGGGCTACAGAGGCCAAAACATGCGTTTTTTTAGCGTTTTTTCCAAGAAAAACGCAAATTTTCACATCTTCAAACTTGAATACCGTCTCCCATGGACCTTTTACGCCAAATCTGACTTCACGAGCGTGTTCCCCGTGTGTCAATACATATACCCACAACTTTATAGCGCGAGCCGACAACATTACTGTTCTGACCCCCGGGATTTTTGTTGCCAAAACATGGCGACTTGTACTCTTCCAACACTTTTGTCGTCACCCCAGATCCAAAATCGCACATTTTCCAACTTTTTGTTCGAATTAGCTCAATCGGAAAGTTGCACCGGATGCGTCATGACGAAAAACATATACTGTAAAAAGTTATACAAATGAATATAAATTTTCAGAGTTTCAGAACATAAACATTTCATAATTCAAAAACTTTTATAGCCTCATCCTTCTCGACCGGACCCCTAGGCCTATTTTTGGACGCTCTTTCGTTTGGTCTATGTCCCGAGAGCCAGTTCCAAATATTTAAAAAATAAATGCGCGAATATTAGCCCGATTGCTATGGGACCGGTTGGAATGGATAGAGCGCTAAAAAATAGCAGGGGTTTACATTTTGGTGACTATACCTAGCTCCCCTGTGGGCCGAGATATAGACCAAAATGTAAAAAACAGATGTTGTTCAAAAAGACGACACCATATGGTAGGGTTAGGGTTCTATAAATAACTAGCCCTTTCCGTATTTAGATTGACGGTTTCACTTTTTGACTAGGGTGATGAGCACACGTAACGGTTTCATTTCTTATTTAGAATCTTATTTAGAAATCTTATTTAGAACTAGAAGGTCTAAATTTAGGTATGGACGCAGTGGCCGTTACAGGCTTTTCTAATTATATTTTTAGAAACCGTTTAAAATGAAAACATAAAAATAAGCTCAAAATAACGTTTGCGCTGCAGCTACGGTGGTGAACGTATATTTAAAAAAAGATCCGTTTGAAACGGTTACATGAAGTGGCAAATTGGTAATTCAGTGCAGATTTAGAAATGGCGTGTGGGTTTCTAGATTTGTGTTGGGTTGTCGGTTGGTTGCTTTGGAAGACTTCAGAAATGGCGTGAGGGTTTCTGGGGGCGGGCGTGCAGCGTACGAGTAGCATGCAGCGGACGGCGGACACCAGCAAGCAGCGGACGACGAAGGAGCAGCCAGGATGGACGACGAAGGAGCAGCAAGAGCGAGGACCAGCAGCGGAGCGATCAAAAAGGCGACGGACGTGGGCGAGCGAGCAGCAGACGGCGTGAATCAAGGTTTCGAGTTTCCAAGATGGAGCAGACCGAGTAAAAAGGTATGTCAGTGTCCAAAATCTTATTTGTGATATAGTCTTTGTGAATTGGTAATTAGTGGTCTCTCGCATTTGGTCTTCGAGAAAATAGTTCTGCTATTTTCGGGACAAGTGTAAAAGACAAAAAATAGTGCGCTTGTACTTCTCTGGGGAAACCTGGAGGGGTTTTGCGTGCGAGCAGTAAGTGGGACTGTATTCGTATGCTTTGCATAAGAATCTGTTTCGTTTTGATGCATTCTGCGTTGCAATGAGTACTTTGTGCCGATGCGACTTGGGTCTGCTGAGGAGGTGTGTGTGCGAGGGGTTCTTCCCCGAGTGCATGTGCTTTTTTGGTGGCGAAGAGATGCTGACGTTGCGAGGTGTTTCAACAACGCTCTGTCGGAACTGGCGCGAAGGAGCGCTGCGGTTGGTTGTACGGTGTACATGTGGCTTTCGG
>CM059345.1:247500-250000 GCA_030324255.1 Phytophthora capsici
TGTTGCATATGCTGCATTAGTGTCGTACTTAAGCGGAGCGCCTCCTGGGCATGCATGGAGGTGTCCATGGTGTCCATGTTTCCTCGGCGTGTATGTGCACGTGTCCTGTCCCATGTTCGGGCCGGGCGTGGCTGCTCAAGCTGAAAATGGACACCTTGGGATGTTTGCATTGTTGGGCGGCCGCGTACGCGCCAACATGGAACTGGCCCGCTATCTGCAGTGGTGGGAGTGAAGGTGTCGACCTGTAGCAGTTTATATGTAATCATAGAGGGTCGCTGATGGCCTCTCGTTTCTGTAATGTATGCCACACCACCCCCTTTTGTCTGCGGTTGCATTTCCATACTTAGATTAAGATATATACGTACCGTAGTACGCCGGTTGCTGACTTACTCATTTTGTTACTCACACACTCACTCTTTCTTTACATAGGCGCCCAGACGCCCCCACTCTTGCACACACGCTCTCACACACTTCTACCTGCATGTAGTAGTTTCCCCTAGCCCTACGTCCACCTGCGTCCACCTCCACACCCCGTCCTCGCCCTTTTACGGCTTACGCTACTCTGTTTGTTAGCCAGATAGCGAGTTACCCTCTAACTTTCCTTACATACGCATAAACTTTCCCAATTGTGTCTGGCTTTTGCAGCTGTCCCCTATCCCTACGTCCACGTGTGTCCACCTAAATGTGTCGAGGAATATCCTATGATGTGGGTTGAGTGGTAGGCATAAGTAGGGGTGGCGCACATGTCCCGGTGTAGACGGCCATCTTAGGCTGAGAACACCATATCCCGTTCGCTCTGTGAAGTTAAGCAGCCTCAAGCTCGGGTAGTACTCGGGTGGGTGACCACCGGGGAAGTCCGGGTGCTGTCTACCTTTTGCCGCCAATTCTTCTTTTTACAAGCCGAGACTTGGCATGCATGTTCAGGACGTCGTGGTAGATGTAGCGGGGCATGTTTTCACCCCCTCCGGAACCGTTTCTCCCCCCTTCCTGCCATCTTTCATATATGCCGCAACATAGTTAGGCGTGATGGAGGCACACACCGGGGGCTACGACTCGACCTCGGGGTCGGACTAGTGGTTTATAGACACGCTGAATCCAATGGTCAAGGGTAGAAACGAGCCAGACGAACGGAACCCTCTCAAACCTGTTGCTTCACGGATCGACACATAAACGGTTATGTCTAAGTGGGATGCGGGGGCAAATCTTGTTACCCAGCCGGTGCACTAGACGTACTTTTGCCTGCTCTTTCACGTGGTCACCTCAGATTTGAAGTCACGTCTATGTAAACCCCTCAAAATGAATAAAACGCGAACACACGTAGCTCAGCCCCCAGATGTCGAACGGACATGTTCCAGGCGGCTTTACATATACTTTCGAATATGGGGAATCCAACTGTCCGGGTTACAGAGCCGTGCGGGCAGTACTTTTTTTGTGAGGTCGATCTGTCTCTTTTTTGTACTTGAGCCAAGAGTACCACCAAGTGCAGAATTTCACGGCGAATCTTATGGTACCGACCATTTCTTTGTACGACCTCTCAATTTTTATATAATCCGCATAAACTGTTAGAGGTATGTACCGTCTCTGGGCACATTTCTAGATAGACAGCCCCGATAGGGAATCGCGCGGGGAACACGATGGTGAAGTCAGATTTTGCCAAATGTCACTCCTTCCGGGTCAAAAGTGAATTTGAAAATGAGACCCAAAACAAAAAACGGTCTGTAGCGCAAAAACGGGTTAGACACCGACCTTCGCTTGTATGGAAGAAAATGTTCCCCGTGGCATGCCACCCCTAGCCCTGAAAAGTCTGCAGGGCAGACTATCGCGGTTCGGGCTACAGAGGCCAAAACATGCGTTTTTTTAGCGTTTTTTCCAAGAAAAACGCAAATTTTCACAACTTCAAACTTGAATACCGTCTCCCATGGACCTTTTACGCCAAATCTGACTTCACGAGCGTGTTCCCCGTGTGTCAATACATATACCCACAACTTTATAGCGCGAGCCGACAACATTACTGTTCTGACCCCCGGGTTTTTTGAAAGCATGGCGACTTGTACTCTTCCAACACTTTTGTCGTCACCCCAGGTCCAAAATCGCACATTTCCAACTTTTTGTTCGAATTAGCTCAATCGGAAAGTTGCACCGGATGCGTTATGACGAAAAACATATACTGTAAAAAGTTATGCATATGAATATAAATTTTCAGAGTGCCAGAACATAAACAGTTCCGCATTTATAGCCTCATCCTTCTCGACCGGACCCCTAGGCCTATTTTTGGACGCTCTTTCGTTTGGTCTATGTCCCGAGAGCCAGTTCCAAATATTTAAAAAATAAATGCGCGAATATTAGCCCGATTGCTATGGGACCGGTTGGAATGGATAGAGCGCTAAAAAATAGCAGGGGTTTACATTTTGGTGACTATACCTAGCTCCCCTGTGGGCCAAGATATAGACCAAAATGTAAAAAACAGATGTTGTTCAAAAAAAGACGACACCATATGGTA
>CM059345.1:270000-272500 GCA_030324255.1 Phytophthora capsici
CCGTAGTACGCCGGTTGCTGACTTACTCATTTTGTTACTCACACACTCACTCTTTCTTTACATAGGCGCCCAGACGCCCCCACTCTTGCACACACGCTCTCACACACTTCTACCTGCATGTAGTAGTTTCCCCTAGCCCTACGTCCACCTGCGTCCACCTCCACACCCCGTCCTCGCCCTTTTACGGCTTACGCTACTCTGTTTGTTAGCCAGATAGCGAGTTACCCTCTAACTTTCCTTACATACGCATAAACTTTCCCAATTGTGTCTGGCTTTTGCAGCTGTCCCCTATCCCTACGTCCACGTGTGTCCACCTAAATGTGTCGAGGAATATCCTATGATGTGGGTTGAGTGGTAGGCATAAGTAGGGGTGGCGCACATGTCCCGGTGTAGACGGCCATCTTAGGCTGAGAACACCATATCCCGTTCGCTCTGTGAAGTTAAGCAGCCTCAAGCTCGGGTAGTACTCGGGTGGGTGACCACCGGGGAAGTCCGGGTGCTGTCTACCTTTTGCCGCCAATTCTTCTTTTTACAAGCCGAGACTTGGCATGCATGTTCAGGACGTCGTGGTAGATGTAGCGGGGCATGTTTTCACCCCCTCCGGAACCGTTTCTCCCCCCTTCCTGCCATCTTTCATATATGCCGCAACATAGTTAGGCGTGATGGAGGCACACACCGGGGGCTACGACTCGACCTCGGGGTCGGACTAGTGGTTTATAGACACGCTGAATCCAATGGTCAAGGGTAGAAACGAGCCAGACGAACGGAACCCTCTCAAACCTGTTGCTTCACGGATCGACACATAAACGGTTATGTCTAAGTGGGATGCGGGGGCAAATCTTGTTACCCAGCCGGTGCACTAGACGTACTTTTGCCTGCTCTTTCACGTGGTCACCTCAGATTTGAAGTCACGTCTATGTAAACCCCTCAAAATGAATAAAACGCGAACACACGTAGCTCAGCCCCCAGATGTCGAACGGACATGTTCCAGGCGGCTTTACATATACTTTCGAATATGGGGAATCCAACTGTCCGGGTTACAGAGCCGTGCGGGCAGTACTTTTTTTGTGAGGTCGATCTGTCTCTTTTTTGTACTTGAGCCAAGAGTACCACCAAGTGCAGAATTTCACGGCGAATCTTATGGTACCGACCATTTCTTTGTACGACCTCTCAATTTTTATATAATCCGCATAAACTGTTAGAGGTATGTACCGTCTCTGGGCACATTTCTAGATAGACAGCCCCGATAGGGAATCGCGCGGGGAACACGATGGTGAAGTCAGATTTTGCCAAATGTCACTCCTTCCGGGTCAAAAGTGAATTTGAAAATGAGACCCAAAACAAAAAACGGTCTGTAGCGCAAAAACGGGTTAGACACCGACCTTCGCTTGTATGGAAGAAAATGTTCCCCGTGGCATGCCACCCTTAGCCCTGAAAAGTCTGCAGGGCAGACTATCGCGGTTCGGGCTACAGAGGCCAAAACATGCGTTTTTTTAGCGTTTTTTCCAAGAAAAACGCAAATTTTCACAACTTCAAACTTGAATACCGTCTCCCATGGACCTTTTACGCCAAATCTGACTTCACGAGCGTGTTCCCCGTGTGTCAATACATATACCCACAACTTTATAGCGCGAGCCGACAACATTACTGTTCTGACCCCCGGGATTTTTGTTGCCAAAACATGGCGACTTGTACTCTTCCAACACTTTTGTCGTCACCCCAGATCCAAAATCGCACATTTTCCAACTTTTTGTTCGAATTAGCTCAATCGGAAAGTTGCACCGGATGCGTTATGACGAAAAACATATACTGTAAAAAGTTATGCATATGAATATAAATTTTCAGAGTGCCAGAACATAAACAGTTCCGCATTTATAGCCTCATCCTTCTCGACCGGACCCCTAGGCCTATTTTTGGACGCTCTTTCGTTTGGTCTATGTCCCGAGAGCCAGTTCCAAATATTTAAAAAATAAATGCGCGAATATTAGCCCGATTGCTATGGGACCGGTTGGAATGGATAGAGCGCTAAAAAATAGCAGGGGTTTACATTTTGGTGACTATACCTAGCTCCCCTGTGGGCCGAGATATAGACCAAAATGTAAAAAACAGATGTTGTTCAAAAAAAGACGACACCATATGGTAGGGTTAGGGTTCTATAAATAACTAGCCCTTTCCGTATTTAGATTGACGGTTTCACTTTTTGACTAGGGTGATGAGCACACGTAACGGTTTCATTTCTTATTTAGAATCTTATTTAGAAATCTTATTTAGAACTAGAAGGTCTAAATTTAGGTATGGACGCAGTGGCCGTTACAGGCTTTTCTAATTATATTTTTAGAAACCGTTTAAAATGAAAACATAAAAATAAGCTCAAAATAACGTTTGCGCTGCAGCTACGGTGGTGAACGTATATTTAAAAAAAGATCCGTTTGAAACGGTTACATGAAGTGGCAAATTGGTAATTCAGTGCAGATTTAGAAATGGCGTGTGGGTTTCTAGA
>CM059345.1:280000-282500 GCA_030324255.1 Phytophthora capsici
CTGTTAAGTGTGTGTGTACCAATGTCTTGTAGCTTTCTCGACTTAGTGGCGTTTGTTTTCATAAACCGCTAAGTGCCAGCGCTAATGTTTCCCGAGCCAAAATCGGAGAATGTAGTATGGCGAAGCAACAGGGCGAAGGTAGCATTGCTTTGCGCGATTTTCGCAAAGTGCCAGCGCTAATGTTTTCCGAGCCAAATCGGGGGACTTTAGTGTGGGGCGTAACAGTGTTGTGGGCGTAGAGCGTAAGATAGAGTTGTGTGCAGCTTGTGTGCGTTGTGTACGGCTTGTGTGCGCTGTGTTCGAGTTGTGTACGCTGTGTTCGGTTTGTGTGCGGCTTGTGTGCAGTGTGTGCGGCTTGTGTGCAGTGTGTATGAGTTGTGTACAGTGTGTACGGCTTGTGTGCAGTGTGTGCGACTTGTGTGCAGTGTGTATGAGCAGTGTGTGCAAGTTGTGTACAGTGTGTACGGCTTGTGTGGCAGGCTGCACCAATTTAGACTAGGATAAAGTATGTAAAACGACTGAAAAGACTTAGCGAATTTTAGAGTAGATGTTTCCAGGGCAGGCGGTGAGGAAGCGCAGGCGAATATGGGCGAAGGTGACGGCGAGGAAGCGTGGCGCGTGCGGGTGAATATGGCGAAGGTGGCGGCGGCGAGGAAGCGCGGCGGGCGCGGATATGGAGGTGATGGAAAGGGAAGGAGCGCAGAGCGTGTTGCATATGCTGCATTAGTGTCGTACTTAAGCGGAGCGCCTCCTGGGCATGCATGGAGGTGTCCATGGTGTCCATGTTTCCTCGGCGTGTATGTGCACGTGTCCTGTCCCATGTTCGGGCCGGGCGTGGCTGCTCAAGCTGAAAATGGACACCTTGGGATGTTTGCATTGTTGGGCGGCCGCGTACGCGCCAACATGGAACTGGCCCGCTATCTGCAGTGGTGGGAGTGAAGGTGTCGACCTGTAGCAGTTTATATGTAATCATAGAGGGTCGCTGATGGCCTCTCGTTTCTGTAATGTATGCCACACCACCCCCTTTTGTCTGCGGTTGCATTTCCATACTTAGATTAAGATATATACGTACCGTAGTACGCCGGTTGCTGACTTACTCATTTTGTTACTCACACACTCACTCTTTCTTTACATAGGCGCCCAGACGCCCCCACTCTTGCACACACGCTCTCACACACTTCTACCTGCATGTAGTAGTTTCCCCTAGCCCTACGTCCACCTGCGTCCACCTCCACACCCCGTCCTCGCCCTTTTACGGCTTACGCTACTCTGTTTGTTAGCCAGATAGCGAGTTACCCTCTAACTTTCCTTACATACGCATAAACTTTCCCAATTGTGTCTGGCTTTTGCAGCTGTCCCCTATCCCTACGTCCACGTGTGTCCACCTAAATGTGTCGAGGAATATCCTATGATGTGGGTTGAGTGGTAGGCATAAGTAGGGGTGGCGCACATGTCCCGGTGTAGACGGCCATCTTAGGCTGAGAACACCATATCCCGTTCGCTCTGTGAAGTTAAGCAGCCTCAAGCTCGGGTAGTACTCGGGTGGGTGACCACCGGGGAAGTCCGGGTGCTGTCTACCTTTTGCCGCCAATTCTTCTTTTTACAAGCCGAGACTTGGCATGCATGTTCAGGACGTCGTGGTAGATGTAGCGGGGCATGTTTTCACCCCCTCCGGAACCGTTTCTCCCCCCTTCCTGCCATCTTTCATATATGCCGCAACATAGTTAGGCGTGATGGAGGCACACACCGGGGGCTACGACTCGACCTCGGGGTCGGACTAGTGGTTTATAGACACGCTGAATCCAATGGTCAAGGGTAGAAACGAGCCAGACGAACGGAACCCTCTCAAACCTGTTGCTTCACGGATCGACACATAAACGGTTATGTCTAAGTGGGATGCGGGGGCAAATCTTGTTACCCAGCCGGTGCACTAGACGTACTTTTGCCTGCTCTTTCACGTGGTCACCTCAGATTTGAAGTCACGTCTATGTAAACCCCTCAAAATGAATAAAACGCGAACACACGTAGCTCAGCCCCCAGATGTCGAACGGACATGTTCCAGGCGGCTTTACATATACTTTCGAATATGGGGAATCCAACTGTCCGGGTTACAGAGCCGTGCGGGCAGTACTTTTTTTGTGAGGTCGATCTGTCTCTTTTTTGTACTTGAGCCAAGAGTACCTCCAAGTGCAGAATTTCACGGCGAATCTTATGGTACCGACCATTTCTTTGTACGACCTCTCAATTTTTATATAATCCGCATAAACTGTTAGAGGTATGTACCGTCTCTGGGCACATTTCTAGATAGACAGCCCCGATAGGGAATCGCGCGGGGAACACGATGGTGAAGTCAGATTTTGCCAAATGTCACTCCTTCCGGGTCAAAAGTGAATTTGAAAATGAGACCCAAAACAAAAAACGGTCTGTAGCGCAAAAACGGGTTAGACACCGACCTTCGCTTGTATGGAAGAAAATGTTCCCCGTGGCATGCCACCCCTAG
>CM059345.1:892500-1245671 GCA_030324255.1 Phytophthora capsici
CGCAGCTCGTCTTCTGTCCAAGTCTTGGCATCACCACTCTCGTCCGCGTCGGGTGCCTTCAGCTTCATCTTCGCGGGCTTCGGCGTCGCCTTCTTCGACTTCTTCGCGGAGGGTTGCGGAGTGGGAGTGGTGGTTTTGGGTGAAGGTCCTTCCGTTTTCACGGATGGGTCTTCATCCGGCGGATTACGACTCGCGTAGCGTTCCGCGGGGGGCCTCGGATGGCCCAAGGGAGGAGGGTGAGGTTTCTCTTCTAGGGCCATCGCTGAACCTTCCTCCTTGTCCCCGCCAGAGCCCCTCCCAGGACACTGACGTTCGGTGTATTCTTCACTCTTCAGATGCGACGACGGCGATACACCTTCCGTCGACGCGCCGATACTTCCTGGCTCAACCTTGATCTTGGCCTCTTCTTGACTGGACTCACGGTGATATCCAAGGTCACCAGAAGATCCGGGCACGTGCACCATTGTGGTGTAGTGGCTCGCGAAGAAATTCGACGCGAGGAGCACTCACACACAGAGGGGCCGGACTGCCAACTAACGGAGGGGGTACTCCGATCGACTGTGGGGTCTGAAGATCTTCTCATCTTGTGTACCCGTTGACCTGGCGGGGTTAACGCTCTTCCTGGGTGACCTGGAAGAGATCAAGGGTTGGTTCTTGGTTGAGCTGGAGTGTGGACGGCACTCAGGGGTAATCGGTTGACGATCTTGTGGATACTTCTTCACTTGATCGTCCGTAGGGTAGAGTAGATCAGGCCTTGAATAAACTTGATCACTCTTGGGGGGTGTCCTTCGGGCTTGTGTTGTTCCAAAGGGGGCCAATGTGTTTCCAATGTTGATGCTTGGGCCGCCTACTGTTAGCGGTGGAGTTGAGGGGTGTGTGGAGAGAGAAGCGTTGACCTGGCCAAGCCTTCCAGGTGTCGATGCGTGTCTTGTCCTTGAGCGTCTTGAGGTTCCTTCGTCAAAGGGGGCCAATATACTTCCCAGCCTTGGAAATGCGGAAAACCACTTGCGTGCTACAAGGAAAATCTCTCTCCCTTAACCATCTTAAATCTTTCCTATCCAATCCTTTTCCTCCCATCATCTGCCCATCCCCATCGCAGCTAAGACTTCGTCAGGTGGGGAGTTTGGTTTGGGTCAACTAACCCATCCCCATCGCAGCTAACTGGCTACCTTGAACTTCAGCCGGTGTACCCTTTAATTGGTACATGTGATTCTTGATCAGGGTGATCACGAAGTGTACCGAAATGATTGCTCCATGATCTTGATCAATGGTGATCAGCACTCTTGATCACGAGAGCTGTGTCGAAATGATTGCACCACTTGATCAGCATTCTTGATCACCTCTCAAATTTCGACGTTCTTCCAGAATCTGTCTTTGATCACGTGGTGGGTACCAAAAATTTGGCACCTAGTCAGAATCAGTCTCAGGCCGACTCAGATCTGGTCCGATCTCGTAACATCTATCATGATCCCCCTTGATCAATCGATGGCAGCTATCACCTTGATCGTTCTGCTCTTCACCACAAACATGAAGGAGTCCGACCTGGATGCTCGTGTTCTTGAGTACTTCCAGCGTTTCAAAAAGATTGTGAAGGAGAACGGACTGGATGATGTATTCGCAGACCTGGACGGCAAGAAGGAGAAGTGCAAGCTGCTCGTCGCGTGCCTCGCCCCTCCTGTTCTCAAGGCTGACGTAAAATCAGCCGTCCGTTGGACTGATAAGGACGCTGCGTAGGGCATCCCGACATTATACACTCTGGTATACAAGAAGGCTGTCGAGCATGAGAGGCATTTCCAGAAGAACAAAAGGATGCGGATGACGGCAAAAGATAAGGACAAGCCTAACACGTCGAAGTCCGCCAAGTTTACTAGAAGCGCTGCTGAACAGACTAGCATTTCTGCTGGAGGCGACTCAAAAAAAGAAAGGCCGGAAACAGAAATCCGATAGAAAAGTCGAGATACAGGCGGACACGAAATCCGCCAATAAGGCCGATAAAAAGCCTTCGTCGCGTAAGGAGCCGCCGTCGCCGTGTCCGAAGTGCCAGGAGATGCACTGGCTTAACGACTGCACGAAAGCTACTGATGCTGAGAAGGTCGAGCTTCGGTTGAAACTCCGCGAAGCGAACAAGGCACGCAAGGCTCGTACCAAGAGGCTCCAGCAGCAGCTACCAACATCCTCACGCACAGTGACGCTCAACTGAGTGTTGGAGTTGCCGTGTTGTCCGGACACAGGATCCGACTACACGCTGACGACCCAGTCACACTGGGACCTCCTAGTCGCTGCAGACCCATCGGTGCTGCAGGTGCCGTTGAACACGCCGGTGCACATCGAGACGTTCGGTGCTCATCCCGTCGTGGCGAAGGCGAAGGCTCTGCTCCACGCCATGATCCACACGGCCGCTGGGCCGGTGCAGCTCGCAGAAGCTATGCCGTGTCTGATCGTCGACACTGAAGATGATGAGTTCATTGTGGGACGTGACGTACTTGGAGCTCTAGGGACCGGCGTTGACCGCCAACTTGAGAAGCTGGCCAGCCATCCTGTGACGAAGGGAATGGCGACCCATTTGAGTTGGAAGCGGACGAACTGCCTGTAAGCATGGTCCAGTCTGCCATGGATAAGGACGTGCGTGCTGCTGTGGAGACGTTGATTGACAAAACTCTGGAGAACGGTTTCCCGCCGGACAAGGTGGACAAGCTGCGCATCATCGTCCACATGTACGATGTTTGGCGCCTCGTACTTCGCGATGATCCACCTGCCCGAGTGCCCCCGCTCGAAGTGCGTTTGAAGGATGGGGCTCAACCTACGAAATGTAAGCCTCGCAAATACCCTCCGCACATTCGACAATTTTTACGTGAATTTAACGAACAACTTGTTGGACTAGGACTGGTGTACGAGAACCCAGCGAGCCGATGGTCAAGTCCCGTGTTGCCTGTCAAAACGTCACAAGAGCTGATGGACTTGCTGATTACCGCTAAGTCAACTCGATGACCGACGTCATGGCTGCAGTGATGCCTATTCTCTCTTTGGTAATGGAAAATGCACGTGGAAAAAGCATTTTGGGTTGTTAGATTTCCTTAAAGGTTTCTGGCAGCTGCCTTTAGCCGAGATGTGCCAGGAGTGGCTGTCCTATATGACAGATGAAAAGAACTTCACAACACGCCGTGTGCCCCAAGGGTGCAGTGACGCGTCCATTTACTTCCAGAAGACGATGGAGAAGTGCTTCGCAAGTCTGCTGTACAAACATCTCTTGGTATGGATCGACGATTTGCTACTCTACACGGACGATATTGACACTTACTTGGACAAACTCGCTGAGTTCTTCTCCCTATTGAACGACTTTGGTTTAAAACTCAGTGTCAATTGTCCAGCCTCTACATGAAGGAAGTGAATTGGTGCGGTAAGATCAGTGACGCGAATGGAGTGCGCCACGATCCTGCTCGGATCGAAGCACTCCGCGCCATGCCGTATCCGAGCACTGCAGGAGAACTCCAGCAGTTCATTTGTGCTATCAATTGGATGCGAGCAAGCTTGGTAGACTATGCTCGCCAAGTGGCTCCGCTCCAACGCAAGCTCGACGATGCACTGGCCAGCACTCGACGGACAAAACGAGTTGCAGCTGGAATTGCGATTGAGTTCGACGCAGAGGAGAAAGCGGCATTCGATCGCGTGAAGGACATGATTGCCACTGCTGTAACGTTGGATTTCCCTGATGATTCGGCTACGACTTGCCTGCTTACCGATGCCTCCGATGTGGGTTGGGCAGTGGTCGTCACGCAAGTCAAGGATTTCAGCATCAAGGTGATCAACAGCATCAACACATTGAGTGCTTAAGTGGCACCTTCACCGGGAGCCAACTCAATTAGACCGTTATTGAGAAAGAGGCTTTCCCCATTGCATTCGCCTGCGACAAGCTCGACTATCTGCTTCTCCGACCGCAGGGGTTCAGGATGTTCTGCGACCACAGAAACCTGTTTCACATATTTGCTCCGGACGAGCACGTCAAGAAACACGTGAAAGGGAAGTTGCTGCGCTGGGCAATGAAGCTGATGAATTTCACATACATCATCGAGCACATCGCAGGTCCCTATAACGTCTGGGCGGACATGATCAGCAGGTGGGCCGGAAACCATGCTTTTCCGACCACCGCGACCAAGAGGATCCGATCAGCAGCGCCGGCTACTGAACCAACTATTGCAACACCTACTATCGATGGAGTTCCTGAGTCGGAGGTAACGGAGCCGAACATCTCGACGCTCCGCCCTCTTGACGATGACAACTTCAAGTGGCCAACATTCGCTGCTATTGTGAAGATACAGGCGCTACACGATCCTCCTGCTGGTGTTAAACGCACTGACGACGGTGTACTTACGCTCCACGGACGCGTCTGGATACCGACTGGGGCTGAAGAACTCATTCAACGCCTTTTCATCGTTGCACACTGTGGTGCCCGTGGTCATCGTGGTGGAGCTGCAATGGTGGAGCATTTACGACGTCTATTTGCGATTGAACATCTCACTTCTTTGGTTTTGGCTTTTGTCAGTCATTGCCGGTTGTGCCTGCATTCGAAATGGGGGAAAATCATCCCCAGACCTTGGGGTGAAACAATTGAGTGCTCGGAACGCAACGGCGTCCTGCATTTCGACTTTCTTTCAATGGGCGAGAGCTTTGGTGACTCCAGGTACATCCTCGCGCTCAAGGACCACGTGTCTCACTTCTGCGAGCTGATCGTGGCTGACACGGCGGATAGCACCGTTGCTGTGGAATCATTACTGGCTTGGTACTCTCGGTTCGGTCTGCCACCAGCTTGGATTTCAGACCAGGGTTCCTATTTCATGAATGAAGTGGTAGGTGATCTGTCTTGAAGACTACGTATCCAGCAGCGGTTCACCCCAGCCTATTGTCCGTGGATAACGGCTCCGTAGAGCGCGTAAACAGGGACATTCTACAGGTGATACGTACGATGATCTTGGAGTACAAGATTCACCACAGCGACTGGGTATGCCTCGTACCTGTGGTACAATCCAGCATCAATCACACGGCGGTGCCTTCACTCGGCAACAGAACGCCAGTGGAGCTCTTCACGGGACTGCCGTGTCCGACACCTCTCAGTGAATTCTACTTGCCCAGTGCTGGAGATCTGCGGGAGGTGCCTCCTAGTGAAAACATCGACAAGTTCCTCGCCAACCTGCGAAACAGCATCTACGACATGCACAAAGTCGTCGAGGATCAACGGCTCAAGCAGCGATTGCTAAATAAAAAGCGGGCACGAGGCGAGAATTTGGTGAACTTCACGGAAGGAGACAACGTGTTACGGTTCAGAGTGGAAAAAAGAGCGGCAACAAGTTACTCGTTACCTGGGTTGGACCGTACCGAATTCTTCGCGCTGATACGCACTCGTTCCTCATCGAGCACCTCATCACTGGAGCCAAGTTGGATATACATGCCTCTAACTGAAGTTCTACGCAGACGCCAGCTTGGACGTGACCAAGGATCTCCTGGAACACATTTCGGCTCAAGGGATCCTTCTGTCAGTCGAGAAAGTCAAATCCCACCGATGGAACGACATGATAAACGATTACGAGGTGTTGGTACAATGGAAGGGCCTTGAACAGATTGAGTACTCCTACGAGCCGCTGACTAGCCTTGCTCGAGACGTTGGTACATTGGTAGCGCAGTATGTGGCCGCCGCGGACCAACAACTGCAAGACTACTGGCAACAGGTGACTTCAGGTGGAGGACGACCACAGCAACATCGCAACATCCGGCTGTCTCTGCTGAGCAAGTACAACCTGCCCAGAACATGAACCGTCAGAGGCCGAGTCGTCGACGACGTCTACGGCGACGACAAGCAGCACCTAGTCAGGTCGGACCTGCTGACTCGCACGAAGTCTCTCAAGTGTCTACTAGAGGTGATCCAGCCAATCCTGCGTTGCAGCTTCTGGTGGACCAGCCTGGACCTGAGAACGATCAAAACAGCTCGACTGCAGTGACCAAAACATTTCGGCGCTCACAACGCAACATGCCAAGGCGTTCTCCAGTTTTGGAGACTCAAGCTGCGGATCAACATGTTAGTCAATGAACACGCTCGCATACGGCTGATGCCGACAAGTAGGCGTTCGTGAACAGTGGTACGCGAAGTTCCACGCAACACTGAAGCAGAAGAACCTGTCGGATCAACGGTGGCCAGACAATGGTCTGACTGCCATCGTGGCGAAGTAAGCAGGATCTGTGGAGCGGTGGAAACAGTCTTTGGGGGCTGTGTGGTGGCTGGTGGAGCTCAAGCCCGTTCCCACCTCCGCTGGCTGGACATCACAGACTGGAGCTGTGATGCTGTCAGCATTCCCTTGGACTACCAGTGCTTATACCCGGTCAGGCACTGGTTCATGGCGACTTCATATTCCCTCTCTTGCTTCCATTAGCAAGATAGATACATTTCTGCATTGAGATCGATAGGCAGTGACGATTGCTTTGACTTCACACTTTGCAACTTACTAGTTACAGCACAAGCAGCTCAATACACTTGGCTAACAGTTTCCAGCAGGATCGCCACCTGCCTTGCCCTGTGTTTCCTGAACTGCTTCAACTTCCGGAAAACAGTACACTTGGCCACCTCACAGGTCCGGTCAATATAGTTCCAGACGCGTACTGTGCGATCCAAACCGCAGGTAACGAGCAGCGGTTTGCGCACGCACACATCCATCCCAGTCACATGTAGCAATCCACCATTGCCGGGCCCGTTGCTGCTTGCGTTGGGATCGCTTGGCTGGTGAAAGCTAGTAACCACATATTCAACGCAGGGCTCAGTAAATTTAAATTGTATATGGATTGCTGGGGCGAACCTCCGCACATATCAATATTGTTGCAATTACAATATTCCGCCTAAACAATTGCAATTCACAAATTAAATTGTACATCGTAATGTTTAAGCTACCACGGGGCTGAACAAAGTCCTGAAAATAACCTCTGCCTTCGTGTTCTGAGTAGGCGGGGAAGAGACTTCGATTTCATTCTCCAATCTACCCACACCAGTCAATACCTCTACCGAACCTTAAAGTTAGCCACAATGTCGCTGTCAATTATGTCTTAAGGCCCGGTTGAATTCCCGGAATTGGAAGGGCGATTGAAGATGGACGCCCAGATCGTGGAGTCCTGTGACTTTGAAGCTGGAGTAGTTAAAATAATGAAAGGCCAAGAGCACAGCCTAACCAGTCCAGAAAAGAAGTCCGTGTCGCGTCTGCTCTGCCCTCCGCTCGAATCGGAAGCAGATGAACGCCCCCGACCATATACCCGGTGAGACCAACGCAGAGCCCCGACCGAAACGAAGATGAACGACTCAAGAATTCCAGAATGCAGTTACAGGACGAGCGATCGCTACAGAGAAATCACGTTCTAAGTACATGGATCTCTCATGGATACCAGCTACGTCTGTCGAAGTGGAACGACTCTTCTTAAAGATGAAATGCATGCTGGGTTATCTTAGGAAGAGTATGAGCAAAGAGACACTGGAGGTAATCCTGTTCTTACGTCTGAACTGGGATCTAGTAACGAATGAGATCACAACCAAGACAGTCCGGAACGCCAGAGAGGAGGATATCGTAGATGAAGAAGAGTACGATATAATAGACTAGGAGGTTTCAAGTTGTCATTAATTAGGATTTTTGGCGGAGATGAGCCTCATTTTTGTCAAAAAATGAGGGGGCTTCCAGCTCTGAAACACCACTAAATCGCCACAAAGCCCAGATAATTACCTTGTAACCCGTCGCGTGAACGAGTCGCAGGGCGTGAACGAGTTGCCGCGCGTGAGAGCATGAAGGAGTTGCCACGCGTGAAGGAGTCGCTGCTCGTGAACGAGTCGCAGGGAGTGAGGGCGTGAAGGAGTTGCCGCGCGTGGAGGAGCTGCCGCGCGTGAACGAGTTGCCGCGCGTGAGTGAGTCGCAACGCGTATAGGAGTCGTAGGGCGCGGACTGGTCGCCGCGCGTGACTAGTAGCTGGCCGTGGGGGAGTTGCTGTGTGGTGAAAAAAGTCTGAACGTGAAGGGGTTGCTGCACGTGGTATTGCTGCGGGTGAGAATTACTGCACGTTATACTGTCGTTTGTGCACTAGTGGTGATGCCGTCAAGTGAAAGAAGAAAGTTGATGAACTGGATGCAAGGGGAGTTGTTCCTGCGGAGTGTTTTTCAAGTCTCTGTGGAGTTTGGTAGCGATGAGGATCGGTGGCTGTTAGATGAAGCAGACGACATAATGACAAAGTAAGATGTCCAGCGGCTTTGGCATGTATAAGCATCCCATCGCTCGGTATACTTTTCCCAGCCACCAGATTCGAAAGTAACCAGGCTATATATTTAGCGGCGTACCCCTAAAAATGAGAACTCAAAAAATTAGCTGGAAAAATGCGTCTCGGGGGGCGCATTTTTCGACAAAAATGAGGCTCATCTCCACCAAAAAAATCCTAATTAATGACAACTTTGAAACCCCCTAATAGCGTCGCCTTTTTTTCTATACAATACTGAGCAATTTCCAGTGGAGATTGACGAGGCCTTGACAATCAATATTGTTCGCCTACAATATTGACAGTTGTACAATTTCAATGTTTTACCGAGCCCTGTATTCAACGTCTTCACTTGACGTTATTGCGGTATCTGACACTGCGACAGCAGGGTCTCCACCAGTGACGTTAGATTCATTCACCACTGGAACCGTAGTTGAGCCACTCAAAAGGACACCTGATGTGTGAATTTGGTACGGAAATGTGAGTAGCTGGGCGTTGAAAGTGGTGACGACGACAACATCTTCATTGGGGCTCACAGCAATTGTGGCGACGTAGCCCGCTCCACTGTCCACACGAACACAGCGTTGTAGCGTCAGTATGTCCACTGCGCTTCGAGAAACTGGTCCTCTTGCGATCCTGGCCTGGGACTATCGTCCTCATCAGTAGACCTCGTGGTATGAGCGTGGCCTCCGTTGTCACTTAAGATTACCCCAAACATGGCGACCGTGTTATCACTGAGGCCACAGAGAATCCCTTTACTGGTGGCAGTCAAGCTGTGGACGGCTTTTCCAGGGCCTGGAGAAGCATGAGATCCCCCGCAGCAGATTTAGCGACTAAATAGTCGTCCCGCTGCTTCAGCCACGCGTGTGCTAGGAAAACGTGACTCTCCATTTGATGACTGGGTAGTGGACGGAAAGCTGTTTCAAGTACATGTACTCGAAAGAAGCGAACCAGCCCCGCACCTGTGACGCACACCAAGCCAGCATCCACGTCGCTAAACGAGCAGAGGCGGGGCAGCTGTGGCTACTGCGATTCCGGAGTTGGTTGTACCAGACGCGATGTTAGCATCCGAAGGCTACGAGCTCAAGTGAGCCATACTGCCGCCGATGGTATGCAACGTCGACTGACCTGCTAAAACCAACATGGCCGAGCTTGGAGACGCATGGAGTGCCATGACATGCAGTGGGGCCTTGACACTGGCCACCGGTTTGGCTTTGGACCAGTTCCAAACGTGAGCATCCAGTCTGGAGCTCCTCCTTGAGTGAGAAGCAGTTGGTTATCAGCACTGAAGGCCATGCTCACATAGCTTCGCGCTTGAGCATCGGCCGAGCTCAGCACTTTGCGTTTCTTGAGCGTCTTGAGGTCGAAAATACTCACAAGCGCTCGCTCGCCATAAGAGTAAAGTGAGCCTGAGTCTTGACAATCGAACGGTGAGTGACGGTAGATGGGGATCAAAAGCAGAACAACGCACCGAGGTATTAGGTTGACGGTCGTCATATTCCTTTGAAGAAGGGATCGAGCGGACCAGTCGCTAGTAGGCGTTACATCAGCAAAAACTTTTAGATAGCATCTCCGATAATTGACTGCTCTCTTGAAGACCCCACCCTGAACTTAAAGATTATCTTCCAACCTTCCTGTGAGTCAACCGCAAATCCGCGTTACCATCTCAGAGCAGATTTTGCTCCTCCTGACGCTCCTCAGTCATCTCGACCAACGCGGCTGCGACGTTGCTGACTGTATTGACATTGCCGGCTTGAAGCTCGCGCACGAACTCGTCGATGTCTTCAATGCGTTCGTGGCAGTCGTCGATGTCGTCGCTGTAGGACTCGACCTCCTCCTGCTCGTCTTCGAGCGCCAGCTCCAGGTCGCCCAGCTTCATCTCGACTTTACGCAGACGCGCCACCGTCGACTTGAGCACCTGCACGAGTGCGTAGTTGGCGGGAATTTGTCAATTCCAACCTTCATGTGGGATTTGGAGCCACTGACTCAGCAAATTCTCTAAATATGTATATGAACCTTTGGACTTAAGTGTTTTTTACGCGCAGATTCCAAGCGCAAATCCACATTTCCGGTTTCGATCCGACAAGACACCGAAACACACCGATAGACATTCAACATGATACAACTCAGAATGCAAACGACCTTTAATTAAATTGAAGTTATCAAGAAGCATGAGCAACTAGCTCGTCCACAGCACTAGCGTCTTAGTCTTGGAGTTCGTCTTGAGCAACTTCACTCTGCTGGATCCAAATGAATGTGTGAGCTGATAGTAGCGCTTCTGTGCCGCCATTAATGCGCTCTTTGTTAGCAAGGTATTGTGCAGGTGAGTGAGTACGCCATGGTAAGTATATTAATAACTTCATATTTACCAGGATAAAAAAAAAACATTAATGAAGCATGTAAAAAAAAGCAATTATTAACTGAAATAACTCAACGTGGGAATAGATCGAGTGACTTGTCTAGCCACAGCTCGCGCCATGTCAAAGTCGGGGCCCAAGCAGCTGGCGATGTCATAGTATCGTTCGATGCTCTCACGAATCCCATCTCCACTAGCTTCGCCAATAAACGGCAGCATCTGGTTTAACTTCCGTCGCTTCACGGGTTCTGCCAAGCATGGAAGCATAATATCGGCATCCGCCGTTGATGACTGCGCAAGTAGCGTCCTAATCACCTCAAATGCTTCACCTGGCGTGGTTAAGGTCGTAGTCGCTATGATGGGACGGTTGTTGCTCTTGTTGGAGACCCATAAAAATTCCCAATGGTTTGTCAAGTTCGTGAGCAGTGCCATCACTGATTCGTCGACGATGAAATCCATTGCAATCAATTCCGACAAAGCCTGGAACTCGGATGCTGATTTCACCTCCCTTTTCACTTCGATCAACATTTTCACTCCAGGCAAATGGGGTAAGTAATGCGGAAACTTTTGGACTATAGCACTCAGCACGATCATATCCGTGCGACCAGCAAGATCAACATCGCAACCAGGGACTTCAACGGAGAGGATGTTTGCACCTTTTTCCACACTAAACACGCAAAGTTTGTTGTTCCTCAACACATCGCCAATGTTGGCTTCCACGTAATCACGATAACGTCCACTCTGCTGCTCCTCGGTACGGCCCTTTATCCACTCAAATTCTTCAACTGGAGTCGGACTTCCACCGGTGAATGGAACTGCGTCCACAGGCGTCACACGAATTTTCAACTCTTTCACAAGTTTGTTTCCCTTGCTTGAACTCATTTCTGAGTGGACATATCGCGTACGCTTGGACAGCACAGAGTGTTCATACAGTTTGCTGACCTTATCGACTACAAAATCCATTTTGGAAGTCTCGCTCGCTGAGCCAACTACCCCCTCCGGAACCACCACCAGCACGTGAACTTGGCCTTCACCCGGTTGAAAATTATCGCCAAAGTGCTTGGGGTTCTTGACCCACAGTGTGGGATCCATCTGCACGCAGCCTTGCGGGTGTCCATGTTCATCGAGCTCCACAGCTGCCGCGCCAGCCCCATCGAGCCACGCGTCGTCCTTCTTCGCCAGGAAGAGCTGCAGGTCCTTGGCGTCGCAAGTAATCGTCGCTGGGTTTTCCTCCTTGATCACCTTCTTCAACTTGCTAACCTTCGCGCTGTCGTCGATTTCCACATCAAATGAGCTTCCAGCTTGATCAACAACTGCGCACTGTAGTGAAAGCTTCACCATCTTTCCTCGAGGTGGCGGAGTCTGGAATGAGGAAGAAGAGAGGAAGAGATTTTTTAAACCGCACCTAAGCGGAAACGAAGGCGTGATGACCCGGTGTCACAGAATAACCCTATTCTACACCATTTCCCAGAATCGCACCTCTGCTAAACAGACAACTTACATGTGCAGTACAACCTATGATACAGCATGGACCTATCATTGCGACTGCAGTCAGGAATTCAAGACTCGGTGCTCAGGTCAAGTTACTCTTCATGGCGTCGCGCGCTTCCGCCGAGATTGCTGCGAGTGGAGGCCTAGTCATCAGTTGCTGTCGAGAATGTAGAAATGTTTTTCCCTTCCCCGTCGGAGAAGCCGTACACGTCCTAGCCTTAGGACTTGCGTGGGGTGATGGAGTCCGTATGGTTGGCAGCATCCTTCGGGTTTGGCAATGTACTAAGAAATTCACAATAGAGTTTTTGGAGATTTTTTTGTGCGTTTTCCTACAGATAATATGAACGTCCGATTGAAGTCAAACGACGAGACACACTCCGATAGTGAAGCTCATTCCAGAATCCGCTGACTCGAGGAAAGATGGTGAAGCTGTTCTGTGCGATTTTTGGGGTATTAATAGCGGGAAGTGCGTTCGAGGTGAAAATTGACAATACTGAGTCGGTTTCCGCGTTGCAGAAGGTGATCAAGGATCAAAACAAGGACGACCCAACCCTGAAAAACGTAGCTGCGAAGAACCTGCAACTTTTCCTGGCCAAGACAGAGGCTGGTTGTCAAATGACGAAGATCTGGTCAACAAGCTGCTGCTGAACCGTGTTGACACGTCAAAGTTGAAGGCGTTATGGCCGACGTGGAGTTGAACAGAGCCAAAGATCCGCCGTTGTTTGGGGAAAACGTGCTGCTTGGAGAGAATGTGGTTCACGTACTCGTGAGACTTCCTGGGGAGCAATCTGTGCCGAGTCGGACGCGACTGAGGTCGCAGACTTTTCTTCGTCAATCGAGAGAAGGCGGTGAGGGACCTCGTCTAATTCCACAGGGGAAAATTTCAATCGGGCGAAACTAACATTTGGCCTAACATGGGTCATTCCACCAATGTGTTTGGATGTGGGAAGTCGACATTTGGTCAAGAGTACATTTGGAGATGTCAGTCGCTAAAGCCTGACCCGAGAGTGCCTGATTTTATGGACACTCTACGCAACTACCACACGATGCCTATTAAGTTCGAGACCGACCATGTTCTGGACGAGAATGGTGACTTTGATTGTTATTTAACGTCACAAAGTTTGGTCGAATGCCTTCGGGATTCTTCAAAGCGATCCTGGTCTAATCTTCTTCCTTTTGGGCGCGATTCGATCAAGACAATCACCAAGAGGACGCGATGGGAAGAAACAAAGAGCGAGAGTATCCAGGACGAATTGCAACTGACCGAGGAGCAAGTGACACTGGCTGCCGATCATCTCTTGGACACGACATTTGGCCACCCACGGTCGTTGCAACTTGCGCTCGAAAAGTGTCAGTCTTATGACGATCTCCTTACGTACACCACTAAATGACATACTGTGGTCCACAGTCTGTGGAATCTTCTCTTGAGACCTTATCGAGGTCAGGTTTCGTAAAAAAAACGATGTTGTACAGCTGGTTCACACTCCCGTTGCTAGAAAGTCATACACTTTTAGTGGCAAAACACTTTTTGTCATACTCTTTAATTAATGACAACTGAAGCGTACCACAAATAAAGCTTTAGTTATGGCAATTAATTTATTTGTGGTTCAAACAAAAAATAATCAGCCATACAAAAACATTTGAAAGGCAATTGTCGTCGCTGCGTCACCCGTAATTTTCATTGTGCCAAGCTGAAAAATGTGGTCTTGGCTAGTGATAAAATTCGGTGATGTGAGTGATGAGCTGCTGCTGCTGCTGGTCCAGCAGTGGTGGACTGGGCCTTGTGGTGTGAAATTTGCTGAGGGCGGCCGGGAATGCTGGCACACGAGCAGTTGGAAGACGCACACATCTTCGGATACGGAGCTTGGTATGTGCCAGCGGTTGGTTCAAGATCTGTTTGCAGAGAGCGAGGGGAGACGTGCTCGTCTAAGTCCGCTTTTACGAGCTATGCAACGGTCAAGTGTTCGACTTGCTGAACGAACACCAGCCCGGGTTTGTCCGTCAAGACGCGGATGGAGTGATCCACGTTCGGACTGCTACAACAATGAATGGTGACTGAGTCAGTCTCTGAAAGCTGAGTATGGTAGCTCTGCTGAAGCTGTGCTGGAAATCATTCGGCAAGGGAGGAGTCATCGTGCAGAGGGACGTCTTCACCAGCAAAGCAGTCGGTCTCATGCAGTGTTGGAGCTGGAGATCGCGACTGCAGCACTGGCAGAAGCTCGACAGGAAGTGGTCTTAGCGCAGTCTCGAGTGGTTCCTCTGGGAAAAGCTCGTGACGACTTGTACATTGTGAAACAGTCGCAGATGTACATAACCGTCGATGGAAACAAGTTATTTCCGGTGTTCGGCCTCCTAAAGAGGTCGAAGATCGGCTGCAGACGTTGCAGAGTCAAGTTGACGGTGCAGAAGCTGTGGTGGCAGCTAAACGCTCGTGTTGAAGCAGAGAAGGCGAAATGTCCTGGTGGGATATTTGTACTGGTTGATCTCGCTGGAGCGGAGTACACGGGCGAAAATCTGGCTCGCAGTTCAACTCGAGTCTGAGTTTTCGGTTGGTGTGTTCGCTTCACTTTGGTGGGAGATCTCTATCGGGTGGCCAGCAGAACAATCAATCCCAGTCTCTTCCTTGTCGACCTCCAAGACCTTAAGAGGCTGAAGCCAAGACGATTGAAGCACCTTAGCGATATTCGGTCGGTTCTCAGGATCTTTTTGCAGCATGCTGGCCTTCAATTCAACTACTCTTGAAGAAACTGCAGCACTCAGAGGATCGTATTGACCTTGATACGGTAAACAACCGCAGGTTACGATGGAGCGCTAAAAGCTGGTTTCCCAGCCAGCATTTCGTACAAGACACAGCCAAGCGACCAAATGTCTGTAGCGAAGCCATGGGGCTCGCCTTCCAACATCTCTGGGCTCATATAAAGTGGTGATCCGACAACCGTCGAAGTGAGGTCTTTCGTTCCAAGTACTTGTGAGTCAGAAGTTGGTGGGAGCTGCTTGGAAGTATCGAATCCCCCAGAACAACTCGTCCAGATTGGAACGGGAAGACGTTGCCACATATGAGATCGCGATGAACCACACGATTTCGGTGCAAGCGGTCGACTCCTTGTGCCACTTGAGTGAATATCTCCCGAGCTTTGGCCTCCTGGATTGAGTTAGAAACGTAGATACTGCTCGAGGTCTCCTCCATCTGCGTACTCAAGACTGATGATGAGAAGTTGCTGGTTCTCTTCGTGATTGTTAGCCCGTGTCTATCGAATTCAATACGTCGATACGATGGAGAATATCAGCCTTCTTATAAGACACGAGATGAATACAATCAACTGGCTCACATTGGTCGTGGCACGTATGGCAAAATGAAGAATCGATTTCGCACTTTCCGAGGATACAATGAGGTTTGCACTGCAAATTGTCGCCAGTGCGCGCACACACATTTTTTATTGTACTTTTTGACATCCGAAATTAGTCTAAGTAAGGAATTTAGTTGTGAAATCGCGATTTTACAAATTTGGCGTTCTATTTCGTTTTTCTACTTTTGGGAAAAAAAATCAGTCTTAAGGAATTTAGTTGTGAAATCGCGTTCTATTTCGTTTTTCTACTTTTGGGGAAAAAAAATTCAGAGGTCAGTCTGAAATCTGAAGGAATTTGGTTGTGAAATCGCAAATTTGGCGCTCTATTTCATTTTGGCATGCGTTATTGTGACCGGTAGAAAGGTACGAAGACGAGCCATTTGTGACCGACCGACCATCGACGTGTCCGATTGTGCCCGACGAAGAAATTCACCCCTTCTTGTATAGATCGTATAATCCGGATACGTGCACATGGTGTTTTTTTTAGAGAAGCTATCCGCAAACACGAAGTCATCATCAAGGCCGAGGTTAATCTCAAGAACACATCCATGCTTTATGTGATGATTCCGACGTAATGTGACCGACAACAACTATACAATTCAAGTTCAACAACGTGTATTGCTTCACTGGCACATCTGCAAGTAGCGATAACGCTGGTACTACAGTGCCTTCTTACTCATTTCACGTGCGCTTTCTCCGCTACAGAACGTTTCGAATGCAAGCAGAACGTACACTCCACAGTTGTAGCTGTCTACACCTTTGCCAGGCCGAGATGGCGCGATGCCAGTCCAATGTGAATTTTTTAAAAATATGAAAACGAACATTTCGGTTAGCAAATAATCACGTTACGAGCGGAGTGCAAAGTGTCGAAAACGCAGAGCAAAGTGGTGCACGTCGCGTTTATGTGCCGTACTGCATGTCCTCCATGCGCTCAGCGGCCGCAACAGCGTGCTGGCAATGCAGCGCCATCCTGTTCACGAGGCGTATATCCATACAGCCGATGCGGCGCTTCGCCGCGCGCTCGATCCGCGCAGCCACAATCGTCCCATGAGGACGCGCCGCAACCATCTCCCGAGACACGGCCAGATCAGCCTTAATCTTGGTCTTGAAGACGCTGAAGCACTACAATGAAGTCCCCCGCGCTCATGTGCGCGCGCAGCGCTTTCGCAAAGACCATGCGCTTCGCCTTGTTGAAGTCGTTATTGCACGCCACGGGCTCCACGCGAACCTGTATTGGTGGGCGGCGAGAACGCGAGCGCGAGCGGAGGTTGGATGCGGGGTCCTTGGCATCGTTGGGTGGAGCGAGACTTGGTTTGATCACGAGGGGGAAGATTGAGAAGTGAGAGGCAGCGGATGCCGCTCGCCACGAAGTTTTCGCGCCCACGGCTAGCTAAGAATGGCGCGAAGTGGGGTTTTCGCGCTCGTGCGAACGCCTTGGCCAGGCCCAACCACCACTTTGCACTACGATTAAACCACTTTGCACTACGGAACAGCGTTTACTCAACAAATTTGTGAAGTGACACAAATTCTATCGTGAAATTTGAAAACGATAATCAGAATGTTCTGATTACTTCACCACATTGGACTGGCATCGCGCCATCTTGGCCTGGCAAAGGTGTAGTTGAACTCCATCATCCGCAACATAGGGATCACTCTGTAACGTCCTGGTGTAGCAGGACAAGTTTGTGCGCTAGTACTCTCATGGTGCCAGTGAAGCTGCTGCTCATGGAATCATAGTACTTGATAGTTGTCTTAGCTGTGTCGACCATGATACCGCACCAGTGGGAGCCGTTGCAGTTCACCGGAAGCAGTACAATTCGACCAGTAATACAACTGAACAAGTGCTTTAGCTCTTCGTCTGGAATGCTTGCATTTCCTCTCTCCACGACACCCATATCGCTGGGTCAACAGTAATTACTTCCTTTTGTTGACCGAATAGCTTTGACATTGCCTCTGTCAACGCAGTGTTACTAAGTAGTGATCTACATGCAAAGTCAACGATCCGAATCTACAAAATATGTACATAGTATCAGTTGCTGATATCCTTAAAATATGCAAAGTGCTTAACCTTTCAGAGAAAATCGGGATTGCTTCTAGTTTTGACGCCAATTCTGCATCTTGTTTGACCCAAAATACAGGCGAAATAATCAGCGAGAAATCAATTTTTGAGATCCATTTTTTTGTCTCTCTCGATATTGTTAAGTTCTTTGACTGCTTGGCGCCATTGCTTCATGGTTCTCAGTGTCTGCATCCCGATTACAAATAGACCCTGCAAAGTCTAGCTCTGGCAATTTATTGTGCTTCTTTTGTAGGGTAACTACCTTTTTGCTCGCTCGCTGGAGTATATCTTTGGTCAAAATACGAGAAATGTCAATTGGATCCATGATAATTTTGTTAGGCGGCATCTGCGATATCGCGTAGGGTATTGGTGGCTTCATCTTCTTTTCAAATACAAATAGCTGGAATCGGCGTAGCGGCTCAGCGCACGATGCGTAGGTAGGTTCATGTGAAAGGAGGACCTGAACTGTTTTGCGACTCATGCCTTGGTCGTGAAGTATAGAATCATCTTGTGCCATTAGGATGGATGCATTCTTCTTCGCTTTCTTATTCTTTGCCTTCTGCTTCGAGCGGCCACGTGGGTGTAAGGGACTTGCTATCTCGAATCCAGGTGATTCCGCATTAATCGGTTCGGATTCGAGAAGTTGAGCCAATTGCACCACCGAGTGATCCACCAAGTGATCCACTGATTGTGGCGCCAACTCCACTGACCGAGACACCGACTCCACTGACCGACATACCGACTCCACCGACCGACATACCGACTCCACCGACCGACCGACCGAGATACTGACTGAGACATCGACTCCACCGATCCAGACACTGACTCCACCGACCGACATACCGACTCCACCGACCGACCGACTCGACTGACCGAGATACTGACTGAGACATCGACTCCACCGATCCAGACACTGACTCCACCGACCGACATACCGACTCCACCGACCGACCGACTCGACTGACCGAGATACTGACTGAGACATCGACTCCACCGATCCAGACACTGACTCCACCGACTGAGACACGACTCCATTGACCGAGACCCCGACTCCACCGACCAAGACCCCGACTCCACCGACTGAGACATCGACTCCACCGACTCTACCGATTGACCCACGGACTGCGGCACCGGACCCGCACACGACAGCTCCTTGATCAGCTCAAACTTTTTTTCTGTAAACATCATTGATACTTGTGCTAAAGCCTGAATTGCCACCCGATATTTCGCCACCCCCAACGTGCTTACAGCTTCCGTTATAGCGGTAGCAAAACTATTAGCTTGGCGAAATTTGCGGTTAGAGTCCCACGGAAGCTTTGGAAGCGATGTAATCCGAGTCACAGAAATCCCGTTCACTTCGGTATCCAATGGGGGGCGTGTGTCGTTCATCGAAGACAACAGCCAACGAGGGTGAAAACACTGAGTCGGGATAATTGTCTCCAATTTCAGTTGTTGCCGCACGTAGAAAACATGTCTGCATGACAATAGCCGGGTACTTCTACATCTACACCTGATCTAGCCGTGGTCGTGCCAAGGCGGGTACCAATAGAGGTCAAACGTGTCATGTAGCGTCGGTGCTTCTCATACTCATGTTCCGTTTTTGCGTACCCCAAAAAGATTGACAACTGCCCGAAGCTGTTTTTTTTGCCACACCGAGAAGCCATAGTCGGAGCATGCAATCTCCTCCCGCAAATATTTCACTACATGAAATTGACAGAGAAGGATACGAACGTCTGGAAAAGCGGTCTCCAAACTCCAATTTTGGTAAAGTCTATGTCCACAATCACGCACTGCAGCTTAGTCCAGGAAGGATTCTGCTTCTTATCTCTTCGCACACCGAAAACAGCGTTTCACTCCTCTCATTTTGTAAGATGGCGTGCTGTACGTACTGACCTTTCCCGAAAATATCATGAGCCATGAACGAAAAAAAATCTTGTACTGTGAGGCGTTGGTACCATGCGTTGCGTCGACCATTAAAACCTCAGGAAATCTGCTAAAAATGTCAACCATGTGCTTCGTTTGTAGTCTAATACACGTAGCAATCTTCTACAAAACCAAGCATACACGTTAGATTCTAACTGACCCATTCACAATACTTGAGACCAGATGAACCTTTCTGCCTGATGGGTCCACAAAAATATGTCCTACGTTTCCGGGAAACAGCGCAACAGTCCACCATCCATTTCTAGATGCGTTGAGAACGAGAACACACGCCCTGGTCTTGTTTCTTTAGCTTCCGGATTAAGTTTCGTACATCTTGAGGCGTTGGATCGCTGCTGGTGTTCTCCACAATAAATTTCAAAATGTTTTGCGTCTTTGTATCTGTCTTTCTGAGTGAGTCTACCGTCGCCAAAACATCTTCTTCTATAGCCAGTCGGTTAGCGGGATAATGGCGGTACGTACGCAACCCCAAGCCATGGTTGTGAGATAATGCAGTCTTATTTTTCTGCACAGACTTCTATGCATCCTCCCTCGCTAGTACTCACACTTGTTCTCTCGCCTGCCGCGCTTAAATCCTCAACACTCCACGTCGCCGCACTGGAACTACAGGATACGGTGGAGCCGTCCTCCCATCTCGCGTCCGAGCCGTCATTCTCGCCCCGCTGTAGACGTCCTCTGAGGGTCGCTTCTTCGACGTGCGCGAAGGCTGGCGCTGATCCATTGCTGGCTCCAAATGGACACCTTAAATAAGTGGCGCGAAAGCTCCATATACGGGTATACAAATTAAACCGAACGAGGGATGCAAAATTCCCTCGACAATAATTGTTTGCTTTTTTTGTCTGGCACAATAACGACTCTCTTTCATTTTTTGTATTTTAGGAATAAGATTTCTCAGATTTTGAAATCAGTTGCAAAACCATCCCAAACATCGTATAATTATCTCTAACGGAATGCTGAACCGCGAATAGAAACAAAGAAATAAATCTAGACAGAGCTCTGCTTAGCCTGTGGAGCCAAACTCGCCCGATCCTCTTCTGGTTTCGATGATAATTGAGAATAGCGAACGAAGCTTGGTAGTGTAGTGAGTGTTGGAATGTAAATCCGAAAGTGGTTGAGATTGGGTTAGGCTAAACCGTCTTGGAGATCTATCCATCTGTGTCCTAATAACAATCCCACAAAATATAGGCATCTAACCCCTGTAAGTTCTATCGGGGCTGCGGCAGATATGCAGTGCAGAGAGACAATTTCAACTCATACATATCCTGTCAATTTGTAACGGGGACGCGACCCGATCTCATGATCACCGTCTCAGCCAATAATATCGCCCCATTCGACCCACCTTAAGATATGGCCTTTCAAGGCACACGCTTGCCACGCACCAACAACGTGCTCCAGGCGCGTGCCCAAAGGTAGGAACCCAGACGAAGTGACGGCAAAGTGCAATCACAACAATGACTTCATCTGGATTTACAAGAGATCCTTTACTGACTATATATGGTTTGATGATCAGTTGAGCAATGCATGCTGGAAGTTCCAAATTGAGAGCTGATGGATCAACCTTGATTAGAGGAACCTTGATTGATCCTGTATAGCCTGGATCAATAATTCCAATACTGTTTGCTAGCATACAACCTGTTTTGGAAATACTGCTTCTAGGAACTACTTCAACATAGAATCCGATAGGTATTTCTAAATCAACATAGTTGTGATACTCAATTCGGTGAAATTTTGTACTCTTTCAACGATGAAGCGAATATTGGCGAGTACGTTACGACAATTCCACAATAAGGTGGTACAGTTTGTTTATAGTCGATCGGAGTGTATAACTTCGCTTGCACCGCTTCCGTTAGTAGGAATCGGAAATTATTCCAGAACAATTTATCATGTCCGTAAGTAGATGTGAATAGATGAGCTAATTCATGAACTAGAACAAATACAAGATTGTTGTATTTGTCCTCCACCCTATTTCAATTTTTCGGATCGCGAAAACACAGTGCAAATACATCTCCCTTATCAATCACATACGACGTATCCCCGACAGATCGTTCTGGAATATTGTCCTCTAGATTAGCAGTTTTGAAGTTTCTCTTCATGGATAGAATTCCACGCTCCACAATACCTCGATACTCTGGTTTGACAGTCTTCATTCCAGAGCCAGTAATGTATTTGTCATGAGTGTAATCAATGAGAGTCAATGCTGTTGTATTGAGTTTATCCATTGTTTCTGCAGCCATCTGCGGGTTTTCAAGGTCTTCGTGGACTTTGTATGCATTATCTCCGACTTTAACTTTTGCAAATCCTTCAAACATTACTGGGGCCATAGTGAACTGTTCCGACTGCAGATTATCAATTCGGTGATGATGAACTAAATTTAGGATAATAGTAACCACTCCTACAATAAGGATAAATACTAACACATACCAATATCCCCAAGAAGTTTGCAAATTCGTACACTACACGTCGGCGCAATGAGTCCCATTTTGAGTTAGACTACTTTTGTAACGGGGCTACACGGGTTTACACCTGGTGTGTTCCACACATGGATACACTTTTGTGTAAGGTACATAATTGATGTACGGACACTCGAGGGAGTGTGTGTGGCTGAGAGCCACACGTTATGCATTTGAAGTAGGATTATACTTGGTTTTACTATGTTAGATAGTTAAACGCATACATTTACCCTATAGGCACAAAGAGAAAATTCTTTTATTAAGGTCGTAGTTAGTAGGTGCCTCGGATATTAAGGCCTATTAACCCTTAATAAGGTGTGTGTTAATCCTTAACTCGTTGAGTTAATCGTCTTCCTCTGACGCTAAGCTACGGCAGGCCCGCTGCAACTTTCTCTTCAGATATATGAAGTCAGATACAGTTAGCAGTAAGAATGAAATCAGACTCATCAATTTTGAGAAACAGCTATGCTAGAGTAAGCAAATACTCTTTTCCACGCAGCTGAGTTCAGTCACCATGACCCAGCTGATAGGCCTGACCTTGATCAGAGGACGGTGTCTACTTAGCTACGTCCTCCTAGCCATAGAAACACGCACTAATATCAATATATGTATGGCTTCGAGCACGAAATCTCCAGACTGAAAGTAGTACCAGGATCTATGCCTAATCCTGACACTCCAGAGAGCTGCTGATACCGCAAGCGCCAGTATCCTACGGGGCTGCTAATACCCGTTTCCAGTCACACCCGGTGTACACCACCTCCCCTTGCTGGTTATAAGCGAGTCTTTGTTGGCTTCTTTAACTGCTACTGCTATACCAGACCGACGTAACTCCTTGGTCGTGCTTCCTCGCGGCTACACGGCAAATCTTCAACTGACTACTCCTAATGCCTATATATGTACTGGTACTGCCTACTCCGTCGCTCTGAACCGTACGTTGGTCAACCACCGATACTTCTAGCGACCTTTCGGGCTCATCATCTTCTGTCAGGGGTCACAGGCTTGGATATGGGCCGCATACCCGGCCCACACTCCAACCCGCAAGTGTCTTCTTCAATTGTTCTTGGTCATCATCGGCGCTTGATCTTCACGGTCTTCCTCTCGCTGGTCTTCACTGTCGTCATCCTGCTGCTGGCCTTCACTGTCGTCATCCTGCTGCTGGTCTTAGCTGCTGTCCTCCTGCTGCTGGTCTTCACTGCTGGCGTCCGCCGTTGCCAAAACCTCAAGCAAAAATCGTTTTGCTTACTCTCTTCCCCTTGTCATCGAATCGTCCTCGATTCGTGAGGCGACTGGTTGATGCACTACTTCTTCAAAGGCCTGGCCGGCTGGTCCTGCTCCTCCTGGTACGTGCCCGCTATCTCTGCCCCCTCTACTGCTATCTGCTGACTCGGTCTGCATTCTTACCTGCTGCCACAATTGCTCATAGTCACTTTGGTTGATCCAGAAGCGCTTGGTTCCTCCTCCATCAAGTCGATCTCCCACACATTCAACCTCGAATTCCAAGACGTAACGCCCAGTCCTCGTCCGATATCTTCTCCGTCGACGTTCCACCACGGCTTCGTGAGGCTGGATCTTGGAGTGGCGCGGCTGGCTTGACGCAAGGCTATCGGCTCCACGTCTTCCTCGGCCTGCAAACACGTATCCTCACGGTTCTTCACCTCGGCGAAGTTCACGTTCAAGCTCTTCAAGTTCTTGTTGGTTTCGCTGCTGCGCTGCTGCGTTCTTTTGGCTCTTCTCGGCGTCATTGGTGCCACGTGAGCCTGTTCTAGTTTCGCGGTTAACACTGGTATTTTCGCATCCCTGATCCGGTGCTGATCCACGGACTCGGGTACTCGTATTGCTGGAAACGTCTTCACGTCCAATAGCTTGGTAAGGCGCTGCACGGATTCTAGACCGTGTCCATCCTGATACACTGTCTCTGTTATCAGCGATATTCGTGTTTCTAAGGCGTTTACGGCTGGGCTGCCACTCATTACTTTCTCCATCGTCAAGATGGATGTGTACTGTTGCTCTCTTGCTCTTGGGCTGCCGCACGGGTCGTTCCTCGGTGGCGACTAGCTGTTGATCTCGCTCGTCGACGACTTGGGTTCTTGGCTGCAGATCCCGCTCTGTTGTTTGTTGTGGTTGACCAGTTGGGTTCGTAGGGACACTTGTGCTGCTCGAGAACTCGCCAACAGCCAGCGGTCTGGTTATTTCTGGCTGCTCGTATTCGTCCTCGGGGTCAATATCAGCTGCTGCTACCGCTTCTTCTTTCAGGTCCGCTGCTATATCTTTAGTCATAGCTTCCAGCAGATGGGTTGGATAATAATAGCTGATCAAAAATGAACGGTGTGTCACCAATTCTTCTCCAGATTTCAACATTCGCACCAAGTAGTTGTCGTATCCAGATGCCTCGAAAACTTGAGCTGGACCTCTCCACCATGCCCAAACTTCGTAATTCCTGGTCCACGAGCTGGTCTGTAGAGCCAAACTAGCTGCGTAGTCGAAATAAACTCTCTCGTCTCACGTTCCTTTGGTTGTAGTAGATTACTTGACCCGCTTGCTCATTTTGTAGCGCCACCTTCGCTAACTCCTGTGCTTTTGTAGGTCTTTCAAAATAATTTCATGATACTTGTCCAGCGTTTGATGAGGGTACTATAGTCTGCTGCGCCTTAGTAATTCAGCTGGTATTCGAAGCTTTCGGCCCATCATGAGTTCATTTGGCTGGTACCCATGTGTCGCGTGCTTTGCTGAATTGTACGCGTACTGCGCACACGGTAGGAAATCGCCCCAGTCATCCTGAGTTTCATCGACGTACAAGCTGATCATGTCCTTCCAAGCCCGGTGAAATCGTTCCACAAGTCCTAGTAGGTTTGGTCGATAGGGAACGGGGGTGGACGGCTTGGTCTGCATTAGTGCCAGTAGTTCCCTGCCATTTTGCTTCCGAAATTCCTAGCACCGTCCATCATCACTTCGCGCATCGGCCCAAATAGTAGCACCACTTTGTCCTTCAGGAATCGTGCAATATCCTTCGCTGTATGGTCTTTTACTACTGCAACTACTGAGTAACGTGTAGGGTACACTACGGCGGCTATCACGTAGCGAATTCCGTACTCTGTCTCTGGTAACGGCCCCGCTACATCAATGTCCCATCGATCACCGACAACTCCAGTCTTCACGATTCTCAATGGTGGAATCACGGTCTTTGGCCGTCTCTTCTTAGAGCCACAGTCTTGGCAAGCTGCTACCCATTGCATCACCAATTCACGCATCATGGGCCACCAGTATAGTTCCTGCAGCCGATCAAGGGTATATCGTCCTCGTAGATGACCCGCCCAGATACTATCGTGCGCCTCCTTAAACGCCAATGCCCAGTATACCGTAGGTAGAATTACCCTACTCCTCCCGTTGTCGATTTCTGCTCTCACAAGCCCGTCATTATCCACAAAAATACGCTGTCCACGGTACGACCCCTTAACTTTCAGTTTCTGCACCATGATCGACTTACGCTGTTCTTCTTTAATGCCGTCGTCAGTGAACTGCACAAGTCCAAGTTCCGCTGCTTCCACCCGCAATATTGAAGCTGGGGTTAATTCGACAGCTTCGCGATCCACTGCAATTTCCAGCTCGTCAGCCACTTCGTCTGCCTTCTGCTCTTCGATTGAAGCCGCTGCTGGCCCTCGTGATAGAGCATCAGCAACCAGATTCTCCCTGCCAGGTCTGTACACAATGTCGAAGTCGTACTCTTGAAGTGTGAGTGCTCACCTATGAAGCCGGCCTACTGGTTCCTTTGTTGTCATCAACCACTTAAGAGCTTCCTGAACCGTAACAATGATGAAGTGACGTCCATAGAGGTGAGATCTAAAGATACGCAAAGCCCACTCTACTGCCAAGCATTCGAGCACCGATATACTGTACTTAGCCACCGCCGTACTGTTGACCTTCGACGCATATGCAACTGGTTGACCACCTTTCTTTGGTCCTGCGAAACAGTCCGGTCTTCGACGCATCCGTAGTCAGTTTGAACGGCAAACTATAGTCAGGGTAGATCAAGACAGGTTTCTGCGATAACCACGCCTTGGCCCAAGCAAATGCCTCCTCCTGCGCTGCTCCCCATATCCAGTCTTTACTCTTTCTCAACAGACATGCCAGCGGCTCCATTTTCGTGCCGAATTCAGGTACGAATCTGCGGTAGTACCCGGCCAATACCACAAACCTTCTAACCTGCGAGTCACCCGTCGGCGTAGGGAAGTCAACAACCGCTTTTACCAACCTCTGGGTCGGCTGAATCCCGCCAGGCGTCAAGTCATGCCCTAGATAATCCATACGTGTCGTCGCGAACGAGCACTTCGAAGTCTTTAAACTCAAGCCAGCTTCTGCAAGACGTTCAAAGACCACTGCTAACTTCACTATGATGTACAGACAGTGATCGGTCTCGAGGGTGGGGTTGGAGATGGCTTAGGAAATTTGAACTTCGGCCCCTCCTCCGACTTGGTCACCTTCTTGCGCTTGCCTAGTGCCGGCGGAGGAGTGACTGTTTTGGAAGTCACCTTGGGTGAGGGCTTGCTCTTGCCAAGGCCTAGCAGGGTCTCGGTGGCGGCCTCCTTCATGGACGTCCGAGACTTCTTCTGCTTCGTTTTCTTCGGCAATTTTGAAGGCGAAGTGACCTTGGTCAGCGGAGGGCACTTGCTGTAGATCACGGGCACGGAGTTGATATTGGGGTCGGGAAGGTCTTGCGTATTGGAAAGTCGATTGTGTACGTAGGTATTGGGAGCCTCACGCTGTCTAGCGGGCTCCGGAAGCAACATTATGGGGTCCATGAAGGCCATCTTCTTGTCTTCGTCGCTGGCATCATCCATCAGAGCCCCAGCCAATTGATCCAACACATACAGGCCCGACGAACTCTGGTTGACAGACAATCTCTCGCGCATCTCGGCCCTATCGGCTTGACGAGTTCGGAGTCCTAGGTAGGTGCGGCCAGTGTCGGAGATGCTGGGGGAGACGAACTCTTAGAGGGCCTGTTAATGACCGTGGCAAAGGGGAAGGGAGGTGAAACTTGGTCTCGGTGACTTCGGAGAAGATCGTGGAATGGGCTGGCTCAGAGATGGCAACCGGGGCGACTGTGTCACGAGGTTCCTGTCCCGAGAGACTATCTACGCGTGAGGCTTCTGAACCATTCGTACCTTGGGGCGAGACGCTTGGATCTCCCAATAAACCATTGGAATACAGGTGATTGGCGAGAAGTGGCCTTGGGACGAGGGCATTATTTTTAAACCAAATGTGAATTCTTTCTATCATTTTCTCGAGGGTCCTGACGTGACGAACTCTACTGGAGTTGGAGTTTTATCTTTCGATACGTGCCGCGCGGCTAGTGTCAGATCTCAAATCCGACTGCTGCTATTAAAGCGTCGACTCCTACGGAATGGGTTAACTACTCCTACTGGAGAGATTGTAGCTGTGGGCGTAGTCACTCATGGATGGCGGTTTAGATATGGCCGTGGTAACTTGGAGCGAGCCACTCCCCGTGTGGTAGTGAAGTAGGCTCTCAAGTCTGTGCGCGAGAAGTGAAACGGTGTAACCGCAGAGAAGGGGCTTGCTTGGCTAGTTTACACGGACCCGAGAGTGTGTTTGAAGACACAAGTTCCCACCGAGAAACCACTCCTCTGATGAGGAGGAGACGCATCAGAGCGCGGCAACCTACTCCTGAGCTCAAGTACCGAGGGTTACGCCTGACCGAGTGACTGCTACTCGACGGTCAGGACCTACTCTTAGATCAACAGCGACTGTTCTGCTTGCGGACGCTTTCCCCTACTCTAACGAAATCAAAATTGAAAATATGATCATCAGTGAGGAGGAACTGCGTATGGTGAAGCGCCTATGTGACATGGAACACGACCGAGTTGACCGAGGACGGTCAACGTTAGGTCAGGGAGTTTGTCCCGTACCCAGGAATACTAGTGGCGAACCGGAGGGGTCGGTTGTGTACCATGCCCCAAGACCTTATAATATGTAGCGTCGACTTTTGGAGTGTTTCGACGATCAACTGGCCTGACTATGCGTCAGTCGGCTATCAAGGTTAACTGCATCTGACTACCTCACTCCTGAGGTCTACTTAGATTCTCCCTCGAGTGGCGTACCACCACTCCAAGAGCTCTCGTCAGGTGAAGTGGCGAGGTGTCACCCCTAAAAGTGTGGTAAGGAGCGGAGTGAGCTCCTCGTGAAACTAGTCAGTCGTACATTTACCTCCTAAGAAACAAACAACAAGATAAATAACTTTACTTTTTAAGTTAACTACTACTAGTCTACCGAAGCTCCCTGCCTGGACCAGCACTCATATAACAGCCCGCAAGTACTCGATCTTAATGGGTATGCGAAACACTTTGATCGACTTCTCCGAAATGTTCGAAGGATGTGCTCCCGTCAACGGCTAATTGACGAAGCCCTTAGACACAAAGCAAAAGTCCAAGACAATCATTTTTAACCTTACGTTGCTGCCGTTCGTAGCCTAGACGCAGTGCTCCGCAAGGGAAAGTATCCGGGATGGATACCGGTACTCAAATTTTCGGGAGTACAAGGAGAAGAAGACGTGCCGTTGCTTCTCGATCGAGCTGGTGGGACGGGGGTTTCAACCTTCTAACCCAAAATAAGTTTAAAGTAGATGTAGATAAGTTTCTGTAGCTCACTCTCGATTTTTCTCGGCTCGTATTTGATGTACGGACACTTGAGGGAGTGTGTGTTGGCTGAGAGCCACATGTTATGCATTTGAAGTAGAATTATACATACATTTACCTCCTAGGTGGATAGCCGCAATAAAAGATAAATAAACAGTTTGGGTTTAGAACACAAAGCGGAAAGTCCTTTTATTAAGGTCGTAGTTAGTAGGTGCTTTCGGATATTAAGGCCTATTAGCCCTTAATAAGGCGTGTGTTAACCCTTAACTCGTTGAGTTGTATGTCTTCCTCTGACGCTAAGCTACGGCAGCCCCGCTGCACTTGGTAGCACTTGTAGTCAATCCTGCGACTGAGTCTTTTGACTGATCCCTCTGAGAGGATGGAGCACGCTGTGTTCGCGAGCTTGCCGCCAGGCCAGCAAGAGACGCTTAAAAAGCTTATGTCTCTGTTGGGCCCCGAGGGCATTGCTCATCTTGCTTCGCAAGGGCCAGAGGCGGTGTCCGCCAGACTGGAGGCTTTTGCAAGCTACGAGAAGGCGCTCTTAGAGCATGTACAAGAGCGCGTGAGCGCAACGGCGTCCGCCGCATCATCCGCGGCCGCGTCGTCGACGCACGAGTGGTCTAATAGACCGAAACCGCTCAAGACCTTCGAGGGGAAGGAAGGGGAGAACCTTCTTCTCTGGACCCGACAGGTCGAGATGGCCATGGGATCGGCCCTGCTCCAGACTGAGCAACAGCGCGTAGCGCTGGCGATCTAGAAGCTCGGTGGCCGAGCTCAAGAATGGGCACTAACGTGCGGCACGTCTGTGGACGCTGCTTTCCCGACTAGGGATCAGCTGAAACAGCAACTAGTGCGCGTATTCGCGCCGCCTAACCAGGCGTACCGTATACGGTCGAAGTTCCTTGCTACCAGCCAGGGTAAAAAGGAGTTGATGGACTATGTCCAAGAGTTGAGAACTCTGATCGCCGGTATGGCGTCGAGCCCTCTCCCAGAGGTGGTCGCAGCGACCGTGTTTATTTAGGGTTGGGCACGGGCGCTGCCCAAACGGAAGTTTTCCGTGTTCACCCTAGGAGGCCATAAACATGGCATTAAATGCCGAATATAATTTTAAGTCTGCGAGACTTGGGTCTAGCGCTGGTAGCGCGATCTCGTCGAGCGGTAGGGACCGATAGACCTCAGCCACGCTGAATGGGAGGCTGACCGCTATGCTACTGAGTAGCGCTTCAGCATCCGTCGATGGTGTACGTGCGGGAGCACCCGCCACTTGAGGCCTAGTTGCCTGGTGCGCAACAAGGCCCAGGCTCCATCGAGCCTAAACACCGCTTCGAACCCTCAAACAGGGTCGTCGCGGGGAAACGACGGAACCCAGTAGGCGCGGAGCGCCCTACTGGGGAAGAACTGGGTTCTGTCGGGCCTCTGGGAGGCAGGAGGGGACGGGACTCAGCCCCGCAGAGAGCTACGCTCTCTAACTCACGTAGTGAGTGCAAGCCCGACTTGTTAGGCGTTCAAGCGAACGTGAAGGGCTTCGAAAAGCCGTGGAGAGTCTTGATAGACTCGGGAGCGTCCGGTAACTATGTCCGGCGCTTCACTGTTGATGGTTTCAAACCGTATGTTAAGGCTCTAAAGGAGCCTCGAAGAGATAAGATTTCTGTCCGTCTTGCGACGGGGACACTAGTGTCAGTGTCGAAGGTCTCTATTGACCTGAACGTGAAGTTCTTAGACTTCGATAGAGTGGAACGCTGCTTGGACTTAGACCTGGATGAGAGGTATGACCTCATTCTTGGCATGGCGTGGACGAGCCATGGATCGACTGGAAGTCGAAGACGTTGGGCGCTACGCGCCCGTCTCCTAGTGGAGCATTGGCGAGTCATGAACCCACCTCTTCTCGGAGACAGAAGCGCTATTGGCGAGATCACGAGACCGAGTCGGTCATGGTGCAGGACATTGGTATGTTCGAGTTAGTGAGCAACGAAGTTGCTGTTTGCCGTGAGTGTAACTCACAGGGCGTGCGTGGGGTGGCGTTATCCGCCGAGCGGTGTTTGTAGGGTCGCTGACCCGCCGCTGAGTGTCTCAAATGACACCGATCTCTCTCCGAGGAGCCATAGTGCGTTGGCACCTAGGCAGCGCGACGGTAATGTCGCCCTCAAGGTGGTTGTCCACATCAGACCTCCAGTGCTCTGCACGACTATGGACGAAAATGTCGTCGAAGTACGTCTGAGCGTACGCATGATGGGGCCTGAACAACTGCGTCACTAGACGATTGAACGTCGCAGGCGCGTTCGACAGCCCTGGGGGCATCACCAACCACTCCCAGAGCATACCGCTCGGAGTACTCACTGCCATGAGGGGCATATCGCTAGCTCTCATGAGCAACTGATAATACCCGTCGACCAAGTCGAGTGCACTGTGCAACGTACATCCCACCATGTTGGTCTGCAGAACATCCTTTCGAGGAATCGGCGTTTGCGCCGGAATGGTGGCCGCATTCAGCTTATTAAAAGCATGCACTATGCGCCACTTGCCATTAGGCTTTCTGACACAGAACGTGGGTGTCGAGTGCGGAGACTTGCTCTCACGCACCAAGCCGGCTTCGTGCTTTGCACGGAAGAACGCGTCGATGACGTCACATTGCTCCCTTGGTAAGGGCCACTGCCATGTTACGCAGTATTTGGTTCCAGGAACCAAGTCAATCCCATGACGAACGGCTCGGTCCGAAAGCAGCTCTGACGGCGAGTCCTTCGACACCACATAGTGGTATTCCACATTCAAAGGATAGAACGGACCCATGGGATCCTTAAGGATCGAAGATCCACTTCTAGCGCTTCCCCACTATCACCCCACTATCATGTGGAGCGCCTGGTGATGCACCGCCGGCCCCAGGGTGATAACCAGTATCTGGTTAAATGGCAAGGTTACCCTCATTACCAGAACTCGAGGGAGTTCGAGGTGCCATTGCGGCAGGACTGACCTGACGTCGTTGACGCTTATGATCGGGATCGCCCGGTGACGAACCGCTCGACGGGCGTGCGACGGAGTCGCCGGGCACCGCGCTTCCATCTGCTAGAGTGGGTGAAGGTGTGTGTTAATCCTTAACTCGTTGAGTTGTATGTCTTCCTCTGACGCTAAGCTACGGCAGCCCCGCTGCACTTGGTAGCACTTGTAGTCAATCCTGCGACTGAGTCTTTTGACTGATCCCTCTGAGAGGATGGAACACGCTGTGTTCGCGAGCTTGCCGCCAGGCCAGCAAGAGACGCTTAAAAAGCTTATGTCTCTGTTGGGCCCCGAGGGCATTGCTCATCTTGCTTCGCAAGGGCCAGAGGCGGTGTCCGCCAGACTGGAGGCTTTTGCAAGCTACGAGAAGGCGCTCTTAGAGCATGTACAAGAGCGCGTGAGCGCAACGGCGTCCGCCGCATCATCCGCGGCCGTGTCGTCGACGCACGAGTGGTCTAATAGACCGAAACCGCTCATGTTGAGCGTGAAGACCTTCGAGGGGAAGGAAGGGGAGAACCTCCTTCTCTGGACCCGACAGGTCGAGATGGCCATGGGATCGGCCCTGCTCCAGACTGAGCAACAGCGCGTAGCGCTGGCGATCTCGAAGCTCGGTGGACGAGCTCAAGAGTGGGCACTAACGTGCGGCACGTCTGTGGACGCTGCTTTCCCGACTTGGGATCAGCTGAAACAGCAACTAGTGCGCGTATTCGCGCCGCCTAACCAGGCGTACCGTATACGGTCGAAGTTCCTCGCTACCCGCCAGGGTAAAAAGGAGTTGATGGACTATGTCCAAGAGTTGAGAACTCTGATCGCCGGTATGGCGTCGAGCCCTCTCCCCGAGGCGGTCGCAGTGACCGTGTTTATGGAGGGCCTGCGCACGGGCGCTGCCCGAACGGAAGTTTTCCGTGTTCACCCGTCCTCATTTGAGGAGGCCGTGAACGTGGCATTGAATGCCGACTATAACTTCCAGTCTGCGAGACTGGGTCCGAGCGCTGGTAGCGCGCGCTCTTCGAGCGGTCCTGAACCGATGGACCTCAGCCACGCTGAAGACGAGGCTGACCTCTATGCTGCTGAGCAGCGCTCCAGCATCCGTCGATGCTATACGTGCGGAAGCACCCGCCATTTGACGCCTAGTTGCCCGTTGCGCAACAAGGCCCAGGCTCCATCGAGCCGAAGCGCCGCTTCGAACCCTCAACCAGGGTCGTCGCGGGGAAACGACGGAACCCAGTAGGCGCGGGGCGCCCTACTGGGGAAGAACTGAGTTCTGTTGGGCCTCTGGGAGGCAGGGGAGAACGGGACTCAGCCCCGCAGAGAGCTAAGCTCTCTTACTCACGTGGTGAGTGCAAGCCCGGCTTGCTAGTCGTTCAAGCGAACGTGAAAGGCTTCGACAAGCCGTGGAGAGTCTTGATCGACTCGGGGGCGTCCGGCAACTATGTCCGGCGCTCCACTGTTGACGGTTTTAAACCGTATGCGGAGGCTCTGAAGGAGCCTCGAAGAGATAAGATCTCTGTCCGTCTTGCGACGGGGACACTAGTGACAGTGTCGAAGGTCTCTATTGACCTTAACGTGAAGTTCTTAGACTTCGATAGCGTGGAACGCTGCTTGGTCTTAGACCTGGATGAGAGGTATGTCCTCATCCTTGGTATGGCGTGGCTCGAGAGCCACGAGCCATGGATCGACTGGAAGTCGAAGACGTTGGGCGCTACGCGCCCGTCTCCTAGTGGAGCATTGGCGAGTCATGAACCCACCTCTGCTCGGAGACAGAAGCGCTATTGGCGCGAGCACGAGACCGAATCGGTCATGGTGCTGGACATTGGAATGTCAGAGTTAGTGAGCAACGAAGTTGCTGTTTGCCGTGAGTGTGACTCACAGGGCGTGCGCGGGGTGGCGCGTTATCCGCCGAGCGGTGTTTGTAGGGTCGCTGACCCGCCGCTGTGTCCTATGGACAAATGTGTAACGGCACGTACTCCGTTGAGCGGTGTTTGTAGGGTCGCTGACCCGCCGCTGTGTCCTATGGACAAACGTGGAACGGCATGTAAACCGTTGAGCGGTACTTGTAGGGTCGCTGACCCGCCGCTGTGTCCTAAGGACAATTGTGGAACGGCACGTACTCCGTTGAGCGGTGCTCGTAGGGTCGCTGACCCGCCGCTGAGTGTCTCGAATGACACTGTTCCCTCTCCGAGGAGCCATAGTGCGTTGGCACCTAGGCAGCGCGACGGTGATGTCGCCCTGCAGCCCTCATCCGGCCGTGCTCGGGCGAGGAGGGAGAGGACGAAGAGACGCAGAGCGTCTGTGACGTCTATGACGTCGGACGAGGTGTCCAGCGTGTTGAGCGGTGAGGCTCCACGCGACTGCGGTGAGCAGTTATACACACTCGTGAATGGAGTGACAGGGGATGTCGACGGAGACATAAGTCTCGAGCGACTCCCGTCGGTTGATGCTCTGTTAGAGCTGGACGAGATGTCCGTCGCCGAGTTTGGCGAGGCCTTAAAGGCCGGCGAGCTTGCCGAGGTGGTCATGATACGACCCGAGGAGGAGTTGAACTCCTCGTCCGTCGTGGACGAAGCTGTCCTTGAGGACACGAAGCGAGCGCTGAGCGCAAGGAGTGGATCTTCGATCCTCAAGGATCCCTCGGATCCGTTTTATCCTTTGATCAAGGAATACCACGATGTGGTGTCGAAGGACCCGCCGTCAGGGTTGCCTCCGGATCGAGGCGTACGTCATGAGATTGACTTGGTTCCTGGAACCAAATACTGCGTAACACGGCAGTGGCCCTTACCAAGGGAGCAATGTGACGTCATCGACGCGTTCTTCCGTGCAAAGCACGAGGCCGGCTTGGTGCGTGAGAGCAAGTCTCCGCACTCGACACCCACGTTCTGTGTCAGAAAGCCTAATGGCAAGTGGCGCATAGTGCATGCTTTTAATAAGCTGAATGCAGCCACCATTCCGGCGCAGACGCCGATTCCTCGAAAGGATGTTCTGCAGAACAACATGGTGGGATGTACGTTGTACAGTGCACTCGACTTGGTCGACGGGTATTATCAGTTGCTCATGAGAGCTAGCGATATACCCCTCACGGCTGTGAGTACTCCGAGCGGTATGCTCTGGGAGTGGTTGGTGATGCCCCAAGGGCTGTCGAACGCGCCTGCGACGTTCAATCGTCTAGTGACGCAGTTGTTTAGGCCCCATCGGGCGTACGCTCAGACGTACTTTGACGACATCTTCGTCCATAGTCGTGCGGAGCACGGGAGGTCTGATGTGGAGAACCACCTTGACCATTTGCGAGCGGTGCTCGAGTGCATGCGCACGAATAAGTTGTATGCCAACTTAGATAAATGCGTCTTTGGCGCGGAGGAAATTCCTTTCCTCGGATGCTTCATTGGGAAGCGAGGCCTTAGGGCAGATCCTGCCAAGGTTAAGGCCATTGTGGACTGGCCGGTTCCATCGAACCCGAAAGACTTGCGTAAGTGGCTTGGCTTAGCCAATTACTTGCACAAGTACAGCGAGAATTACGCTGATATGGCTCGGCCATTGTCCAATCTCCTTAAGAAGGATGCACCTTGGTGCTGGGATGTCGTTCACGACGAAGCCTTCAAGGCTGTTAAGGAGAGTCTCCTTCACGCGCCCATCTTGGCGCTTCCGGACCCGGATCGTCCGTTTAGCGTCGTCTGCGACGCCTACGATTTTGCAATCGGTTGTGCTTTACTACAAGCAGACGCCGAAGGGCGTGAACGCGTTATCGCGTTTGAATCTCGCCAGCTTAAAGCTGCTGAGAAGAACTATCCAGTTCATGACAAGGAGCTACTTGCAATGAAGTATGCTCTAGTCAAATTTAGAGTACATTTACTCGGCTCTAAGCCCTTTGTGATCTATACTGATCATGCGTCTTTACGCACTGCGACTCAGTCGCCTCATCTCTCACAGAGAATGGCAAGATGGCTTTCATTCTTTGCCGAGTACAACTTCGAGGTGAAGTATAAGCCGGGCCGGCTTAACGTAGTGGCCGATGCGCTATCGCGCAGGCCGGACTACGAGCTGACTCATGTCACTACTGTGACGTCGCCGGTCCCCGACCTTATACGCAGGGCATACGCCCAAGACGACACGTGTGTAGCTTTGCTACGTGCTCTTGGGAGCGAAGAGTTTAAGGACTCTGACAAGGAATTGTCACCGCGCTTACGCGCGAGGCTGCAGCGTTATACGCTTGATCATGGCCTGCTGTATTACAGCACTGACCCTGAGGACACTCCTCGAGTGGTCGTCCCTCATGATGAGGATCTTAAGTATCGCATCCTCTATGAGGTGCATGATACGCCTGTCGGTGGACATCTTGGTCGTGAAAAGACCTATGGCTCGGTGAGCAAGATGTACTGGTGGCCCAAGATGTACAAGTGGGCAAGCACCTATGTGCGTACATGCGAGACATGTCAACGGACCAAGTCCGCGCCGCATGCGGCGGCGCCGTTGGCGAGTTTGCCAGTCCCTACGGGATGTTGGCAGTCCATTAGTATGGACTTTGTGTTTGGCCTTCCCAAGGATAAGGCGGGCAACACGGGTGTCGTGGTCTTTGTTGACCGATTGAGCAAAATGGCTCATCTTTCGGCTGTGCCGGACACCGTTGACGGTGAGGATACAGCTAAGCTGTTCTTAGACAGAGTCTTTCGCCAACATGGCTTGCCTGAGGCAATTGTCTCTGATAGAGACCCTCGCTTTACAGCGAAGTTCTGGACGTCCTTGTTCAGGGTGCTCGGCACCAAGTTGGACATGTCCACGGCGGATCATCCGCAGACCGATGGTCAAACTGAACGCGTGAATCGCGTTGTGGAGGATATCCTCCGGAGCGTCTGCGCTGAAGCGCCTCGACGCTGGAGCGAGATGCTCCCCCTTGTTGAGTTCGCTATGAACAATGCGGTGCATGCCTCGACAGGCTTCACCCCGTTCTATGTGAACGGTTTGGTCGACCCTCGCGTCCCTCTAACGCCGCCACGGTGTGGCTCTGGGCTTGATGGGGGAGGGTTAGCCGATCGGCTTGCTGATGTCAGCCCAGTTGCGGTTCGCAAGCAAGTCGATGACTTTGTCTCTTTGAGACTGAGCGTCATGCGCCAGGTGCGCGACGCGATGGCTGAAAGCCAGGATCACCAAAAGGAGTATGCGGATGCCAAAGGCAGGAAGAATATGGAAAGGTTTGAGATCGGGGATCTTGTTTTATTAAACGCTAAAAACCTACCTACACATGCAGTGTCTGCGGTCTTTAAGACCAAGTTGAGACCTAGGTTCATCGGACCGTTTAAGGTCGTGGCCAAGAAGGGCCTAGCGTACACGCTCAATCTTCCAAAGAAGATGCGTACGCACCCGGTGTTTTACGTGGGCTTGCTTAAGCCATACCGGGACCCTGCTCGGGTGAGCTCTGAGGCGCTAGCGCCGGGTCGGACAAGGGCTGCGAAGCAGCGAGAGGCTGCGAGGCAGCAGGAGGCTGCGAGACAGCAGGGTGCTGAGGCACAGCGCCAGGGCCCGAGTGCGCGGGATACTGCGGAACAGCAGGGAGCTGCAGAGCAGCAGGGTGCGAAGGCACAGGAGGCTGCAAGGCAGCAGGTGGCAGAGCCATCGGAGTTGGCAGTGCCACGGGACGGGAGCCGTATGGCTGCATCCGAACCAACAGGTCGAGTTGACCCTGCAGTTGAGCAACCTGACGCTCAAGGTCTACGACCCGCTGCTGCATCGCCTGGGGCGACTCAAGCCAGTCAAGGCGACGCTCGACCTCCTCGAGGCCATTCGCTAAGCGATGCGAGGAGCGGTCAACGTCGGCGACGTAGTCGTTCACCGAACGGACGCGAGTCTGCAAGTGAAGCAGCTCGTCCCTACTCGCAGCGCGAGAGTCCATCGGCCGCTCGGCCCCCTCCGGCTCTGCTCGATGAGCAAGGTGATCTCCACTATCACGTGGAGCGCCTGATGGCGCGGCGCAGGCGCCAGGGTCATAACCAGTATCTGGTAAAGTGGCGAGGTTATCCTCATTCCCAGAACTCATGGGAGTTCGAGGTGCCACTGCGGCAAGATTGCCCTGACGTCGTGGACGCTTACGATCAGCGTCACCCGGTGACGGACCGCCCGCAGGGCGTGCGACGGAGTCACCGGGCGCGCCGCGCTTCCCACTACTAGAGTGGGGTGACGACAGGTCAAGAGCTGAGCTCAAGCTCTGACCAGTGGCTGTGCCAGCCGACCCATGGCTATGGGTAGGGCTGCTCACAGCGGGAGCAGGAGGCCGGGGTGCCTCGTAGCGTGAGGGACGTTGTCCCGGTACACGCCGTCTTGCTTGTCGCTTCGCGAAGTCGAGGCGTAAGCGCCGCTCTAAGCGGATATCGGTTTCCGAGAAACTAGCTCGGAGAGCATCGAAGGAGTGGAGCCGTCGGGATAGCTCCACCCAGTTCTGAAACTGCGCTTCGTAAGCGGCCGTTGTTTCACCCTCTGAGAGGACCACCGGCACTGTCCGCATGGCCGGCACGGCCTCACCGTTGAGCTGCTGACGCAAGCGCTCCCGGTACTCCGATGGAGTTGTGACTTGTGGAGTCAAGAAGCGCTCGCGGAGCGAATGTCGCTGGGCGACTTCATCAGGCGTCTCGGGCGCGCGCCCACACGTGTATGTGTCCAAGAGCTGCGAAGCAGCGCGTCGAACGACCTCCGCAGGAGAGAGACGCTCATACCCGTAGTCGCGACGCGACGTGCCCACAATGGGGCGGGCTACAGGTCTGTTAGACCGTGCGCGAGATGCAGCCTCAAGCTGCCGGCTTTGAGCCCCGTCCAGGTCGTTGGAGACCACACCTGGCTCAGGGAGCTCGTCCTCGTACCTCGAGGAGAGAGGAGGCGCATTGGGCAGGGCGTTCGCCGAACCATCACGGTTCGGGAACGGATTAGGCGTGTGCAGCTCGCGAGAGCGCGGCGCCGGGCTTGAAGGCCTCTGAGAGGCAGCCTCCTGACGTGTTGGAAGCACCTCGCCATCGTCTGGGACGATCTCGCCCTGTTCAAGCTCGTCGAGCCAGGCGTTCTGACGCGTACGCGGCGTAGATGGCTCGGGAGAGCTAGGAGCTCCGCTCTCACCCGGATGTTGGCTCGCGGAGCCGGAGCCATGACGTCGACGGTGCTCATCGTGGTACTGTCGTACACTGAGCCGCTGCGGAGCAGCTTCCCTGTCGGGACTGCGGCCTGTGGCCTGTGGCGATTGCGGGCTGTCACGCCCCGACATGCGTCCACTGGACGAAGGCGAAGAGAGGTCAGACGACCGTGGCGAAAGGTATAGCATTGGAAATGCAGTTTCGATAATGGGCTCTGGGAGCCGAAGTTCTTTGAACTTGTGATGAGGTAAAGTGACCTCTAACGTCTTGAGAAGACTAGACCTCACTGAGAAAGTGTCGTGGACACGGGTGTCCACATCTTGGTGGGGGGGTGGTGTAACGGGGTTACACGGGTTTACACCTGGTGTGTTCCACACATGGATACACTTTGTGTAAGGTACATAGTTGATGTACGGACACTCGAGGGAGTGTGTGTGGCTGAGAGCCACACGTTATGCATTTGAAGTAGGATTTCATTTGGTTTTACTATGTTAGATAGTTAACCACATACATTTACCCCCTAGGCGGCTAGCCGCAATAAAAGATAAATAAACAGTTTGGATTTAGAACACAAAGTGAAAAGTCCTTTTATTCAGGTCGTAGTTAGTAGGTGCCTTCGGATCTTAAGGCCTATTAACCCTTAATAAGGTGTGTGTTAATCCTTAACTCGTTGAGTTAACCGTCTTCCTCTGACGATAAGCTACGGCAGCCCCGCTGCAGCATTCGCACCGGGGCGCACGTAGCGGAAGTCCACACCGAGGCCGGTTGGTCGTTTAGCCTTCCAGCCGAGTTTGCACAGCAACTTCCAAAGCTGCTTGAAAGGCTTTTTCATTGTTTCGTGGGTGGTTCAGGCTGGCGTTTTGGGGACAGTGAAAATTGGGATCTGCTGGATTTGACGGAATTGACCAAACGACAGAAACCTTTCTTCTTTGGATACTCACAGAACCAATGCATCCCTACCCACACTTGCGATACTAGCCACAGAATAATGTTATTTACAGCCCCTTACTAAAAACTATATGCGAGATATAATTGCGGTTGTGTAGCTGTCGACACATTTAAAACTACAATAATAGTTCTGCTGTATAATACAGCATATAGTATTAGAAGGGTTAAGGGTTAATAGGTCTTAATATCCGAAGGCATCTACTAACTACGACCTTAATAAAATGACTTTCCTCTTTGCATTCTAAATCCAAACTGTTTATTTATCTTTTATTGCGGCTAGCCGCCTATGGGGTAACTCTATGTGTTTAATTATCTAACATAGTAAAACCAAGTATAATCCTACTTCAAATGCATAACGTGTGACTCTCAGCCACACACACTCCCTCGAGTGTCTGTACATCAAATATGTACCTTACACAAAGTGTATCCATGTGTGGAACACACCAGGTGAAAACCCGTGTAACCCCGTTACACCACCCCCCACCAAGATGTGGACACCCGTGTCCACGACACTTTCTCAGTGAGGTATTTCTTCTCAAGACGTTAGAGGTCACTGTACCTCATCACAAGTTCAAAGAACTTCGGCTCCCAGCCCATTATCGAAATTGCATTCAAAATGATCCACCTTTCGCCACGGTCGTCGGACCCTTCTTCACCTTCATCTAGTGGTCACATGTCGGGGCGCGACAGACCACGGCCACAGGTCACAGGCCATTACCCCGACAGGGAGGCTGCTCCGCAGTGGCTCAGTGTACCACAGTACCACAATGAGCATCAACGACGTTATGGCTCTGGCTCTGCGAGCCAACATCCGGGTGGGAGCGAAACTCCGAGCTCTCCTGAGCTATCGCCACCGCGTACGCAACTAAGCGCCTGGCTCGACGAGCTCGAGCAGGGTGAGATCGTCCCTGACGATGACGAGGGAACTCCTACGCGCCAGGAGGCTGCCTCTCCGAGGCCTTCAAGTCCGGCACCGCGCATTAGCGAACTGCGGAGCGCTCGCTTCGTGTCCTCAGGGACAGCTTCGTCCACGACGGACGAGGAGTTCAACTCCTCCTCGGGTCGTACCATGACCACCTCGGCAAGCTCGCCGGCCTTCAAGGCCTCGCCAAACTCGGCGACGGACATCTCGTCCAGCTCTAACAGAGCATCAACCGACGAGGGTCGCTCGAGACGTCAGCATCACCTGTCACTCCATTCACGAGTGTGTATAACTAATCACTGCAGTCGCGTGGAGCCTCATCGCTCAACACGCTGGACACCTCGTCCAACGTCATAGACGTCACAGACGCTCTGCGTCTCTTCCTCCTCTCCCTCCTCGCCCGAGCACAACCGGAATGCGCACGAATAAGTTGTATGCCAACTTGGATAAATGCGTCTTTGGCGGGGAGGAAATTTCTTTCCTCGGATGCTTCGTTGAGAAAGTGGGGCCTTAGGGCAGGTCCTGCCAAGGTTAAGGCCATTGTGGACTGGCCGGTTCCATCGAACCCGAAGGACTTGCGTAAGAGGCTTGGCCTAGCCAATTAATTTGCACAAGTACAGCGAGAATTACGTTGATATGGCTCGGCCATTGTCCAATCTCCTTAAGAAGGATGCACCTTGGTGCTGGGACGTCGTTCACGACGAAGCCTTCAAGGCTGTTTAGAAGAGCCTCCTTCATGCGCCCATCTTAGCGCTTCCGGACCCGGATCGTCCGTTTAGCGTCGTCTGCGACGCCTCCGATATTGCAATCGGTTGTGCTTTACTACAAGCAGACACCGAAGGGCGTCTTAATAAGATGCGTACGCACCCGTGTATTATATGTGGGGTTGCTTAAGCCATACCGGGAGCCCGCTCGGGTGAGCTCTGAGACGCTTGCGCCGGGTCAGACAAGGGCTGCGAGGCAGCAGGAGGCTGCGAGACAGCAGTTGCTGAGACCCGGCACCAGATTCCGAGCGCGGAGGATAATGCGGGGCAGCAGGGTGCGGAGGCACAGGAGGCTGCAAGGCAGCAGGCGGTAGAGCCATCGGAGGTGGCATTGCCACGGTCGAGAGCTGTACGGCTCCATCCAAACCAACAGGTCGAGTTGACCCTGCAGTTGATCAACCTGACGCTCAAGGTTTACGACCCGCTGCTGCATCGCCTGAGGCGCCTCGAGCCAGCCAAGACGGCGCTCGATATCCTCGAGACTATTCGATAAGCGATGTAAGGAGTGGTCAACGGCAGCGACGTACTCGTTCACGGAACAGACACGAGTGTGCAAGTGTAGCAGCTTGTCCCTACTCACAGCGCGAGAGTCCAGTGGCCGCTCGGCCTCCCCCTGCTCTGCTCGATGAACATGGTGAAACGCCTAATCCGTTCCCGAACCGTGATGGATCTGAGAACGCCCTGCGCAATGCGCCTCCTCTCTCTTCGAGGTACGAGGACGAGCTCCCTGAGCCAAGCGCGGTCTCCAACGACGTGGACGGCGCTCAAAGCCGGCAGCTTGAGCGCACGGTCTAACAGACCTGAAGCCCGCCCCAATGTGGGCACGTCGCGTCGCGACTACGGGTATGACCGTCTCTCCCCTGCAGAGGTCGTTCGACGCGCTGCTTCGCAGCTTCTGGACACGTATACGTGTGGGCCTGCGCCCAGGACAACGGATGAAGTCGTCCAACGACAATCGCTCCGCGAGCGCTTCTTGACTCCACAAGTCACAACGCCTTCGGAGTACCAAGAGCGCCTGCGTCAGCAGCTCCACGGCGAGGCCGTGCAAAGCCTGAGATCGGCTGTTGACCTGTCATTAAGGGTTAATAGGCCTTAAGATCCGAAGGCACCTACTAACTACGACCTTAATAAAAGGACTTTTCACTTTGTGTTCTAAATCCAAACTGTTTATTTATCTTTTATTGCGGCTAGCCGCCTAGGGGGTAAATGTATGTGGTTAACTATTTAACATAGTAAAACCAAATGAAATCCTACTTCAAATGCATAACGTGTGGCTCTCAGCCACACACACTCCCTCGAGTGTCCGTACATCAACTATGTACCTTACACAAGTGTATCCATGTGTGGAACACACCAGGTGTAAACCCGTGTAACCCCGTTACAAATGCTAAGGGCAAAGAGGGCTTCGACGTCTTCACCGGTGAGTTGTGTACACGTTGTACTCAATGTTCTGGTTAGCTAAGTGATATGTAGAGGTGTGGTGAGTTCCTTTTAAGAAAGGCGCGATTGGACAATGGCCGAGCCATATCAACGTAATTCTCGCTGTACTTGTGCAAATTAATTGGCTAGGCCAAGCCTCTTACGCAAGTCCTTCGGGTTCGATGGAACCGGCCAGTCCACAATGGCCTTAACCTTGGCAGGACCTGCCCTAAGGCCCCACTTTCTCAACGAAGCATCCGAGGAAAGAAATTTCCTCCCCGCCAAAGACGCATTTATCCAAGTTGGCATACAACTTATTCGTGCGCATTCCGGTTGTGCTCGGGCGAGGAGGGAGAGGAGGAAGAGACGCAGAGCGTCTGTGACGTCTATGACGTTGGACGAGGTGTCCAGCGTGTTGAGCGATGAGGCTCCACGCGACTGCAGTGATTAGTTATACACACTCGTGAATGGAGTGACAGGTGATGCTGACGTCTCGAGCGACTCCCGTCGGTTGATGCTCTGTTAGAGCTGGACGAGATGTCCGTCGCCGAGTTTGGCGAGGCCTTGAAGGCCGGCGAGCTTGCCGAGGTGGTCATGGTACGACCCGAGGAGGAGTTGAACTCCTCGTCCGTCGTGGACGAAGCTGTCCCTGAGGACACGAAGCGAGCGCTCCGCAGTTCGCTAATGCGCGGTGCCGGACTTGAAGGCCTCGGAGAGGCAGCCTCCTGGCGCGTAGGAGTTCCCTCGTCATCGTCAGGGACGATCTCACCCTGCTCGAGCTCGTCGAGCCAGGCGCTTAGTTGCGTACGCGGTGGCGATAGCTCAGGAGAGCTCGGAGTTTCGCTCCCACCCGGATGTTGGCTCGCAGAGCCAGAGCCATAACGTCGTTGATGCTCATTGTGGTACTGTGGTACACTGAGCCACTGCGGAGCAGCCTCCCTGTCGGGGTAATGGCCTGTGACCTGTGGCCGTGGTCTGTCGCGCCCCGACATGTGACCACTAGATGAAGGTGAAGAAGGGTCCGACGACCGTGGCGAAAGGTGGATCATTTTGAATGCAATTTCGATAATGGGCTGGGAGCCGAAGTTCTTCACTGAGAAAGTGTCGTGGACACGGGTGTCCACATCTTGGTGGGGGGTGGTGTAACGGGGTTACACGGGTTTTCACCTGGTGTGTTCCACACATGGATACACTTTGTGTAAGGTACATATTTGATGTACAGACACTCGAGGGAGTGTGTGTGGCTGAGAGTCACACGTTATGCATTTGAAGTAGGATTATACTTGGTTTTACTATGTTAGATAATTAAACACATAGAGTTACCCCATAGGCGGCTAGCCGCAATAAAAGATAAATAAACAGTTTGGATTTAGAATGCAAAGAGGAAAGTCCTTTTATTAAGGTCGTAGTTAGTAGATGCCTTCGGATATTAAGACCTATTAACCCTTAACCCTTCTAATACTATATGCTGTATTATACAGCAGAACTATTATTGTAGTTTTAAATGTGTCGACAGCTACACAACCGCAATTATATCTCGCATATAGTTTTTAGTAAGGGGCTGTAAATAACATTATTCTGTGGCTAGTATCGCAAGTGTGGGTAGGGATGCATTGGTTCTGTGAGTATCCAAAGAAGAAAGGTTTCTGTCGTTTGGTCAATTCCGTCAAATCCAGCAGATCCCAATTTTCACTGTCCCCAAAACGCCAGCCTGAACCACCCACGAAACAATGAAAAAGCCTTTCAAGCAGCTTTGGAAGTTGCTGTGCAAACTCGGCTGGAAGGCTAAACGACCAACCGGCCTCGGTGTGGACTTCCGCTACGTGCGCCCCGGTGCGAATGCTAAGGGCAAAGAGGGCATCGACGTCTTCACCGGTGAGTTGTGTACACGTTGTACTCAATGTTCTGGTTAGCTAAGTGATATGTAGAGGTGTGGTGAGTTCCTTTTAAGAAAGGCGCGATTGCCGTAGATGGAATCCTATCTGAGCAGGTTGCGGTACGAGGAATCTGATCTGAGTCGGTTGCTGTGGGTGGATACCATATGGTGGAAATACGTGGGACAGGGCGGGATCGGTGACCGCAGATCCCGAAGATCCGGATCTGGCTGAAGGCCAAGATCCGGAATTCCCAGGATCCCCAGGAAAATCCGGGTCCAGCTGGAAGCCAAGATCCGAGATCCGGGACTCGCAAGATCCAAGATCCCAGATACGAGATCCGCCAGACTCAGATCCAATATCCCAAGATATAAGATCCCAGATCCGGGACTCGCAAGATCCCAGATCCGGGACTCGCAAGATCCAAGATCCCAGATCCGGATCTCGCAAGATCCAAGAACCCATGAAGATCCGGATCCGGCTCAAGGCCAAGATCCGGGATCCCGACTAAGATCCAAGCCACCAAGATCCAAGATCTAGGTGAGGACACAACAAGTGATGACTATCGGTGTTAAAGGTTCAGGATCCAGATGTTACATAGGGTGAGGATCCGGATGATAAGTCTTAGGATGGGATTGGTATAATTGTAAATCAGACTCGAACTTGCCTTGATCTACGCAAGTGCCTTAGCTATACCAGGAAACGGGAACGAATATTGACCCTCAAAGGTGTTAGGAGGCTAAGTGTAGTTGATCTAGCTGTAAGGTATAAGACTGGATAATATATTGGCCAGCTTAGCCTACACTAGTGATCTACCGTAAGTGCATATCGGATCTAAGGGACTTTATTGCTTGGCCCGATGATCTATTGGCTCTCAACTCCCAAGGCCCTGTTATCGGACACGGCAAGAACCGGAAACGACAAGGAACACCCCGCCACTCGGCAAACCTACCAGCCCGGATCCAGATCCGGCTGCTAGATCTGAGCTCGATCAAGTCGCTCTAGATCTAGATCTACTACCCGGCGGTAGAGTGAAGACTTCCACGCTACACCACAACCCCACGTCTCACCAAGACAGTCACCCTTCACGTCAAGACCTCTTGGAAGTTACCTGGAAGAGCAGATCCCGCCCACCGATGGGTACACAAGGTGAACACTCAGCACAAGATCACGGATCATTGGAGAACCCCTCCGTTACTTAGTGTCTGGGCGCAAGTGTTAGCAGGATCTGGTCTTAATCACATTTTGGCCGATCCCACTACACCACATAGGTGCCGACGGGTTGGAGAAGTTCGCTCGAGCACAATGTTGGCTTTGTATCGATGTTGCTGACACCTACAACGCTCTGTCGTCGAAGACGACACCTGCACCGTCAAGCTCAGTGCCTGTTACCTCTATTCTGATGGCTCCTGCTCCGACTAGTGGATTTCCTGGCTGTCCAGCCTCCACACCTCCAACTCCAAGTACTGAACATACGCATCCCGTATCAACATCTCCAGCTCCATGTGCTGAAACCGCTCCTCCTGTCTCAACACCGACGATGTTGACAGGAAAACGAAAGCGTACGGCGTCAGGGACGAATTTGACACCGACGTTTACAAGGGGAGCTTCATCTCAGCCGCGCAGTCACTGTGAATGTGACTCCATTATGCTGCCTGATACAGCACAAGATGCTTCCGCTATGCTATCTGGAAAAGCACAAGATGTTTCCGCTATGTTGCCTGTTACAGCACAAGATGTTTCCGCTATGTTGCCTGTTACAGCACAAGATGCTTCCGCTATGCTGTGTGGTACAGCACAGCTAAGTTGCCTGATATAGCACAAGATGCTTCAACTATGCTCTCTGGAATACCAGAAGTTGGAACGCAGCAAAATCATTACGCAATGAACACAGCATTAGACGAGGAAGAAAAATACGATACTGTAGTGGTTGACAGAAGCGAAGGCGGGCACGAGGAACCTAAAATTGACACATATGACTTCTACCGCTTTATGATCGCTCTCTGGCGGCGCGTTTGGCTTGATAACCCAGACAGAGATGACCCCCGAACCTGTGTGAATCGGATTGCTCCAGTGAGGCGACATATATTGAAAACTATGATACTATCGTTGCAATGCTGAATGGAATGGATGACGACGCTTTCTATGAAGATGTTGATGACGAAGATTGGTTCCACGTGAAGAAGATCACGATGACCCAGATTTCATGTCAGGCGAAGCTTTGAAAGAAGTTGCTGATAGCTGGACGGTGTATGATAAAACGCACAGTGAGGAAATCCAACTGAACGAAGCTACGGATCTGTACGTTGGGAGACATGGTTCTACCGAATCTGCCCGTGCTTTTGGCGACTCTCCTCTCGGGTTATTTTACTACTTCATGCCTAAGTTGCTCTGGATCAAAATTGCGGAGGAATCTAATCGCTACAGAGAGTCCAAAATGGACACCGTCGCAGTTGAGTGCGACCAACGCCAGAGACGTCTGCAGCTCTTAAATTCTAGCATGCGTTTGCAATCGTTGGAAGAAATAAAGGATGAGTTGCGAAAGACGAAGCCTTTCCTGCCACACGAGCTAGTTCGGTACATTGGCCTTCTGGTTGCACGCGTTTTGTGCCCTCATCGACGATATATGGGAGACCACTGGTCCAGCACAGAGAGTGGTGCGATTCCCCGTGGCACGTTTTGGAAATTTTATGAGCCGAAAGCAATTTGAAAACATCATCCGCTACCTCCACTTCAATGATAACACAGACGATAGGCGCAAGAGAGACAAGGCATGGAAACTGCGTCCTGTATTGCAATTCGTGAAGAAGACATTTCGGAATGGATACCGTATGGGAACCACGGTTTCATTTGATGAGGGAATGGTTTCGACCCAGCACCACTATAATCCAATGCGCGTATTCATGAAGGACAAACCGACAAAGTGGGGAAACAAGTTTTACATGGTATGCTGTGCCGATACAGCATACTGCTCTCGGTGGGTTACCGTTTGCTGTATGTAATATCATAACTCCATTGGTTTACTAATGTTATGTCTTATGATGTACTCTACACCATAGAACTTTACTGTGGCAGAGAAATCACTACCGACGCGATCCGCAACTTGTCAAAGGCACTAGCCTGGAAAGCGCTTGATCGTGACGGACAACTTCTACTCGTGCGTAAAGTTGTCGGAGTGGCTACTGCGGATGGGAAACTACAGTATAGGGACTACACGTGTCAACCGACAGGGATGGAACACGTCCATACAGTTAAAATCAAAGTCTACTATGCGAGGGACTTATTGCATCGCACAAAATAGACAAATCCCGCACCTTTTTCCTGTATCGTGGAAGGATTCCAGCATCGTAAATTTCCTTGCTACGGGAGACAGCACCAAACGAGTATTGATGCAGCGCCGACGGAAGCCTGACGGCGTTGCCGAGATGGCACCGTGCCCAGAGTTTGCCCGAGTGTACAACGAGGGTATGAGAGGGTAGAGGTGTCGCGGTAGACCTCCCCAACCTGCAGGGTACAAACCGTACCTCCCCTCCTATTCCAACCTCCCTAACCTCCATCCAACCTCCCCAACTTTCACCAATTTCAAATATGGCCTCATAATGAAACCAGTTTAAGTCTTGAAGGTAGTGTGCTTAGCAAGCAAATCCAAATTGACGCAGTGCGAGGATGGAAGAGTTTGGCAATTATACCCGTTGGGTGATATCAACACCTCAGCAAGCGACCACCAGCTCGGAGCGACGAGCGTACACAGTTGACAACCCGAGACAAACAGCTATTGCCAAAACCACAGGATTTCACGTCGACGACGACCGAGGTGGGAAGCGGCATCACACAGGAATCCAGAGCTCACTGATACCCCGTCAAGCTGGCAAACACCAGTCACAGAGTGCTGAAGCTAACTCCCAGATCTCTACTACTCGTCAACAGCCCCAGAGCGATCGTGTGCGGGGTGTTGGTACAGCCTCCATGCCAACTGGGGTAGCACGAAATATCCAGCTAGGTTTCGAGCGTGCCAACGACGGCGAGTACACGGCGGAAGAACTCGAATATTGGGCCAAACCACCACTTAGATGCATTCTACCCAGAACGCCACCGAAACTGTTTACGATGTCAAATGCGCGGAAGCCACATCTTTGGCAGTTTATAAAGCTAGCAGCTCACCCAGACCATTGGGCAGAATCACGTTTGGAAAACAAGCAGGCAGCATTCGCATATTGTGAGAGGTGTGAATGGGCAATTGGGTTTACCAATGGTAATAGTGGTGTAACGAGGCACATGAAGAAGTATCATGGTGATGCATTCGCAAGTTCTGGTGAGGTAACAGATGGTATCAATCGAGATCTCGTGCTAGCATTTGACGACGCTGCTGGTAGCGATTCTACCCACTCCCGTGAACCCCGTGCCATAACAGCTGAGCAACAAGATCATATTACCGCACTACTCGCGAGGTGGATCGGAGGTCATTATCGACCATTACTTATGATTGAGGATGTCGGGTTTACAAACTTTATCCAGTATATTACTGAAGAACTTGGTGGCTTCAAGGTACACATTCCAAAGCGAGCACAGCTACGTGGTAAGATTGTCCAGCTCGCAGAGGATCTGAGACGACAGGTAAGACATTCAATTACCCGCTCGTGTTTGTTCTTCTCAATAACGAGTGACATCTGGTCTTCACGAAACGCACGCTCCTACATCGCGTTCACAAACCACTACGTCACAGAGAATTTTGATTCCGTAAATTGGACGCTCGAAGTCAAAGAGATCCCTGGAAAACATGATGGTCGCTCTATCGCAACTGCGTTGGAAGAGATGATGGAGGATTGGGATTTAGGGAAGGAGCGTTGCAGCCGATTCGTAAGAGTCTCTGGTTCTAACATGGTTGCGTCTGGTGACATCATGCAACTAGACCACGCAGCATGTATCGCTCACGAAATTCATCTCATTTTGGCGACTGTACTTAAAAAGAAGAGGTGGCCTTCTGGACAGCGTTGTGAAGCTTGGGAAATTGCCGTGGAAGCTGAGCCAGATGCAGTATGTACTGAATTCGAAGGAGATGATGAACTGTCGGAAGCAGACAGAGAGCAGATGCAGACTCTGCGAGATGGCATATTGGAGGAGATGGATGTTTTTGTTAACACTGCTGTGGAGGACATCGAAAAAGATCAGCTGGCTGAAATGCGTGACATCGTGCAGAAGTTTCGAAGCTTAGCAGTTTATTTTCGGAAGTCACCGAAGGCTCGGAATAGACTAGCGTTACTGCAGACCGAGAAGCTAAGGGTTCCCAAAAAGGATGTTTTAAATCCTATGTCGATTGCCCAACAAGGTGGAATAGCTGTTACGAAATGCTCTGTCGCTTCATCAGTCTCGAGAAACCTATGGGGGAATTTTTTGTGTATCTACCAACACCAGAAGGACGTATCGAATTTGCCGACATGCAAAACAAATTGACGAGACCTAAAGCAGCAGACTGGTTGGCTATAAAATGTCTCGTGGAAATTCTTGCTCCATTTGCGTCGGTGTCCACAATGCTGGGAGGCCAATCCTACCCTACACTTCCTTTAGTACTGCCGGCACTTAGAGGCCTCCGAAAAAGGCTTCTTACGGAATCGCTTTTTGCAGAGCACGAAAATCTTGTCGGAGGAGAGATGTATGTTGACGACACGATGGTAACGGTCAAAGAGTGCCGCGATGCGGTTGTGCGCTTGTTTGATGCGCGCTTCGAGAAATTGGAGAGAACAGAGCTTCTGTGGGTCCCTCTGTTAGACCCTCGAGTTGCAAAATGGATGGGGTACTTGCATGATAAAGAGAAGAAAAAGCTAGCCCGGCTGAAACTCATTGAAGCTCTTGTCGATCTGGTACGTGCTGAACCTCCACCAACCCTTGCCGATCAGAGTGGAAGTATTTTTTTCCCACCTTCCGCATCAAAAGCGCCAAACGATGTTCAGATAAAACACTACATGTACGGCCCCAACCCACGCAAGCAGCGCCAAATCTCTTTAAAAAAAGTTTGTGAGACAGATTACGACCGCTACCTAGTTGCCCTCAAAGTTGCCGACGAAACCTCGCCAGAATTTGTGGATCCTGACACAAACCCGTTGAAGTGGTGGAAGACGAATCACACAAAGTATAACAATCTGGCAAAGTTGGCTCGGAAATGGCTGGGGGCAGTAGCAACAAGTTCCCTCTGAACGAGCATTTTCGACAAGTGGTAACATTGTTACTGTTAAGAGAGCTTCACTGGCGCCCGAATTAGCTCGCGACCTAGTTTTTATTACGGAGAATATGCGGCGTCAAAATTATTCATCAGGTATGTGATGGATAATGGAGATTTTTGACATTCAGAGGCGATTCAGTATTCACCATGCTATGACGGAGGCGCTAAGATGCTAGTGTTTGCCCGGTAATGATCATTGTGTGGCGGTGGAGGGCGTAAGACGGCGGTAAAGGTTGTTGGCGGGTGGTGATATTCGTACGTCGGTGGTGTGGAACGTAGGTGAAGGTGGTGATGCTCGTTTGCCGGCGTCGAAGCTCTTATAATGTCAATGATGCTATTTGAAGCTCGTTTATTGGTAGTAAAGCTTGTTTATCCGCGGTGAAGCTCATTTATCAGCGGTGAAGCTCATTGGTTGGCGTTGAAGCTCGTTGGTTGGCGGTGAAGCTCGCAGGTCGGCGGTGATGCTCGTTACCCGACGGTAATGCCCATTTATCGGCGGTGAAGCTCATAGGCCAGCGGTGGTGTTCGCGTGTCAGCGATGAAGCTTGGTACTCGGCGATGACGCTCGTTACTCAACGGTGAATCTCGTTTCTCGGCGGGTGAAGCTCAAAAATGTTTTGATTGTTTCGTGCTTTCTGCTGGCAGAATTATTGGCGATAGAAGACGTCGCGACCAGTGAGCCGCTCGCCAGGTACTTCTTCAAAACGGGAGAGCCTAATCGCAATAAAAGCAACTCGAACCAAGTTCTGATGGACCAAAATGCTGCTTGCATGGCAATCTTCCATTGCATTTTTACCGAGTAAATATGCAGCTTAAAACGAATACAATCAGCTCCATTGCAAATGGAAGCTGAGCCGGCAAGTAATCCTGTTCCTCGACTTCTTCCTAGATACACTTGATTCGCCATACCCAGCGAATGTACTGCATTTGAATGTCGCTGTGTTTCCGTTCGAGAGGTGGTGGCAAGAAGCCGTCGTTGAAGTGTTCAGGATCTCCAAAACCGTTTCGAAGCTTGATCGGTCCTCGGGATAGCTCACCCAGCACAGCGGCATGAGTTGAGCATATACACCAGTTAGAAATGCCGAGCTAACCGGCATTGCTGCTGAAGAACCCGCCACACATGGCTTCGTCAGCTTTGATGTTGCAGAAAGCATTGCGAAGACTGCGTTCGCGGACAATACATTTTGAAATTATGTATCAAACACTAAATAGGAGGTTCGGGAGGTTGGGAGGTCAGTTACAACGAACCTCCCGCAAGCCTGCACCTCCACGGTACCTTCGTGTATGTTGACAGCTCTATGAGAGGGGTAGACGATCATGATCAGCTGCGTCTGGATCGATATTTATTGCAGAAAGCTGTCCGTCATCGCTCATACTACAAGAACTTGTTTATCGGTATTGTAGACATGGCGTTAGTAATTGGGTACATCGTGCACAAAATTGTGATGAAGGAGCAAAACACCCACACACGCCGAGTACATGGAACGTCTACACCGGGAGCTTCTGGGACAACAAAAGAAGGACTTCGACTTACAAGGCCAAAATTTGCTGGCGCGACCGGTTCCTAACACCCCGCAGGCAAAGTACGACTATTCAAAAACCCGACCGTATTTTTGCAAGGTATGTTCAGCCTTGTCGGACAAGCAGCATCGTAGCTCGGAGTCCAGATTCTATTGTGAGCAGTGTTCGGCCGCCTTCAGCGGCAGAGTTCAGCTATGCAACACGATTCGCCGCCCCGATGGGGCAACACAATGACTTGCTGGCAGATCTGGCACGAGACCTGGAAGAACGGGTCGACGATCCCACATGCGCTAAGACGTAAGATTATGATCCGCCCCCTGCACAAGAATAGTAACCAATAAGTACTCTACGTCAATACACACTGTATTCAAAAAGTATGTGCTCAGCTTATGCCCGTTTCGAAGCGCGGAGGAAACCTTTTCCCATATGTTGTTGTACACATGCTTTTACTATACTTCTCTTCATGCTCTGAAATCCAACTTGGAGGGAGCCAGTGGTCACGCAAGCAGGAACTAGAGTCAGCACGTCACCAGGGGACCCTGGCTGATCTTATTGAGCAGAGGCGGCTAGGGAGAAGACGTTTAATAGCAACTACAGCCCTGGGTAGACTAGTAGTTTGTCCTCATGCTAATCCCAATATACAATATAGATTATACAAGACGAATGCACCACCACATGAACTGAAGTGGACACTCTTTAGTCGAGACGCTATCAATAAGCACCACAACTGCGCGGTAGCTAGCCGGGATCCCCGCCACTCTACGCATGCTTCCTCATCGGCGTACCTCAGAACTTCGTGCCTTCTGCGCCTATTATACCAGAGGTCTCTGCCGGCCAGTACGCCGCAGAACAGAGCCACTCCCCCGGAAACCACCAAATGTTGTTGGGTGAAGCCGGCCCTTGCCGCAGTACTTCACGCGTGTATTCGCTGCTTAACTCTTCACACCCGTGCAGAATCGCAACTGGGAGATAGGTGACCAGCCGTGCACCCATTGCTCTCCTAACTACTGTAGCTCACTATACTACGGCTCAAACTAAATCCGTCCGTTTCGCCGCCGCCAGGACCCCCCCCCCCCCCCTCGGCGACCCTCTGTGCGTACTTCTCCTTTGTCTCATGTAGCTCATATATGTCGTCTCCTCCGTCCGCATGCTCCATCCTTGCCAAGTCTTTCCTCGTCATCCCGCCTGTGCGATCTTCTGCAGCCGCAGCTCCTACTTCAACGTATCTTCTCATCTCGTCTTGGGCCTGTAGTCTCCGTCGTCGCCGCCACTTTTACTGGTTCCGATTGACCGCTGTCCACTTCGTCAACTCGTCCACTGTCCGCTTTAGTCTCCTGTAAGATCAATCACCTCCTGCCCCTGAATTCCCACTGACAAATTCTGCTCTCCCGGTTCCTGAAATTCATCTCGTCCACACGCCACTCCCCACCAGAAGATCGTCCCCGATCTTTCCTTCGTCCAGTAGTTGCTCAAATTCCTGTGCCGTGATCCAAGCTGGTATGATTGGTCCTCCAGGTCGTTCCTGGTACTCCACACGATGCTCGGTCTCGTAACGTCCAGCTTTGTTTCTAACCTTCCGTTGTCCACATTCCCGAACAGTTCCCGTGGTTGCTTCTGCCATAATGGTCTTGGCTGCTGATGGCCATCTCGATTGTCCGTGGCCTCGTAATGCTCTAGCTGTACCATCGGTAACTTCTCGTGAGTTGTTGTCGGACTCACCACCCCCAGAGGCTCCAACTGTATGATGTCCGTCGTCACCTCAGCCAGTCGTTGTTGCTCGTCCTTCAGTACCGTTACCACGTCCTGTTTCCCCGACTTCGGTCGCCGTAGAGTCCGATACCCCGCTATCTGGAGCTGGACCCACTTCTTCTGAGGCTGCCGTCGTCGACTGGTCACGTAGAGCGTTCCTTCGCGCTGCTCGTGCCGTGCGGGCGTCCGTCTCATTGTACCGTTTGTTCCTTTCGTTGGTAAGTCCGTCACCTTCGACTGTCTTTCGTGTGATCTGACTTGCTTCCCTCTTACGTGTTCTAGCATTCGGAAGTTGCAGCGTCTCAGTAGCAGTTCCGGTTGGTAATCCCTCTACCTCCGTCCGTGAGTTGTTCGTCGTCTGCTGTTTTTTGCCGAATGACGCTTTTGGTCGGTTCATAGATATAGGATAGTACTGCTGGCTTCCCAGCTATTCTCGGAACTCCCTTCGTCGTCTCAGGATTCCTCTGTTCACCGGTAATCGTAACCCCAGTCTCCGGGTGCGTCTTCGCGTCTGATCCCTCTTCATTTCGGTTGGTGTTGCTCACCGTCGGATTACTACCACGTTCAGTTCTTCTAAGAGGGTATCTGCTACCATCGCCAATCGACTCGTAGGACAGTAGGATGACGTCTGGAAACTGCAGTGTACTACCAATTCTTCTTTCGTGTCCTCTCGGATCACCAGCCAGTTGTCAAACCCCACATCTGCCATTAATTCTGCAGGGCCCACCCACTGATGTGCAAGTTTCGTCACTCCTGTCCCTCGCGGTGGTCGAAAGATCCAGGCCCGATCGCCAACTTTAAACTTCAATCGATCTCGTACTCGCAGGTTGTAGTACCTCTCTCTTCGTAGCTGGTCTCTTTCCAGTGCTTCTCTCGCAATAGTCGCTGCCGCTGCCAAGTGCTCAACTAGTTTCTTATGGTACTCTGGCCACCCTTGGATTTCTTTAACCCGGTTTACACGTAGCGGTTCATTTGGTGAGCGTAGCCGTCTCCCCATCATGAGTTCATTCGGCGAGTATCCGGTCGTTCCGTGCCGTGCTCCGTTGTATGCGTACGCTGCCCATGGAATCCAGTCGTCCCAGTCGTCTTGTTTCTCCTTAACGTACTGTGACACCATGTCTTTTTAGACTTTGTGGAACCTCTTTACCAGACCAGGTAGCATCGGTCGATACGCCAATGGTGTTGTCTGTTTCGTTGTAGCAACTGTACCAGTCTTGTCACTACTACTCCGTTCAGCTCCGGTGCTCCGCCCACAAGGATTTCCCTCATCGGCCCGTACACACCTACAATTCGCTCCATAATGAACCGTGCGATATCGCCGGCCGTGTGCGCAGCTGTTGGTATCATCATCGCGTATCTACTAGCGTAGTTTACCGGTGCAATCACGTAACGATTCCCCTGTGCCGTAACGGGTAATGGTCCAGCCACGTCGAGAGCCCATCGATCCCCAACAGTACCAACTCCTTGGCTCCGTAGTGGTTGTATGACTGCTGTCGGCTTCGTCTTCCGCGTCGCACAGTCCCTACAGCTTCTCACCCAGTGTTTCACCTGATCCCTCATGCCCAGCCACCAGTAAACCTTCTCAAGACGCCCGTATGTTTGTGGGGTCCTCAAGCGAGAGGCGTAGATCGGATCGTGTGCCTCGCGTAATGCTTTCGCTCGTAACACCACCGGTAATACCACTCGTAGCGAACCATCAACCTCTTGTACATGTACTAACTCGCCCTTAATCAGCACAGGTCGTCCTTCGTGTACAGGTCTCTCCCGTAGCTTCCGTATGAGTTTGTCTTCCTTCTGGTAGAACAAGATCTCGGCATCAGTCAACTGCGATTCGTTAGACTCAAACCCTTCACCCCGTTCTGTGCCAGACACTTGTGCTGCTGACCCCGTACTACTGCCAGTTCTTCTGTCTCCGCTACTTCCCAGGTCCTCCATCAACTGTGCATCCGGCTGCTGCGAATTTCCCCTTGTACTCGGTCCGTTGTTTTTTTTTTTGACCGCCCGTACTGGGGCGCGTGACAGAGCGTCAGCGACGACGTTCGTCGACCTTGGTCTGTAGGTTATTTGAAAGTCAAACTCCTGTAGTTGTAGAGTCCACCTGTAAGGCCGTCCCGTCAGGTCCTTCTTCTTCATCAGGTACGACAGTGCCGAATGATCCGTCACTAGCTCGAAGCGTCTCCCATACAAATAAGGTCGGAAAAGTTTCACCGCCCATATGACTGCAGCACATTCCAAGTCTGTTATACTGTACTTGGTCACTGTAGGCGAATTCACCTTGGACGCATAAGTCACCGGCTGATCCCCAACGCCTTGGTCCTGCATCAGGGCCCCTCCAAGCCCCACCACCGACGCATCCGTCACTAGCTTAAATAGCTTCGAGAAGTCCGGGTACACCAAGAACGGTCTTTCCGTCAGCTCCGCTTTCAGAGTCTTGAACGATTTCTGTTGGTCGCGTCCCCATTCCCACTCCGTTTTCTTCCTAAACAACTTAGTCATCGGCGCTGCCTTCGACCCGAAGTGCGCCACGAATCGCCTGTAGTACCTGCGAGGTGTACGAACCTCCGCACCTCGTTTGGGTTCTGTGGTGTCGGAAACCTCCGTACCGTATCCACGAGCGACTCCAATAGCCTTATGCACTATCCATCTAGCTCCTGCCCCAGATACTCCAGCCTCGTCATTGTGAAACTACATTTCTTGGCTTTCAGTGACAGTCCTGCCCTAGAACACAGGCCAATCCCACCAGATGTCGTGAGACTGGTCCCTTCGTGAATATGATCACGTCGTCCAATAATACAAGACAACTCTTCCAAGTGAGACCCCTCAGAACTGCGTCCATCACCCGTTGGAAAGTCCCCGGTGCATTCGCTAAATCAAAGGGCATACGAACGAATTAAAACAATCCTTGTCTCGTTATGAATCCCGTTTTTTGCCTTATCGTTTGCCGCAACTGGTACCTGCCAGTAACCCGCATGAAGATCCAGACTTGAGTATCTTCTAGCTCCATGCATTGTGTCCAAAGCTTCGCCAATTCTCGGTAAGGGATAGACATCCTTCTTGGTGACGTTGTTCAGTAGTCAATAGTCTATACAGAATCTGACAGAACCGTCCTTCTTACGAACCAGCACCACCTGAAATCCCAAGCTCCAGTGCCTTCTTCAATAACGCGTCATGTCGCATGTTCTGTACTTCCTTGTCGACAACCTCCTGTTCCGTCCGAGAGTACCGCCGTGGTCGTATCTTAATAGGTGCCGCTTCTTCGGTATTAATGAAGTGCTCCACATCGAGGGTCGTAGCTGGTGGACAACCTTCTTTAGGCTCTAGCAAATCCGGGTAGTTCCTCAACAACTTCACCAGTAGCTCTTTGTCCTTATCGTCCATGTCGCCGAACTTCAGAGTCTCTTCATTGTTCAAAGGCTCCTCGCGCACTTGTAATTCGTCAAGCCACTGGCTAACACGTTCACTGTCGAGCTCACCGTTCAGTTCCAGAATCTCCATTTCATCTGTCATCGGCGTCCAAGTCCCTAACGTTTCCGTGCTCGGTAGCTTCAGAGTCTTACCCACCAAGTTCAGAATCGGCACTTTAACTTGTCCTCCGCGTACAGTCACCAATGTCGGGGCCACCATTAAGTAAGGCTCCCTCCTTGCTCTGGGCATGAACAGTCCTACCGTTCCATCCGCTTCTGACACCGCTACTACCACGTTATGACACGTCTGGGTCCTCACCTTCGTCTTACGTATCAATCGGATCTTGGCCACCCGTTCTCGTTGCTCTCGTGTACCGACACCCGTGAATGGCACCACCTTCTTGGTGTTGTCCTCGTACCATTTCATTTCGCCTGATACAAAGTCTATCTTGACACCCTGGTCGTACATCCAGTCTTCACCGATCAGAAAGTCTTCTGTGTCCCGATCCACGATTAACGCATTCACTGTCATGCTCTGTGCGTACTGTGTCCAAAGGACGAACCGATAAACTCCAAGTACTCGTACTGCCACGCCACTGATACCTTCCATGAAGTCCAGAGGAGGTGGGACGTTTAAGCGTTCCCAGCTCTAGCCATCCTCGACCTGTAACGCAGTACTGGGCTCCTGTGTCGAGCTTCACTGCTATTGGGTTCCCTCTCACCGTCACAAGTGCTGTTGGTAACAGGTCGATGGTCGGTGCCTGTACGGCTCTCGGTGTTCCCGTCGTGCACCGCCGTTCCGCCGTCTCACTCCAAGCGACACTATGGATGCAGTACGTGCTTCCGCTGTGATACTCGTATGACTTAGTAACCTTCTGTTGCTTGTTCTACTTCAGTATCTTGACGGCAGTAGGGTGGCTATAGCTCATTCCTTCTCCTGGGTTTCCCAGTATTACTTCCGCTCGACCACCTGTCCGTTGGTGTTCATCATACTGATACTAACTGTCTGTCGGATACTTCGCTTGGTTGTCTCGATTCTTCAGTTCTCGACATTCCTTAGCTTGTGCCTTCCGCACTCGTTTTTCGTATCATTGTCTAGTCCGTAGCGCACGAATTCGAACCGCCTCACCGTTCCGTTGTTCACCGTTGTGATCGGCTGTAGCTCTTGTCACTGGGACTGGTACTTCTGTAGTGCCGTCCTTAGATCGTTCACGCTTCCGAGCTTCCATAGAGATCGCGCCTCGCTGTTTCGCCGTAGCACGTCGCTGATCCATTCGGCATTTCCACCTCTGTGCCGCTTCAGTTTCCAGAATATCCATACGTTGCTGCTCAGCTGCTGCTTGGAATACTGCTGCTTGGACATCATCGCTAGCTTTAAGTTCCCGTGCAAGTGCTATACGAATCACGCTGAGTATTCCGCCATCCCCAGTACTGATTACCTCGTGTGGTGGCTTCTGTTCTTCTATCGTCACCGAATCCTTTTTCTGTTCCTTATCGACGTTGGCTCCGTCGTCCGCCTTCTCTCCAGCGTCCAGGGACACCTCCGTTGCTGTAGCCCCCTGGTCTTCAACCCGCAGTTCCGATACGGCCTGAATCTCTTTGACCTCCAGTACGCTACCATCGATCAGAAGTAACTCACGTCAACGTTTCACTTCACACATATCCTCAGCGTGCTCAGTAGCCATGGTCACCGTCATCAACTGTTCCTGAGACTTCGCCTCTGCTGCACCATCCCCAGTATCAGACCACCGGTACGTTCAAAGTGTACTCGCCGTCTCTTTCTGCGCTCTTCCTGTTCTGCTATGTCTGTCGCTTGCTGTTCGCTCAAGACTTGCTCTGCCGTCGCCACAACCTCCACGTCCCTGCTGTTTCGATCGGGTTTTCGGTGGTGCCGTCTTTTTCCATTATTCTGCCGTCTCCCAATGGGCTGTACCCCGTGTTCCTGAAGCTGACACTGGCCTTCCAGATGCTGCTTCCAGCTCCTGCTTCTGCTGCCGTGTTTCAGGTTCACGTGCTCTCTTCGTTCCCCGCTGACTCCCTGCGTGATCTCGGGTCGGGGCCCCTACATCCGCTGGTCGTTTCCTGAAGTACTGTTGCCAGTCTGACCACCAGTATCTGCGCCTTGGTTTGTGGTGTAGTGGCTCGCGAGGAAACTCGACGTGAGGGGCACTCACACACAGAGGGGCCAGACTGCCAACTAACGGAGGGGGTACTCCGATCGACAGTGGGGTCTGAAGATCTTCTCACCTTGTGTACCCGTTGACCTGGCGGGGTTAACGCTCTTCTTGGGTGACCTAGAGGAGACCAAGGTATTTGTTCTTGGCTGAGCTGGAGTGTGGACGGCACTCAGGGGTAATCGGTTGACGACCTTGTGGATACTTCTACACACGATCGTCGGTAGGCAGAGTAGGTCGAAGCTTGAATTAACTTGATCCACTCTCGGGGGTTGTCCTTCGGGCTTGTGTTGTTCCAAAGGGGGCCAATGGGTTCCAATGTCGATGCTTGGGCCGCCTACTGTTAGCGGTGGAGTTGAGGGGGGTGGAGAGAGAAGCGTTGACCTGGCCAAGCTTTCCAGGTGTCGTTGCGTGTCTTATCCTTGAGCGTCTTGAGGTCCCTTCGTCAAGGGGGGGCCAATATATTTCCCAGCCTTGGAAATGCGGAAAACCACTTGCGTGCTACAAGGAAAATCTTTCTCTGTTAACGATCTTAAATCTTTCCTATCTGTTCCCTTTCCTCCCATCATCTGCCCATCTCCTTCGCAGCTGACTGGCTACCTTGAACTTCGGCCGGTGTACCCTTCAAGTGGTACATGTGATTCTCGATCGCAGCCGATCCAGAAGTGTGCCTAAAAGATTGCTCCATTATCGATCCAGATTCTCGATCACGGTGATGTCCCGAGATGATTGCACCATATCGATCCACTTTCTCGATCGGGATAATGTGTCGAAATGATAGCACCCTTGTCGATCCACTTCTGGATCGCCAGCCGTCTCCCTGAATGTTTGTGCCATATCGACCCTACCCAAAAGTTGGTAACGGATCCGACTCAGCATCAGATCTGAATAGATCTGAATAGTCCCACTCAAGCTCCGTCTAATCACTCCACATCCTTCTCGATCATGTCTCCCCCGATCAATCGCTGACGACCGGCCTTCTCGCTTCACCACATGTTCACTGTGGGGCTAGTTTCTTCCATATCGCTCTTCTTCAGTTCACAGGCGTGCGCATGGTGTCCGAATCCGTGACAGTAGAAGCACAAGTCGTCCGATCTCGACGTGGATGTTCGCGAACCTTGCTGTGGGTTCCTCTTGGCCAGGTAGCGTTGCTGGTTACGGAGTCTATCCTCCCTTGTCCTTAGAGGCTCATCGTTTCGGTTATTTGTCCATCGCTGCTGTTGCTGTGCCTGCTGAGGTGCGGTATCATGGTTCTCTAGCTTCAGTGCCTTGCCGTGCCGAGCGTTTTGCTTTCTACTCCCGTCATGCGTTCGGCCTGTGGTCTGCGTGTTTAAAATCGCACTAGCCCCGTGGGTTGCTGCCACTTTCTCTTCCGGGACGAGTCGGTATCCAGCTGGAATTACCATGCTCCACTGAGCGCCTGCTTGAAGCGCCTCATTGAGCGTCGTTGGCCGATGTTCCCGTACCAGCGTCGCACACCAAGTGTTGCTCATTCCATGACAAATGCACGGTGTCTGTCACGACCAGGACAATGGTCGTTGTTCAAGTTTGAAATATCATCATCGACGCTGGAAACATTTCCACGCGCTAATTCGTAACAGATAAATGCGTTGCATCGAGCAATATCCAGAAACGCCATGGCAAGTTTCTTATGCCATATCTTGAAAGAATGCCCCCTCCCCCCCCCCCCGACAATGAGAAGCGCGAGCGGAGTTGGTCGTGTCGATCCACCCCTTGCATCGCACTATTATATTCACTAATACAGGTAGGAGCAGAAAAAGCTTCACGAGTTTCCTTGATTCGTCTGTATACTTGGGTTGTGTTCGAAGCGTCTGCATTCGATACAATGTTGACTATCGAACCGTCTACCCAGCTAGTGGCCACGATGTGTTTATCAGTACAGACACCTTGCTTCATAAAACCACGTGGTTCGTGGTCGGATTTTTGGATCATGGTAAACTGTGGGAAGTGCTTGCTAGAAGCACGAACAGTACCGCGGCCGTATAATCCAACCGCGCGTAAACTCTCCAGAAGCAAACATGACGTATAGAAATTATCTGTGTTGACAATTCGACTAGACCCTTGCAATGATGCCGTCACTTCAATTACGTGCGATCTGACTTCAGACGACTGTGTCATCATTGGCTCAAGTTGTGTTTTTTATTCACTTGAAGCGATTCTATCTAAACGATCGGACAAACCACTCGAACAATGTAGCTCACAGCGTACCAAGTCGACGAACAGCAACACATATATAACTTGAAGTGATATTTTCCAATAGGTTTTCGCGGGTTGTATACAATTATGTGGCGCGCATACCTCGATCTGCACGCGACACTTGCTTCGTCCACAGCCCCATGCCGTCCAACAATGACGTGGCGCGAGCAACGCGATTTTAAAATGCTTATTAGAGGCCGAATTCTAGCAGCAGGATCTCGTTTAATTTCATCCATTGTCACTTGTGTTCGAAAGCACAGATTCTGCCGTATATACAGGAATCGCCTCCATAATAGTTCCAAGGCTTCGAGATTGCGCACCGGGGAAGATTGTCGCCTCCTCTGTGTCGTACCATTAATTTCTCATCTCGCCCTTATCAAACAGCGTCATGTACCAAAGTATCCCTAAAACTGCATAAGTTCTTTGTGGTGAAGCGCAGAACGATCAAGGTGATTGCTGCCATTGATTGATCAAGGGGGATCATGAAAGATGTTGCGAGATCAGACCAGATCTGAGTCGACCTGAGACTGATTCTGACTAGGTACCAAGTTTTGTTTTGGTACCCATCACGTGATCAAAGGCAGATTCTGGAAGAACGTCGAAATTCGAGAGGAGATCATTAACCCCTCAACGCCAGCATGTTGGACCCACCAACATAACGGGTGTATAGCTTGATTAACCCTAACTCAACGTTTTTACGCATGTTGGATCATCCAACATAACCAAATTATGACTTGAAGTTTGTATTAGATATTGTCTCTTACTTTAGTCAAGTGTTTTTTCAGCGGATTATCTGTGTGATAGACTGACCGATGCACAGGTGTAGGGTGGAGTGTTCGAGAAAAAGGGGAGAAGTAGGGGAGGACGCAGATCATCTGCCAGATGTGGTGCGCAAAATTGAGTGGCTGTCGCGCCCACTGTTCCTTTCATTTTGCAATTTTGCTGGGAACCGCACAGGCATGGTGGCGTCTACTGGAAAGGCGCCTATACACAAGCGGATTCGTGCTATCAGGCGCGTCGATATGGACGAAGGAGGAGAGGAGAAGGAAAATGGAGCTAGCGGCAGTAGCGACAGGGACAGAGCCGGCAACGAGTAGCGTAGCTATCCAGTGCGGTTGCGCGTTTCTTATCCTGAAGTAATGAATTTTGCTTTTTACGATTGGCTGTCATTTCATCTGTAATCTGTATGTGCACAAAAATTGGAGCACTTCGATAAAAAGGACAAAAATATGTTAGCCCTTCCATCCATTACGAACACAATCTGACAGTCAAAGACAACGTATAGACGAATATGTTGGAGGTTCACTAGCTATGAACACACTCACACACAACCCTACCCAAAGCCCTCCCGCAAACTAAATCGTAGTTAGCGATGACATATACAAACATCAAGGTTAAATATGTTGGTGGGTCCAACATAGAGTTCAAAATATACCCCTCACTTTTGAGTCGGGGGTTGAAGGGTTAATGCTGATCAATATGATGCAGTCATTCGAGTACACCGACGTGATCAGGAATGCTGATCAATATGATGTAGTCATTTCGACACATCTCTCGTGATCAGGAATGCTGATCAAGTGGTGCAATCATTTCGACACACTTCGTGATCACCCTGATCAAGATTGTGGAGCAATCATTTCGGTACACTTCGTGATCACCCTGATCAAGAATCACATGTACCAATTAAACGGTACATCGACCGAAGTTCAAGGTAGCCAGTCAGCGTTAACCCCGCCAGATCAACGGGTACACAAGGTGAGAAGATCTTCAGACCCCACGGTCGATCGGAGTACCCCCTCCGTTAGTTGGCAGTCCGGCCCCTCTGTGTGTGAGTTAACCCGCGAGGTGTCGCTTCGCAGTCCACTACGCCACAATGGTACGCGTGCCCGGATTCGAACCGAGGATATCACCGTGAGTCCAGTCAAGAAGAGGCCAAGATCAAGGTTGAGCCAGGAAGCATCGGCGCGTCGACGGAAGGTGTATCGCCGTCGTAGCATCTGACGAGTGAAGGATACACCGAACGTCAGAGCCCTGGGAGGAGTCGAAGAAGGTGCCGCCGAAGCCCGCGAATATGAAGCTGAAGGCATCCGACGCGGACGAGAGTGGTGCCAAGACTTGGATAGAAGACGAGCTGCGCGTCGTTCTCTACCTGAAGAAACTCCGCGCGTTCTTGATCGACGACCCGGTCATGAAGATGATGAAGCCGAAGTTGATCGGTGATCTACAAGGCCCGGTGATCAAGGCCGCCAAGCAGGTATACCAAGCCGCGGCGATCGGTGCCCTGATGCGTATACTGAAGGAGGCGGGTATTGTGGCCGGGAGCTTCAATACCGAGGAACTGCTCGAGCTTGATCTTCCCACACTTGAAGGATCCGCCAAACACTTGGTGAAGCTGCTCACACCGTTGGTAGGCGCCGTCATCTTGACCGCCGATCAGGGGCTGACCACGACGTACTCGAGTCAGTCCGGATCACCCCTCTCCTCGTTCGCGTCTGCGAAGACATCTGCAAGAGTGTCGGAGCCGGGATCCGATAGCTTGATCGAGCTAAGCAGGATGACGCTTGGCCCAGCCGGAGCAGTCCTGTTGGAAGCCAGGAAGAATGACACCGTGCCCGTGTCGACCGCAGCATCCAGCCCTGGTAGACTTCAATCGTTCTTCAATGCCGCGATGGACCGCTACCAGAAGGAGCAAGGAGCTGCTGTTGCCCCGGCGCCACGTGTGCCTGATCTTCCGAAGAACATCGGTGCTCAAGACGTCGACATGGAGTCTGTTGGATCGCACAACGATCATCCGGACGAGTATGACCCTCATGACTTGAGTATCGAAGTCCCGCGCGTCAATGCCGTGTCGTCGACAGAAGCCTCGTCGTCAGCGGGTACATCGTCAGTTCCTCGAGTCAGGATCTCCGCGATCTCCGAGCTGAAGGAGTTCTCCGGCAAAGACTTCGACGAAGAGAAGGCTAGAAGCTGGCTGAGCAAAGTGAGGTCTGCGTTTGCCCGTGATCAAGCGACCGACAGCGAGAAGTGCATCGTCTTCAGCAATCTTCTAGTTAGTCCAGCACGAAACTGGTACCAGCAGCTGGGGAGAACCACCCGTAGCAAGTGGAACGCCTTGCTAGGCGACTTCAGAGTCGAATATTGTGGGCTGGGCGTATCACTCGCGAGGCAGTATTACCACGCGAGGAAGCGATCGGACGAGAAGCCTCTTGAGTACCTTTACCTGCTCACAGTGCTGGGCCTGCGTGCGAAGTTGGAGATCAAGACTGGTCCGGCATCCGTAAAGCGTGAACATGTCGAACACTTCATCGAGACCCTTGCTGATCGCGAGTTAGCTGATCAGCTGACTCTGCTGCGCATCACCGATGGAGGCTCCCTTGCTGAGATTCTTTGTGCACGTCAGCGTGCCAAGGCCCGTCAGAGCGAAGCCGCCGCTGCGTCGAGCAAGTTCCGCCAGAAGGCACGAAGTGGTCCTCCGCAAGCCGCTTCGAAGCCCACCCGCGCCGTTCACGCAATCCACGCCTCATATGACAGCGCTGGATCGGGGTCCGAACTGGATTCAAGTGGGTCGGAAGATGATCGAGCTCCGTCGCAGGTCTACCTTGCCGATGCAGCTGATCACCTGCAGCGGGGCTGCCGTAGCTTAGCGTCAGAGGAAGACGGTTAACTCAACGAGTTATGGATTAACACACACCTTATTAAGGGTTAATAGACCTTTATTACCAAAGGCACCTACTAACTACGACCTTAATAAAAGGACTTTCCACTTAGTGTTCCAAATCCAAACTGTTTATTTATCTTTTATTGCGGCTAGCCGCCTAGGGGGTAAATGTATGTGGTTAACTATCTAACATAGTAAAACCAAGTGAAATCCTACTTCAAATGCATAACGTGTGGCCCTCAGCCACACACACACCCTCGAGTGTCCGTACATCAAATATGTACCTTACACAAAGTGTATCCATGTGTGGAACACACCAGGTGTAAACCCAACCCCGTTACCCCCCCCAAGATGTGGACACCCGTGTCCACGACACTTTCTCAGTGAGGTCTTGTCTTCTCAAGACGTTAGAGGTCACTTTACCTCATCACAAGTTCAAAGAACTTCGGCTCCCAGAGCCCATTACCGAAACTGCATTTAAAATGCTCAGCCTTTCGCTACGGTCATCTAACCCCTCTTCGCCATCTTCTAGTGGCCGCATGTTGGGGCGTGACAGCCCAGAATCGCCACAGGCCACAGGCCGTAGTCCCGACAGCGAAGCTGCTTCGCAGCGGCTCAGTGTACGACAGTACCACAACGAGCACCGACGACGTTATGGCTCCGGCTCCGCGAGCCAACAACCGGGTGAGAGCGGAGCCCCCATTTCTCATGAGCCATCTACACCGCCCTACGCGTCAAAACGACTGGCTCGACGAGCTTGAGCAAGGCGAGATTGTCTCAGACGATGACGAGGAACCTCCTACACGCCAGGAGGCTGCCTCTCAGAGGCCTTCAAGCCCGGCGCCGCGCTCTCGCGAGCTGCACACGCCTAATCCGTTCCCGAACCGTGATGGTTCGGCGAACGCCCTGCCCAATGCGCCTCCTCTCTCCTCGAGGTACGAGGACGAGCTCCCTGAGCCAGGTGTGGTCTCCAACGACCTGGACGGGGCTCAAAGCCGGCAGCTTGAGGCTGCATCTCGCGCACGGTCTAACAGACCTGTAGCCCGCCCCATTGTGGGCACGTCGCGTCGCGACTACGGTTATGACCGTCTCTCCCCTGCGGAGGTCGTTCAGCGCGCTGCCTCGCAGCTCTTGGACACCTACATGTGTGGGCCCGCGCCCGGGACGACGGATGGCGTCGTCCAACGACAGTCGCTCCGCGAGCGCTTCTTGACTCTACAAGTCACAACTCCTTCGGAGTACCGGGAGCGCCTGTGTCAGCAGCTCCACGGCGAGGCCGTGCCGGCCATGCGAACTGTGCCGGTGGCCCTCTCAGAGGGGGAAACAATGGCCGCTTATGAAGCGCAGTTTCAGAACTGGGTGGAGCTATCTCGACGGCTCCACTCCTTCGATGCTCTCCGAGCTAGTTTCTCGGAAACCGATATCCGCTTAGAGCGGCGCTTACGCCTCGACTTCGCGAAGCGTCAAGCCAGACAGAGTGCACCGGGACATCGTCCCTCACGCTACGAGGCACCCCGGCCTCCTGCTCCCGCTGTGAGCAGTCCTACCCATAGCCATGTGTCGGCTGTCACAGCCACTGGTCAGAGTCTGAGCTCAGCTCTTGACCTGTCGTCACCCCACTCTAGTAGTGCGAAGCGCGGCGCGCCCGGCGACTCCGTCGCACGCCCTGCGGGCGGTCCGTCACCGGGTGACGTCGATCATAAGCGTCAACGACGTCAGGGCAATCCTGCCGCAATGGCACCTCAAACTCCCATGAGTTCTGGGAATGAGGGTAACCTCGCCATTTTACCAGATACTGGTTATGACCCTGGCGCCTGCGCCGCGCCATCAGGCGCTCCACGTGATAGCGGAGATCACCATGCTCATCGAGCAGAGCAGGAGGAGGCCGAGCGGCCGATGGACTCTCGTGCTGCGAGTAGGGACGAGCTGTTCCACTTGCAGACTCGTGTCCGTTCGGTGAACGACTACGTCGCCGACGTTGACCGCTCGTCACATCGCTTAGTGAATGGCCTCGAGGAGGTCGTGCGTCGCCTTTACTGGCTTGAGTCGCCTCAGGCGATGCAGCAGCGGGTCGTAGACCTTGAGCGTCAGGTTGCTCAGCTGCAGGGTCAACTCGACCTCTTGGCTCGGATGCAGCCGTACGGCTCTCGTCCCGTGGCGATGCCACCTCCAATGGCTCTACCGCCTGCTGCCCTGCAGCCTCCTGTGCCTCCGCACCCTGCTGCTCTGCAGCTTCCTGCTGCCCCGCAGTATCCTGCGCACCCGGACTCTGGTGCTGTGCCTCAGCACCCTGCTGTCTCGCAGCCTCTCGCTGCTTCGCAGCCCTTGTCCGACCCGGCGCTAGCGCCTCAGAGCTCACCCGAGCAGGGTCCCGGTATGGCTTAAGCAAGCCCACATAAAATACCGGGTGCGTACGCATCTTCCTCGGAAGATTGAGCGTGTACGCCAGGCCCTTCTTGGTCACGACCTTAAACGGTCCGATGAACCTAGGTCTCAACTTGGTCTTAAAGACCGCAGACACTGCATGTGTAGGTAGGTTTTTAGCGTTTAATAAAACAAGATCCCCGATCTCAAACCTTTCCATGTTACTTCTGCCTTTGGCATCTGCATACTCCTTTTGGATATCCTGGCTTTCAGCCATCGCGTCGCGCACCTGGCGCATGACGCTCAGTCTCAAAGAGACAAAGTCATCGACTTGCTTGCGAGCCGCAACTGGGCTGACATCAGCAAGCCATTCGGCTAACCCTCCCCCATCAAGCCCAGAGCCACACCGTGGCGGCGTTAGAGGGACGCGAGGGTCGACCAAACCGTTCACATAGAACGGGTCGAAGCCTGTCGAGACATGCACCGCATTCATAGCGAACTCAACAAGGGGGAGCATCTCGCTCCAGCGTCGTGGCGCTTCAGCGCAGACGCTTCGGAGGATATCCTCCACAACGCGATTCACGCGTTCAGTTTGACCATCGGTCTGCGGATGATCCGCCGTGGACATGTCCAACTTAGTGCTGAGCACCCAGAACAAGGACGTCCAGAACTTCGATGTAAAGCGAGGGTCTCTATCAGACAATTGCCTCAGGCAAGCCATGTTGGCGAAAGACTCTGTCTAAGAACAGCTTAGCTGTATCCTCACCGTCAACGGTGTCCGGCACAGCCGAAAGATGAGCCATCTTGCTCAATCGGTCAACAAAGACCACGACACCCGTGTTGCCCGCCTTATCCTTAGGAAGGCCAAACACAAAGTCCATACTAATGGACTGCCAACATCCCGAAAGGACTGGCAAACTCGCCAACGGCGCAGCCGCATGCGGTGCGGACTTGGTCCGTTGACATGTCTCGCATGTACGCACAAAGGTGCTTGCCCACTTGTACATCTTGGGCCACCAGTACATCTTGCTCACCGAGCCATAGGTCTTCTCACGACCAAGATGTCCACCGACCGGCGTATCATGCACCTCATAGAAGATGCGATACTTAAGATCCTCATCATGAGGGACGACCACTCGAGGAGTATCCTCAGGGTCAGTGCTGTAGTACAGCAGGCCATGATCAAGCGTATAACGCTGCAGCCTCGCGCGTAAGCGCGGTGACAATTCCTTGTCAGAGTCTTTAAACTCTTCGCTCCCAAGAGCGCGTAGCAGAGCTACACATGTGTCGTCTTGGGCGTATGCCCTCCGTATAAGGTCGGGGACCGACGACGTCACAGTAGTCACATGAGTCAACTCGTAGTCTGGCCTGCGCGATAGCGCATCGGCCACTACGTTTAGCCGTCTATGCTAGGAGAGAAGTATCAGGTTGTACCTGAACTGATCACAGAAGGCGGGATCGAGTTCATCGACCCGTCTTGTCCGTATGGGATCAATGATGAACAGGCGTACAAGTCAATGCGGATCAGGGCAGATCGATGCTTCTACTTGAGAGAATACACAAATGAAGATTACTATTATCCGCCAATCGATTCGGCGGATCGTCTTGCGCAGTTTAAAGACCCCGATAAGGTGTTTATCGGACCGTGTCGTGAGGCGGAGAACAGAAAATTCATCAGTGGATTCGAAACTGTTTTGAAGGCGTTCAGTAAGAACTCAAGGCCGTGGTCAGATAAAGAGCTCTCATTGATCGAGGCAGTCTTTAATGAATATGGTTGCCAGTTCAAGAAAAAGATTCGGCAGAAGGCAAACTCATCAAGAAAGAACAGCGAGTGATGTGGTGCACATCAATCGGCACTTCAAGTTGTATTGTAAATCAATCAATTGTCTGATTCCATAATATGGATAAAAAATATGGGATCCGACCATCACTATATTATAGTGATGGTCGGATCCCATATTTTTTAGTGAAACCCGCACTTTAGTGAAGTCTTCCAAGGATTGGAAGTCTTCCATTTCTGGGAAGAGCTCATATTGTGATCTTCCCGAACAAAGGAAGGCAAACGGGCATGCGACAAGGGCGTCGAGGGGGAAGCCAAGCGCGCTAAGATCGGCTACGAGGTGGTCCTCGGCGGTGAACGCTACATCAACCTCGAACAACTCGTGCGCACCCCGCCGTTCTCCTCGTACTGCAAGAAGCACTGCGGTAAGTCCGTGAAACAACTCATCATACGTGAACAACTCGACGAGGAAGTCGTGTATGTCTCCAAAACTAACGTCGAGAACGGGATGCTGGACGTCAGGCCGAAGTACAAGCCGGCCACTGATCTGCGACTTGCGAAGAAGTGCGGCAAGATGCAGGACTTCATTGACCGTATTCTAGGCGCGGCGGATCCTCCTGCGCCTCCTGTGATCACTGATGAGGACATCCGTTTCTTCGAAGACGCGCTTCAAACGGAGCATGCGGTGGAGATGCGGGGTGAGCGCACGCTCCGAGGCATCTACTTCAAGTTGGATGATGTCGGTATGGCCATCGGATCGAAATCTCTGTGCGCTGACATTCAGCGAAAGACCACGACACCCGAAGAAGGCGAGGACTACGTCTGGTTCCTTGTCGATCACAAGCGCGTTCTCTTCGTGACCTTCGTCGGGTTGATGCGCGTCATCATGCGCTCGAACTTGCCCGGCGCCAAGCTGCAGTGCTTGTGGGTATGCGAGACGGTCTTCTGTATTGGCTTCGGCGCTGAAGAGCAGAAGGACGCGCTTGGACGAACCCTCTTGACCAAGGAGACGATCAACCTCATCACCAGCCGATGTGCTAACAAGGTCGCGTGCATATATCTCCTAGAGACAACGCGCCCATCACCAGATGCCTATAAGAAGGTGTACAAGTTTGGCGTCTCCAAGAATGTGGGCAGGCGGATTGGTGAGCTTACGAGCAAGTACGGTCGCAAAGCCGCAATCGATACACTCGTGATCCTGCCGCTGGAACTCGTAAGTACGGCCGAGAAAAAACTGAAGAAGACTCTCGGCGGGGTCTACGCGTATCAGCACGATGGTGACACGGAACTCCTCCTTCTATCAGATAGTAGCCGCACAAGCGTACGCGATCAGATGCGCGTGATCGGCGAGACCTTCTACGGCGAGACGCTGGCCCACACACACCAACTTCAAATGCTGGCGAAAGATGCTGAGATCGTGAAGAGAGATCACGCTCTGGAGTTGGCGGAGAAGACTCAGGCGCTCATCGTTGCGGAGAAGGACAACGTCATCTTGGAGATGAAGATCCAAGCTCACGCGCGACGCATCAAGGAACTCGAAGATCAGCTAAGCCGACAAGACGAATGTCAAGCTCCGTAACCCATGCGATCCTTACCCTTGGCTGTACCACAGGAGGTGTATCTCAATTTGAGCTACTACCAGGTCACCCCAGGGCAGAAAAAGCTCGTAGAAGCCTACGTGAACTTCGGCAAATTGTGTGCGGTGACACGCTCTGCTGATTTGTTAGCAACATTAGCCAAGAAACAAGTTTACCCGTGTGCGATCAGCAAAGCTACGAACCTGCTGGCGTCCAAGGCATACACGCTGCAGGTTTCCTGGGAACCTCTGAAATGGTTCGAGCTGTTCGAGCTGATGAACTTGTTCCAGTTTACTGTAGACGTGTACCTCGGCTTCTTCACTCTTGTCGCCATGGCCAGTATGATTCTAGGGGTACATCCCTCTCACTTTCCCTCCAGTTTAACCGGTTCAACTCCTCATACTTGTTTTCATCTTGCAGTTCATTATCTGGGTCATCAATCGCCTATTCACCAAGATGAAGCGACCGCCTATGTTCTGTATGAAGCTGCTCCTCAAGAACGTGGCAACACCACCTCCCATTGGCATCTTCATGGCGTGCATTCCGATATTCTTGGCCTGTGTGCTCATTTACATCTGGTGGCATGTGCTAACGTCAACAGACCCACTGAATAACCCAAGCGTGGCTTCATTCGAGGCTGTAGTGGGTTTCGATAACAAACGCACTCCAAATGGGGAAGCTGGCACTTCCAAAGACTAGTTCGCCGATTGTATTCCCAGTGAGCTTCGTTAAGCAAATGGAAAAGTGAACAGCACCATGGTTGTTGCACTTCCTTTCTGCTAGACTAGCACATGTTCTAGTTGCCTTCAACCAGAACCCGTTCCTAATTCAACCCTGAACTATCCTATTGAATTCCTAACCGCCAGCTAGTGTACTTGGTGTTCGATCTCCTGTACACTCCTGTGAGCGAGATTTGGCTCTGCATTAGCCATCTCCTACTACAGTTCCCCCCGAGGCTAATCTCGCCAAATGTAGTCCATCACAATCGGGTTTCAACACTTCAATGGCCTTGGAACATCGACCTATCAATGCTCAGGATTGCCCGTGTTCGTTTTGTAGTTCGCCAGCACCCTTCGGTCACGAAGTCGCTACGGCGATTCCACTGCTGCCATGAAGTCGTTATCATGGGTCTGGTTTGCGTAAGTTTCCACCATGAGCCTTACATCCTTGCGCATAGACTGCATGGGCTCCCATGAATCTTCAACTTCCTCTAAACCATGCCAACGCACCAGCAGTTCGTAGTCTTTGATTCGCTCACTCCAACGATGGTCACGGATGCTGTCCACCTTTAGTACGATGCCCTGTGATGCGATGTGTTCCAAGAGTTCCTCGTTGACGTTCAGGTCGTTATCCGCGTAGAATTTGAGACGGGATGCGTGTACGTCATTTTCCTTCCCACTAAGGAGGTTTTTCACACGAAATGAGTGTGAGTCCGCGCGTGTGATGACGAAGGGTCCAATCCATATTACCAGCAACTTGTTGCCTACCTTCTCATCGACCCGTGACTTTAAAACGTAGTCGCCAACTGAGAAGTTGACCAATCTTTCACCACGACTTTGCTTCCGGTTCAGCAGTGTCTGCTTTGCACGTTGGTCTTTCATCTGGCGGTGCATCTCTTGAACACTCTCTCTAAGCTCTCGTAGTTGATGTTCAAGTATAACACTCGGTTGGTGAAATGTTCTTTGAGCCTTTTTCAGTGTCCACGAATATCACTTCAAGCGGTGATGGGCACGGCAAGCCTGTGAACATCTCTACTGGCGCTCGTCCGCCGAGTGAAGGTACAGCCGTGTGGTTCAGGTTGGCCTGAACAAGAGGTACTAACGCTGTCCAGTCCTTGGTGTCTAGCTTGTAGTCGAGTAGCATCGTCCTGAACACCTTCAAGATGTCTCTGTTCAGACGCTCAATCGTCCCGTTGATCCAAGGACAATAGGCCACTGTAAACTCCTGCTTGCTCTTCAGCCACCGACACAAATCTCCAATCACTTCGTTCCTGAAATGACTCCCATTGTCACTGATCCAGGTCTTGGGTATTCCATAGCGACTGTGCCACGCTAGCAGTGCTTCGGCTGCTACAGTACTTGTCGGTGAATCACAGACGACCAGCTCCGAGAAGTGGGTGCAGTCATCTTTCAGTACCAACAGGTACTTGCTGGTCCCAAAACTATCACCCAAGTACAAAAAATCCCAATGAAGAGCTTCATTTCTGTTCTCTGCTCGAAACGTTTCTCCCCACGGCCTTGGTATCACCTTCCCCCCTTTCGTATGTAGGCAGAGTAGGCAGCGAGAAAGGAATTTATCCACTGAAGCTCGTAAATTGTCCACATAACAGTATCGGTTGAGATGGAGTTCCATAGATTGGCGTCCGCGGTGCCCCTGTGCTCCACAATGAGCAACAATGAACACTCGTCGTAACAGTTCAGTAGCTCGAGATGGAATCCACACTCTTCCGTTGGTCTTCAGTAGACCTTGTTCATCCTCGACCAATTGAGCCGCAGGTAGTGAGCGCACATGCTGCCTTTGTGCAGCTAAAACATCGTCCAACGAAGGCCACTGTAGTTGGTCGTCATCTAGTGGTCGTATCTGCAACTGGTCCCGGTCGCTACGGGTCTGCACACGGAAGATCTTGCTCGTTGGCTGTGGAGAACCTCCCCACCTCGAGATTAAATCTGCCCATACGTTCAATTCACCGTCAATGTGCTCGATGACGTAGCGGTGCTCCAATAACTTAAGTGACCATCTCAGCAGTTTCCCTCTGACGTGCTTCTTCATCTCTACGGACGGTGCGAAGATGTGAATTAAATTGCGGTGATCACAGAAAAGTTTGAACCCTTGAGGCCTCAACAACAGGTAATCCAATTTCTCACAAGCCACCACAATCGGAAATCCCTCTTTCTCAATGACGCTCCAGTTCAGCTGGGCACCAGAGAAAGTTCCACCCATGCATGTCAATAGCTCGTGAGATTGATCTGGAATACTGCTATCCTCATCCCAGTCCTTCACTTGGGTTACAATAGCTCCCCATCCAACGTCTGAAGCGTCTGTGAATAGACAAATGGTTGCCTCGTCGTTGGGGTGAGCCAGCATCACTGCGTTACACAAACTGCCCTTCAAGTCATTGAACGCCTGGAGCTCCTTCTCGTTCATCACCAGTGAGATCCCTGCAGCGACTCGCTTTGTCTTTTTCTTGCTCTCCAACGCGGCATCAAGAAGCTGCTGGAGGGGTCTCGCAGTTCTTGCGTAATCAACAATGCTGTCACGCATCCATCCTGTAGCACACAAGAACTGTTGAAGTTCTCCTGCTGTAGTTGGTGGTGGCACCTGCTTCAGTGTTTCGATGCGCTCTGGGTCGTGCCTCACGCCATCACCAGATATCAGTTTACCGCACCACTTCACAGTGGTTTGATAGAGGCTTGTCTTCTTTGCACTTAACTTCAGACCGAAGAAATCCATCAGTTCCAGTAGCTCATGAAGTTTCTCCAAATAAGTTTCTGTATCAGCGGCGAATAAAAGTAAATCGTCCACCCATACCAGAAGATGTTTGTACAAAAGTTTCCGAAAGCAATCTTCCATTGTCCGCTGGAAATACAGTGCTGCATCACTGCATCCTTGAGGCACTCGTGTGGGGGTGTAAATCTTTTGATCAGTCATGTACGACAAGATTTCACGGCACGCCTCCTCCAGTGGCAATTGCCAGAATCCACGAATGAAGTCAAACAGTCCAAAATGCTTCATACCTCTCACATGTTCTGTTATGAGCTGAAGGATGGGCATCAGACCCGCCAGCGGTTCTGTCATTGCGTTCACGGGACGATAGGCGTTCGTCTGCCTGTATTCCGCTGAGCCAGGCTTCTTCACTGGTACTGCCGGGCATGCCCATCGGCTGTTGGGGTTCTCGAACACCCACCCAAGTCTCACAAGTTCCTCGTTGAAGTCTTGTAAAAATCTTCTTAGGTGTGGCGGGTACTTCCGTGGCTTGCACCGGTACGGTTTTGCGCCTTCGGTTAACTTAATCCGAAGCGGAGGAACATTCGCAGGAGGATCCGGGCCTAAATTGATTCTCCACACGTCATACATGAAGCAAATTACCCGTAGTCTGTCCTCCAGTTCGGGTGGGAAACCATTCTTTAGTGCTCGTTGAATTAATTCTTCGACGGCCTCCTTTACCTCCTCGCTCGTGAACTTCCGAGTCCTCGCATCGTCATCCATTTCGACAGGGTCATCATTTTCCTGTGTCGACCGCGCGAGTTGTTCCAGTTGCTGGTTGACGTCTATTCCGAGGGTACGCAAAATGTCTTGACCAAGGATAAATTCTTCCTCTTCATCTTCAATCACAAGACATCTAAAGCGCTGCGTCGGTGTCACAGGGCCGGCCGCAGTGTGAATGAGAATCCGCACCTCAATCACGTTCCTCGCAGTAATAATCCGATCGCCATCGGTTTTACTCAGTACTGGCTGCTCCAGTGGCTGCAGTATCACACGGTTGTCCAATTTGGCAAGCTCCTCCGCTTTGGATCTTCCGATAATACTGTTGTCAGAGCCAGAGTCAGCACAATATGGCATCCGCAATTTACCATTGATGAGAATACTCCTGTCGTCCTCCACAAGACAATCCTTAATGCGTTTGGCTCTTTTCACGTCTCTTCCAGTGTCTTTCTTTCGTTCACCACAATGCAAGCGGAGTAGGTCCTTTTTCTCCTCTTCGCTAGCGTCTGGGCACTTTGAGAGATAATGGGCTCCACCACACTTCAGACAGCCATCACGTGGGCCCTTGGTTTCACCCGACTTGGAGTCTCTAGCGGAAGATGCGTTCGTACGTTGAAATTTACCAGGTCTGGACGCTTGCTCCTTGTCCTGTCCATTACGTTTCTGTTTAGCACTGGTGGGCTTGGTGCGGTGGTCTTGTTCGGCTTGGCGCGCTGAAGTGTTAGTCTTCTTTCGACTGCGGTACTCCCTGTCCTGCTCCAGTGCCATTTTCACTACCAAATCGAAAAGCTCCCTTTCATTTTCACCAGCAGCACGATTCTGGTACTTAATGATTGACTTGATGTTGTCTCGAAGGGTGGCTGGTTCAATTGAAGCGACGAGAAGCTTGCATTTTTCTTTCGCCCCTTCGTTCCCACTGAAACAACCCTCCAGACCTTCTTCCTCGACGAGTTGTCGAAACAGCCTAAAGTACTGGAGAATTCTCTCACTCACGTCCGATTGAGTCAGATCCAGTTTCAATTCCTTCTTGAAGAACGCCGGTATGTTGGGTATTAGGCCATTCTTTACCGTCGCTACGACTCCTTGGATCGCCTCCATTAGCATCTCGTCGGTGACGGTGTCCTTGTCCTTCTTCAACTTAAGGTCACACCAGACATCTAGTAGTGTTGGTTCGAACGAGTTCTTAACACTTCTCATCACCTTGGCTTCATCTTCGCCATGGGCCGCACAGCGCTCCCGAACAGTCTCCTCGTAGTTCCGGCGGTCTTTAAGCCATTTCACTAGTTCCGCATGCGACGTGCCTATGAGACGAGGCGCATCGACGGGTGTGAATATTGGCATTGCAATTTTTTCTTGGTTGGAGTCTTGACTCTCAGCAGTCACTGCTGCAGCAGTTGCTGCCCTCGTCCTTGGCTCCGAGTTCCTTGTCATGGTTAGTTGTCGATTCCCGACAGCTAAAGTCGACTTTGTAGTGGGTTTCGATAACAAACGCACTCCAAATGGGGAAGCTGGCACTTCCAAAGACTAGTTCGCCGATTGTATTCCCAGTGAGCTTCGTTAAGCAAATGGAAAAGTGAACAGCACCATGGTTGTTGCACTTCCTTTCTGCTAGACTAGCACATGTTCTAGTTGCCTTCAACCAGAACCCGTTCCTAATTCAACCCTGAACTATCCTATTGAATTCCTAACCGCCAGCTAGTGTACTTGGTGTTCGATCTCCTGTACACTCCTGTGAGCGAGATTTGGCTCTGCATTAGCCATCTCCTACTACAGAGGCCACTGCCGGCGACTGGCTGGACCAGATCTCGTTGGATAAAACTCGAGTGCAGAAGTACAAGCGTGGCTGAGTTGGGCTATCATCGGGATTTATTTGCTGCTTCTTGGCTCGAAGTTACTTGTTCCCGAGACGTTAGATGCAAAGCCAGAGGACAACGCATTCAAGGAGATGTCCATCGTAACCCCTTCAGATCCGTTCTCCGTCGAAGCTGACAAAGAAGATGAAGAGGAGGAGAACGAGTTCTGGGATCCACGAGCTTGGAAGCGTGCCAACTTCTTGCTCACGACTATTTGCTTCATGTGCTGCATGCTGGTCTTCTGGGAGTTCTCGTACTCACCAGCGTTCACTGAAAACATTTACGGCCACCTCATCCTCTTTAAGATCATGCGCGCTGTCGCTGAGTTCGTACTGGAGAGCTTCTTGCACGAAAAGCTGCTGGTGATGCCGTTTGCAGTGGTGCTGTCTGTTTCCGAGAGTACATGTATGATGGCCATGGGCTCTGCTGATTTCATCGGCTTCACTCTGTTTTACTTCTTCAACTTGACCCTAGTCATGATTGAGCACCTGTACACAGCACCACTCGTTCGTCGAATGCGTTCTTTGTGGCCAAAGTGGAAGCTTTCTCTTCAGCGTAAAATGAAGAAGCGAAGGCGACGTACTCGTGAACAAAAAGCGCAGGAAGAAGCAGAATGGCAGCGCGTTTGTGAACAGATAGACAATCAAGCATCAGGTGTTGAGGCAGTGCTTGAAGGCGTTGCTGGATACAGCGTCGTGTTCACCGAACTCTTCGTCGCACCGATCTTGTTGGCCTTTCAGGCTTTCTTCTGCGACTATACAAGAATCCCAGCGCTGTACGGTGTCCGGCAGACTGATCTGTTGTACCACGCACTCTTTTCAGTGTTCATTATCCCCAGCAACTTTGTTCTTGGGGCTCTCCAGCTGAACACGATGGAACTAGCACATGGATGGAAGCTTTACGAGTACTCAGCGTACCAGAGACACCGCTTCGCAACACGAGATACCCGCGGCCGCTGGCTCACACAGCAGCGGATGAAAGCATTCACCCTAGCTGTCAGAGTTTGGATCTGCTCTGCTTCTCGTCGCAGCTCTATTTCTTGCTCATTGTATACTCAGTAGGGATTCTCCTTAGCATGCTGTGGATTTCTGTGTGCCTGCGAGCCAGCTACAGCTTCTTCGGAGACCCAATCACTCTTCTCGTCATGCGTCGTGTACTATTTGATGCGTATCCTTGAGATCAGCTGTATTAAGCTCGGGGACAAGTTTAAGGTCTGGAAGCCACGTAAACTCGCGGATGGCACACTGGACGAAGACCTCGCAGCGAAACTAGCTTTGGGTGCTGGTCGACAACGAGAACTTGAACGCGAGCGATTGGAGCTGCAAGCACTCAACTCGGAACGATTCCGACACAGGTTCCTGGAGCGTAATCGGCCGTGGGTGCTCCAGCACCTTGCGGAGCTGTTCACGCCGCGAACTCTACAGGCAACAGATGGTCCGGCAGGTGACGGTCGCCCGAATTCCGAGTACATCCGTGATCTGTACCATGAGCTGGTGAATATGGGCGAAGGACGACGCCTTAAAGGCGACAGGTCAGACATCTCATCAGATTCTGAAGATGAGCTGGAGAAAATGCGTCGATCTTGGTCCAATGTCCCAGTGGAAGGTGCGTCCCGTGACTTGGCGCTGTATTGGTTGGCGAGAGCTCGCAAGCGGCGAACATTTGCGAAGTTGATAGCTGGTATCGTAGCTGCAAGTCGTCAAAGTGAATGCTGTGTCTGCGGGAAGAACGAGGATGGCGGCTACACGCTTCATGTCGACTTGGCAGCCGGGAATGGCGCAAGGAGCACGACCTGCGTGCATTTGACCGCCTCATCGATGGTTTCGAAAGCGAACTTGGGGAGCAGGAAATGGACTCAGATTTGTGGAAAGCTTACTTCCGTAAGCACGCTGCGTTTGCCACACTATGCAACGTGTGCTTGACTTCGAGGCAGCAGGCGCTGGGGAACCGAGCCAAAAAGCTTGTCGAAGGGATGAGAAAATTGCGTGCCGACGAGTTTTCAAGTGACGAAGGCAGTGACGAAGATGGTGGCGATGTCCCGTTCGCTCCCATTGTCGTAGCACGAGGTGCTGAGTTCTCACAAAATGGCTGTTGGCTGCTAGGAAGCGACTGGGTGGCACTTTCCCTCGGCCTGAGGTGCAGGAAGAGATGGAGCGTTATGTCCGCAAACTTAAACGCTCCCGTCGTCGAGCTGGCAAGACGGATCATGTCGACTCTGACGAAGAAGGCAAGGATCCGTCACGGCATTGGTGAATGAAGCAGCCCGAGCACTGGCCCTTCGCTGGGTGTGGGAAGCTCGAGATCTACGTGATGCCGCCGCACGCAACACCGCTGCAGAGTTGCGCGAAAAACTACAGGATATGAACGATCAGATAGTGGAAGCCGATGACTGGTTCTTCGGCCGTGAACTGCGTGAAGCTGGTCTTGCACTGCGTGATGACGGTGCACACCTCGCTGAAGAACAAGCTCGTGTTGACGAAGACCTGGCTCGGAAAATTCGCGCTACTGAGCGAGACGTGGAAGCTTTCGTTGAGGAGAAGCGGGCGACCACTGCAGCGGAGGAGAAAACATTCGCCGAACTCATCGCTAAGGAGCGAGAAGATGCCAGAGCCCGAGCGGAAAGTCGAGAGCTGGAACTACAGGAAGCTTACAAACAGAAAGAGACTGAGTTCGCTGCTGCTCAACGCCAAGCACGAGAGGCAGGGGAATTAGTGCCCGCGTTAGTCGCTGAGCACCGCACTTACCTGGCCAAGATGGCTGAAGACAGACGTACCGAGCCCGAGTCCATGGAGGAAGCTGCACACACCAAGGTGCAGCAGAAAGAGGACGCCTTTGCTCGAAAGCTGGCGCTTGGTGAAGCAGCTGCAGCGAGTCGACGAGCACTGGCGCAACATCGAGTCTTGCCACTACGCAAGGAAGCCCGTGGCGTTGTCCGCGCTCGTGAGTCTGCTTGACAGACGAAAGCGCGCTCCTGGATTGACAAAGCGTCCCGCAAAGTACAGGTGAAGCAGCAAGAAGATGCTGAAGCGCAACTCAATGACAAACGCCGCCGCATGCTTGCCAGCTAGTACAGCCACTTCGTCTGTGTTTAAGAGGGGTAACTCATACATCCTACTGATTGGCAACCGGTATAAGTTATAGGTAAAAAGCTGCAAAAATAGAAGAATTTTTTTGTAGTTTAACCTACCTACAAATAACTACATTGATGGTCGCACAGACTAGAGCTGCGCGGGGGCTGAGATAGCAGAGGATTGAGTAGTCGTTGAAAAAGATGAATTGTGTACTAGAGTCAAAGGAGCCGTAAGACCTTAATCGAGGCGTGGAAAGGCTGAAATGAACCTCACAGCATCTGTAAGAGCAAGACGATAAGCAACAGCTAGAAATTCATGCTCGCCCATACCCAACACGACCCGGCCAGCGTACAGCACAAAAATGGTGCTGATCAGGCGGACTAAACGAGTACTCCTCTCGGCATGTCAACGGCGACGCGCCGCCGCTCTCAAGGTGCGTCCGCACATCATAGAACGTGTCAATCGCCTCATTTTCATCGTTCTAGCCACCGCATCGTAGACTTGAAGCAGGAGGTCCGTCCAGGCGAAACAATCAGCTAGCAGTCCCGAAACAACGCGGTAAAAAAGTGGCCTTGGGTTGAGTTGAGCAGGCATGAGAAATGGGTCAGCAACGGTCGGAAGCTGGTACAACAGCCCAACGAGCTGGACGGGAGCGAATAGACGCAGTCACTTATAGCAGGTTTAATAACCATGGAGGTCTGAATATACGGCACAAATCAACAAAGGAAAGCAAGTATTGTAAACAAGAAAACAAGATATGGAAGTCTTAACAGCGAAGAACGCGTAGGACTTGATCATTCCATCCATGCAGCGCAGCGTATTGCTCTACGACCGCCATATCAAAGCGATAAGGATAGTTGATTCGAAGCCACACCAATATTTCGAGGTGTCCATAGCTGGCAGCGAAACGGATAGCAGCGGCGGAGCAACCCTGACGAAGATGAGTGTGGAGAAAAACCAATATATCGAAATAACCATTCGCTGCAGCGTTATCCATTGCGACTTCGGTACATAAACCGGGGTAACGCTGGTGTATCCACTTAACAACTCCGAGATGACCATTTAGCGAGGCCCAATCAATGGCCGACGTCGTGCATCCCTCCCCCCGGTTTTCGTAGAGCCACGCAAGGACGCTAAGATGGCCATTACGAGCAGCCATGTCCATGGCGCGCGTAGTACATCCCTCCGTGCGACTCAGGGCTAACCATTGCACGACGTGGAGGTGGCCGTTTGCGGCAGCTATATCCATAGCAGCCGACGTGAAACCCACACTGCGCTTGTTGTGTACCAATTGAATAAGTTCCAGGTCACCCCTTGAAGCAAAAGCATTTACACAAACGCTTGTTGAACCAGCAAACGCAAATGGGAGAAGCATACGAAAAACATGAGAGCTTCGGAGCCGAGCAGCAGCGTCCAAAGCCGTATTGCCGACAGAAGGGAAGAAACGGTGCAACACCCAAATAACCATTTTTGCAGATCCGGTGCTGGCTGCGGCGTCTAGAAATCCACCTGTCCAGGTACGGTGGATATGGTTATAAACCCATTCAGCGATGTCCAAATGCCCTCCTTTGATAGACATCAATAGAGCTTCGTCATCACATGCCTCGGGACGGTGACGGTGAAGCCATATAACAACGTTAAGATGGCCGGAGCGCGCAGCAACACCAAGAAGAGTTGGTGCGCAACCACTCGATCCGTTACGATGAAGCCACTGAACGACGTGTAAGTGCCCATTCCGGGCGGCCACGGTCATGTCTCCGTCCGAGAAGCGACCATTGTTTCTGCTAAGCCACTCAAGGATATCAACACGACCCATTTCGGCAGCATAATAGGCATCTATCGATGGAACAGCGTTAACATGAGCCGTTAAGATACCAAGAACATCTATATGCCCTCCCATCAGCGCGTTTTCGAACGTTCGTGGTGTAGGGACGTCTCCACAAATGCGAAGGGACCAATTCAGGATCTCCTGGTTCCCTCGTTTTGCTGCATGATCAAGCACAAAGTGTGTCCGTGGCCGATTAACGTGATTATACAGCCAGACCAAGGTGTCGAAGTGTTCAAACCGAGCAGCACGAGACATCTCGATGCCGCCCCAGCAAACTGGTACCGCCTTATCGAATAACCACTGGAGGAAACTCGTCAGTCCACGCCCAGATGCGATTGCAACAGCCTTTGTGACTCGAGGTATAACCAGCGGCGAGACTGTAGTACGTTCTGGTTCCAAACTTACTTCAACCAATAATTTAGCCATGGTAATATCATTTTGCTGTATAGCTAACTCCAAAGCCTTGTTAAAATCGTGAAGTCTAAGTAGACGCCCCGTTGTAGTATTAGGGAGTCTGTTGGCGACGCGCCGTACCAGCCTGATATCTCCTAAAGTCACCCCTCGTTGTAGCGTCAGAGGATCCGTTGGATCAACAAAAGGGTCAATCAGCAACGAGACCAGTTCAGCAGCCTCAGGGACAAACAAACGGCAAACTACCCAAACACAGCACAACGGGTCTATAGGGACGGGCGGCATGTTAGACTTTGAAGAATAAGCTAGCCGTTCGTTTCTCGCCCGGAAAAGTCCAGCAGGTCAAACCACGTCAACGAACCCACATCATTCAGAAAAAGACAAAGCCAAAATCATCAATCATTGTAACTGATCTTTCCCGTCGGCGCCTTGCATTGAAAGCAGAATGACGTTTCTAGTGGATATCAAGAAATCGTGAGTTGAATTGACGCACTAAGACGAGAGGCACGATAAAAAAAAGTTTATTAAAGATGATATGGATGTTGGTAATAAATGCGTTTCCGCTAGATATTCAGAGGGGCAAATGGATGGGTCACAGGGATTTGCTCATACCAGTCGCGAAGCTGCAACGATCGCGCAAAATGGGGGTCGTGTAGTAGCATAGTTCCAACACTCATATTGATCGAACGTAGCCCGGCGTAATCGGAAATAATCCCGTCCTTGACGATAACTACATGCCCAGATAAACTTTCATCGATCCTGCGAGCGAGGAGGCCCCACGCAGTGCACCAAATCTTTTTGTTTGAATCGTCCACAAGCACGAACTCGCGTTTGGCGGTGTTTGTGCCCCTCTTGGTTGCAACACGTTTTAACCCGCCAACAACCTTTATGATACCCGCGACGGTGACGACATCTTTTGGAGAAAGCAGCAGTAAACTCGCTAGCAGTTGCGTGTCAAGATCCGGGCTTGCAAATGTCGGAGCATCGGGTGCCGTGATTATGTCTGCATCTGCCCCAAACGAAATGTCGACATCAGCGCCTCTTGGAGCAAACGCTGGGTTTGCTTTCTTGATACGGCCATCCGAGAAACAGCAAATACTACCCGGGGAGAGTATATCATAGAACTTATCAGCGGCCTCGTTAAAAATGGTGAAGCGAATAAGACCTCCGCGCGCATCAGTTACCCATACCTCAAAAAGCTTGCCGTCGCCACGAGTGGTAGAATACTCCCTTATGTCGTCCCGGCACAGCACGCGCCCGGTAAACGGCCACGGTTGTTTTCCGGCCAGCGTTAACTGGCTTATCGAGCTCGAATCTTCATGGTGCGCTCCACCAACACTGGGACTGACTGCAGACGTCGATAGGTTGATGCTCGAGGCCTCGCCTTTAGATTCCGACCGCTCCAGCGAATCAGCGCAATATTGATTATCTACACGCTCCACAGTTTTCGCCTCCGCTGAAAGCAGTTCTTTTGATTCCGCGAGACCCACTGTACGCGCTGCCGGTTGGTTTACGCTCGCTTCCTCATTAATTTCCGAAGGTTCCAGCGATTCAGCGCAGTATTGATCATGTTCACGCCCCACGAATTTCGCCCCCGTTGGAGGCACCTCTTTTGATTCCGCGTTGGCCGCTGTACGGGCTGCCGGTAGGTTGACGCTCGACTTCTTGTTCTTAGCTTCTGCTCGCGTTAGCAGCTTATCGCGACATTGATCATCTGCACGCCCCGTACCTTTCGCCGCCGGTGAAAGCAGCTCGGTTGAGCCAACTGCAATAGCCGGGTCCTTTCCCATTGACTCCTCGGTCTTAGCTTCCACCCGCTTCACCTCCATCGAAAGCAGGTAGTCGGAGTTCCGCTTGCCAGACGGCATTTTGTTCTGCTTACTAGGTCCTCGTGTTGCTGTGTTGGTTGTTGAGGGTGAAGCCAAATGCAGATTTGAGGTTTCCTTGGATAAAAGCCGAACCAACAGACCAGAAATTTGATTGAGTGATATCGACACCATGGGGAAAATATCTATCATTTTGCCGTTAAAGGCTATGAAAAGACGTCAATACATTAATGAAGCCACGTGCCAATCCCTGTACAAGGATCCATCACACTTTTTCCTCGGGTACTGGCCGATTGTCGATGCGCCATTTAGTAGTGAAAATGTCCGGCCGTAGGTTTCGCAAACGAGATACCCTAAAATTTCCGGACAGAGGAAGGCAACGGAGGCGTGCTAACGCCGGCACACGTGACGTACCAACGTAAAGATGCCCAAATCCCCACTTCGGAGCTTTTTTTTTCACAGATTCCAACGCCATAAGAACTCTTCGTAGTGAAGCCCCTTGTGCTTTCCAAGCTGTTATCACAAGCGCCATGTCTACAGCATGCTCTTCATACAACACAGACTTTGGTTTCTCCAAAATCCCTTGCCCGAGCGATATCTTTCTATCTCGCCCTTTTGTGCTTGATATGCCGATAGGAATAATAATTCTTGGCTTGTGACGCTGACCAGTAACTGCATCTTCGACCCAGTCGGTCTCCAAGTTGAACTCTGGCGGCCACGTTCGGCCAGGTATTGGCTCGCCATTTTTATCAACCAAGACAACATTGACAAAATCGGGAGGGAAAGGAAGATCAACGCCCTCCCCGTTTCGAAGCCGTCTGCTTGACAGGAGTTCTATTATTTGTTCCGTTTTTGCTTCGGCATCCCACGCGATCGAGTGGAACAGACACCGTGTACCATTCGCAACCCCCCAACTCACATTGCCGTTGTTGTTGTCCAGCACATAGGCAGGAGCCCCGACAACAAAGTATGCAAATAACGCAGGATTAACATCCTCGTCAAAAACCAACCCCTTTAGCGAGGTTGGTACCTCGGTTTTAAGCCTTCTTCTCCATTTGATCACCAATTCCTGTCTGCGACGAGCATACAGAATAGCGGCACAGCTCGTTAAGACGGCTCTGTCCATATTGCTCGTAACTAATATCGTCGTTTCGTCCAACCAGGCGGGGTCGTCAAGCACGTCCGACAAGTTCAACTCCGTTGTAATACTTTGAAGTAGTTCCGCGGTCATCGGCCGAAAACGCGCTAGCTCATCTTGCGTCCACTTATCACCGGACGGATAAAAGTCTGGAAGAACCCGATACTTTCTCAGTATCGTTTTCAATAGCTTACAACCAGCAGCCCGATGTTGTTCCGTCAAAAAAAAAAACCGTGAATGATCTGAAGAGAGCGCGGGCGGTGAGAAGTTCATCGCGGTTCGTTGTCATGTATAAAACTTTGCACAGCGGTGTACCCGCAGTTACATCAAGCTGCAGAAAATCACCTGCCTAAGAAACATGGACAATAAACAGACCTCGTCACCACCAAGCAAAACCATACCATCCGCGTCGTGGTGCTGCACTTACCAGGAAAATAGACCGACCCCCAAAGGGAAGGTTGTTACGGTATATAGCACGCAACCTGGAGTTGAGTAACGCGAGAAATTCCGACGGGAACATAGACATCTCGTCGACAACTATCAAACCCACCCGCTCGGTAAAAGTAAGCCGAAGGATCTCCAGATCATTGCTGCTTAGTTCCTTCCGAAACGTTTTGAAAGCGGAATGAAAGGTGCGGCCGCCCTCCAGATGCGAGGCGCCGACGCCGGTCGGACACGTATTAACTACGTCAATCTGCCGCGAGCGTAGTGCACTGCCAATCATGCCTATGATTGTTGACTTTCCGGTACCTCCTCCCCCGTGTAAAACCGTAAGCGTTTGGCGAAACGTTCCACCGGCTAGTAGATCACACACGACGTGATCAAACACGGCTTTTTGATCAGAGGTAAGGGATGACCGGTCAAAACGCTCGCCTGAGAAGGAGTCCAGTCGTGTAGGACCACGCCGAGCGGTTGTAGGTTTCGACCGTTGTTCTTGGCACGGACACATTTTGTTAATTGCTCTGGCAATGGGAGCCAAAGAAACGTGCTCTGTGATGTGAGTGCGGTACACAGGAGCAACCCCTCGATGGGGGCCTCCAGCTTCGCGTGCATCAGGGGGTACTATCGACCAAAACGTCGAGCGAGCTGCCTTGACCGCGGCAGTCGTTTCAATATCCTTAGCCGCGGCGGCCGCAACCAGCTCAGCTAGCATCGAATTCTCAAATGCTTCAAACGCATCTTCTTCTTCCGGCTCATACCCCTGGTACCGCGAAGTTCCACCCGAGAGCTGGCTGCGCTGCCAGTGAGAGTCGCGCCAAAAATCGGCATTCCGGCTCCGCCATTCGGAGCAGGTTTTCTCGTTTTTCGCAGACCGATAACATTTCTGAAGTAAGTTATCAATAAACCGATAACGCTGACGGTCAATAAAACGAGCACTCGAGTGATTCCATCCTTTACAAAGACTCACAAGCCCGTCTGCTGTCATCTCCACTGACGGAGTACCCGTATCAAGGCCCCACGGAACAACCAGAGCGATTAAATATGAGCTGAGAGCCTCCGACGCGGTGCCATCTTTGTTTAGCCTTGGCGGATGGCGCCCGCCCAACATGGCCGTCCGAAATTTTGTCCGGATAAAACCCTGATAAGCAGGGCAGAGCGGGTGACAAGGGGCAAGATCGAATCCAGGACGGCGAGGCCGACCTCGTTGCGGAAAATCCAGTTTCGCTTCATCACGCCGCGGCAATATATCGACAATTATCTCAAACTCGAGCGCGGAAAATTCCTTAAACGCCTCGCCCCGATGCCGATACGATTCGGCTTGCGTAACTAAAAGAATTTTTCCATCTACCTTGTACATTCTAGCTCCTCCATTCCGGCCCGTAGCATCACCAGGGAAACGAGCCGAATCCCTTTCGTTCGCCCTGTCAATCAAAGCCTCCATTCTCTCTTCCAGCGTTCCTCCCTCGCTATCAGATATTTCGCTATCCGAGGAACTCTCTGAGCTCTCGTCGCTGCCATCGCTGTTGCTGTGCTCGCCTTTTAAATAGGCAACTAATTGATATGGAAAAACGTACCAAAACGAGTCGCTGGAGAGGTAGGAGCGGTTTCCTGCCAAAGCATAGGCCATTAGAGAATGCGACCACTCTGTGGACCCGCTAAAAGCGTTAACGGTGCGGGTGGCCAAATGTTTACCCTGTCGCAAATATGTTCCACAGTCCTCAGCGACACTGGGAAACTTCTCAATATTCTGCAATGCCGTAGCCATGACTGCTGTTGCAGACTTAAGTCCTCCCTTCTCCTTTGTCATGTACGCCTGCTGGTACTCCTCCACCATATCTCCGGCATCTCGACCATTAATAACGGAAGAATTCGTATGAGACCTCGACAAACACGCAAAACCAAGATTCGTCTCAACAAATAGTTCATCCTCTTGTGGTCTGTGTTGCTCCCAAACAACAGCGCCGTTTGTCGGTTTTCTTAGCAAACGCTTCATATCATAGTTAGGGGAGACATCGATATTACCAGCAACATTTTCATTGATCGCGCAGACTGCAAAAGTAGCCCGCACCCGTTTCGCCGGATTAGACGCCTTGGTTAGTTGTACCAGTAGGGGCTGAGTTTCGTTTTCAAACACACCCGCCGGCCTTGCGAGTCTGCACATTCGGCGCCCACTGACCCCCTTTCGACACGTCGAAGAATGGGAGTGGGTATTTGTTGAGAGTACTCGTTTCATCGCTGCTGCTCTAAATCCATCATAGTCTTGTGCTGCGTTAGGCGCCGGTATATCAAATGCGCGCGCCAACTTCCCTTCGTGTGCACGCTGCCAATCATCACGCCAGTTTCGAACATTTCGAGGTATTGATGTGCAGCTCACGGAGTCAAACCACCTACGCACACCGGGCCATAGTTCCGGACAACTAGCAATGCGCGTAAGTAAGTCAGGTGTCATCGTGGCCCCGTACACAGTAAAATGGGCGTGGAGCCGACCGTCGCATTGAGGCTCAACAACAGCATTAAAGGCCGCAACCCGGCCGTACACACCACTCGGTCGATCGATATAATCCCTGCTCACGCGAGTCCGGCTGGCATCGTGACAGCGCATAATGTGTTCTGTAAATGACCGGAGCCGCCGGTCAAAAACCCGAGCGGAAAGTGCCGGGTACGCCCTCGAAATTTCAAGCCGCGCACGCGCACTATTTTGTATATCTGCAGAGAAATCGGTGAATCTACATTCACGCCTGGTGCATACAGCACCCGGGTCATTCCAGCCCCCTTCTTTCCGCATCCGCGCGATCCGATGCAGAAGCAAGTCATCGTGCTCAGGAGGGGCTATCGTCGCCCAAAATTGTGCAACGCCGTATCGATAACGCATAGCAGCCAACTTTGGTCTCGTCGACGCACGCTCAAAAGGCGAAAAGGGAACATTGCCTCCGACAAGTGAAAGCAGCCGCAACAGTTGTGCGTTGAGTCGGACGGCAGCATGACTATCAGGGGCCCTTGTCGCAGACTCAAGAGCCCTCTTGAAGTCAACAGTGTTGATTAATTTACCAAAATCGGCCAATATCTTTCCGTGCGTCAGCCCCGCCCGGGCAGCTTTCTGGATGGCTGCGTGCCTCTGTAGCTGGTTGAAAAGCATAGCTGTGAACTGCGCGCTCTTTTCGAACCTTCCGTCCCAATAGTTCATAAAGTGATCAACGTAGTCTCGAGGTAGCGAGCCGGATGGTAATGGACCTGAGCCGGTCAGAAATAAAAGCGGGAATGCACCCGCCAAGATCTTGGCATTATCAAACCACTCAACCAGCGGCGACCGCCCCTGCTTAATCGGAATCACCGGCCGCTGCGGCATGTCTGACCGGGGCATTACAGCCTCTAGAATCTTGTCAATAATCTCATGCGCAGCCCCCTCCCCGATAGTACAAACGGGGGGCAAGACAGCGGAGGAACGCACGTTAACAGAATCTAAACCCATATCACAGTCACCACTCATCCGCCCGTCATCAATGTCGGCGCTAAATCGCTCTGAGGTTGCTTGTTCGTCAGCACTATTAGCTGCATCATTATGAATGACGCTAACATTGGCATGAATAGCCTCTTCCATCGCATGTAGAGCACGCCGACGATCCGAAGTATCCTCGATAAGAATATCTTCCTCCTTAAAAATATTATTCACATGCGCCAGCACACTCAATACTTTGTAAACATCGTCGGGAGGGATCGCATATAGGCCCCTATACTTCTGTTGCTGAACCCGCCACTCTTCCCGCGGCCCGATAAAAGTTACTCGAGGCATACATTGCGGATCCAGATCAGGCAACACATTCGACAGTTTATTTGGCCCATCCGAGGAAAAACAAATTGAGTGGCCACTGCAGTGCTTACCAGACAGCGAAATTTCAACACCAAAACATCTCGTAGGCGTGATACAATTTACCGCTGCATCGCTCAAGACTGGTAAGCTTCCTATCCTTCCATAATCATGCCCGCACGCGACACTAAATTTGCTTTTTCGCGCGTCAACACTACAGTTCTTGCACAGCGGTATCTTTTCGCGATCGCGAACAAGTTCCGGTATCAAATAGTACACTTGTTCGCCGACAAATAATAATTGCCGATATGTACGTGCAATGTGTGACGGCATAGAAACGTCCAATTCATCACGTTCTTGCTGAGTCAAAACCACACTAGACAAATCTTCCAGTCTCCGAAAGTGAACACCCTCCAACAAAACCCGCCCACATGACGCACAGGCCCAGAGATCAACAGACTCTGCTTCAATCACATCCGCAAGGCGCTGGCATTCCGTTACCTCACTCTGGCTCGGGCGCTCGGCCAGGAGAGCAGCGAGCCTCTCTCGAGTGGCAGCTCCAGAAGCCCCTCGGAGCATCTCGTTCCCGAACACAAAAGCACCCGGGTCGACTCCACAGCAATAGTAATACGCTAGAGCCAAACGCGGATCCGACGTGAAATGCTGCCCCGTTGCCATCTGCGCTATATCCGCAGCGTTAAGCTCCTGCGCGCGCATCACCTTTTCTTCGAGACTCCCAAACACTCCCGGCTCCTGGGGCTGCCCACACGTTGCCGCATCTTCAATACCCACCCGCCCTTGAGAGAACCGTGCCGTCCGTCTCGCACGCGCCCTCGCATTTGCGGCATCAAGACGACGACGGCGCTGCTGAGGCGTCTCGCTCCCCCTTCGTTCACGTGCCCGGGCATTCGCGCGGTCGAGACGGCGGCGCCGCTCCTCCGGACTCTCTCTAGCAATCCTTGACCGGCGTAGCTCACTGCGACGTTGTTGCCCAATCGCCATACCGAAAAAACGAGCGCCAAGGCATTATGCTCGCAGAAGTCCCAGCGGCGAACCATCCCTCCCCACAACGTTCATCCCGATCGATCTTTCACTTGGCTCGATAAACGTCAGCCGATCGCTTAAGTTCATACACTAGCTCGAACAACATCAGTCCATCAATCAAAATTAACTTAAGCCGGGGTTACACGCCACGAATTAATCCGATGCCGGCTGCATAGCAGCATACCTAACGGTATTTGCTATCTCAGTAAAAAAAGACATGTGTAGCCTACACATGTCTTTTTTTCTGTTCTCATCCATTCCAGAATCGATGATGAAGCTGTTTTGTGCGATCGTTGGGGTGGCGGGAAGTGCGTTCTCGGTGGAAGTTGGCGAAGATCAAACGGTGGATGACTTGAAGGATGCGATCAAGGTAAAGAATGATGATATCAAGTGTCCTGCGCGCGAGCTGCAGCTCTTCCTGGGGAAGAAGGATAAAGGCAATGGCGTGGAGTGGCTGACACAACTTGACGTGGTGAAGGGTGTGATGGACGCTAATGGCTTCACGCATCTCCAATTTGTAGACGCGAAGCTTCGAGCCGTTGGACTGGATAGTAGTGAACTGGGTGAAGTGAATGAAAAACACGTAGCTGTTGGAAAGGGTCATGTGCACGTACTGGTGGTGATTCCATCTCCGGATGTTGGGTCCAAGCGTTCAGCAGATATTGAAGTTGCTAAGGTCTTGAAGAGATTGAAAATTATCGAACCCAAGGTGCTGACCGAGTTCATCCCCTTGCCCGTCCCTGAAAAGGAATTTCAACTCGACAATCTGTCTATGGTACAACAGAGTGACGATCCCATTGTCATGACACCTACCTTGCACGAGTTTTGGAAGAAATTCGGCGAGTTCCCTCTGTACTATTTCGTTCGGATGGAAGAAGTGGTGTTCTGGAAGGTAATTAAAAGGCTGCTGTTTGGAGAGGATCGTGTTGTGATTGTAGGTTCACCAGGTGTCGGGAAGTCCTGCTTTCTTATGCTTCTTGCGTTTTATTTGGCGTGCATCAAGAGGAAGAAGGTGCTTGTCATCCGTCGCTTAAAAACAAGCGAACTGAAGAACGCGGTGGTGTATTTAGATCAAGGATCGTACTCTCGACTTACCAATCTCTCATCGATTGATATCGTGGCTATCCGTCGCCAAACTCAAGGTGCAATTGTTCTGGTTGATGGGTTTAATCAAGCTGAAGTGGACGACGCGAAGACCGAGTATGCTCCTTTTCATTTTCTTGCTACATCGTGCCAGTATGATGCGAAACAAGACGACAGCGCACACGTTGTGGTTTTGCCGGCGTGGCGTTATGATGACCTGCTCCGGTTCGCGAAGTTAACGAACTGGGTTATCGAAACCGGTCAGCGCAAGCAGAATCGGACAAACACACCGTGTGCAAAACTTGCTAAGAAACAGTACTTCTACAGTGGTGGAAGTTTGCGCGAATTTTGTAAGGAGCGTGGAATGCTGAAGATACGAGTAACCAAAAATTGCCGTTCAGTAGGAAACGACCAAGCGTTTGAGTTGGTGTACAACTATGGTGGGGGACAAAGCAAGAGCCAAGTGGATTGCCTGCGACGTCATTATATCGCTGACTGCAGCCGAGAAGCGGACTACTATGATAGTCAATGGTGGAACCTATCTGTGGATTCGGGATATGTGTTGAGCAAGTTGGGGCGGATTGTTGACACGGGCAAGCAACTACAGATTTACAAGTATGCAAAATCTGTTGGCGCCGGTTTCCATGGCGTCGCATACGAACTATTGCTTCACAACGCAGTTCGTGGGGCATTCATAAAACGTAAACCCGTTGAGGTGAAGTTGCGGAAAGGGTCAGAATATGAGAAAATTGAGATTCGGGTGCCCAAGGTTGTTTGCAGTGGTGAAGATGAGGCATCCTGCTATCCTTGCTTATCCACACTTGGAAAAGACACTTACTGGCACCCCGACTATCCGTTCTTGCCTTTTATCGACGCAGTGACAACGTGTGAAGCGTTCCCTAATCGAAGTGAAGCTGATAGAATGGGTCAGGGTCTGTCGATCGAGTCCGAGACGATTGTGGCTTATATTCAGGTCACGATTCGCAGCGAGAAAAAGTTCAAGGAAGAAAAACTGCGCCGGCTGAATGAAGAGATGGATAAAAATACTTCGCTGAAGGACATGAAGCGAGCGTTCGTGGTAGTTGGTCCCGATTTTGGTGTCTGCGAGAGATTTATTGGAGATACGGGGGCCGACAGGCCCCCGTATTTCCGATCAATCTCCGATTAATTCCGACTTCCGATAAGAACTTCCGAAAATTTCATTTGAACTTTAGAATTCATATCGGTCAGTCCAATATAATCCATACTTTGAAAAGACGCATGGCGCAGCAAAGCGGCTTCGACGCTAGCGAAGCGGGCTATATTCAGGCCAAGGAACGAAGCCGATTAGTTAAACAAGCATTGGACAAGAAGTCTTTCCCACCTCAGCTCGTGTGTCCTGAATTCGCAGTATCAGACTCGTCTTTGGTTTCACTTTTTTCTCGCCCTCTTCTCGTGTGGATTCCAGAATGTTTGTCTCAATCAGGAAAGCCATTTTGTGTTGTTCGAAGCTGTACGTGTGTTCCGCGTGTGAAAGACTACAAACAACGGGTTGTGGAAGACGTGGAGTTCAAATTTGACGTTCTATACGTTAAGTACCAGTGTAGTTCTAACAATTCTACCACGTTTTCAACTCTAAGTTCGTCTTTTGCGGAATCCAACCCGGGTGTGATGATTCATCTACCTTTCGTAACATGCAAGAAGACTGGGCTGTCTAGAAGGCTACTGGAACACGTTCATGATGGTATAATGTCCCCGAATGGATTGGCTAGTACGATTTCCCATTTGGAGCGTCGACGTCAGAACCGCTACTATCATTTACTGTCAATTTTCGCGTATGCAGTGAAGCGAAATCACGAGCGGAGTGCTACATACGTTCCTCCTGTACCGCCATCTCTCGCGGGATACCTCCTGAAAAACAAAGTTCTCTCTCATGGATCTCTAACTGACACTTGGCTGAAAGTAACCAATTTGTATGGCTCGTTGTGTGAGATCGTCATGCGGCAAGTTGAAGTGAAAAAAGTAATGAGAATGGACCATTCGGTGAAGTTCTGCAAACGTCTTAAAGTTTTCAGTGCCCAAGGACAACGTGAGAACTTAGTCGACGCCAAAATGCTACTTTTATTACAGAACGAGATTGGTCAGATACTTGGTCGTCGCCTGACACGCTCTGAAAATCATGATGAAACGGGGAGTTTGCTTCTCGAGGTAAAGTCCCAGTTTGCAGCTGGCGCTGACCAAATTGTTGTTAGCGACAATGCTACAGCCGTGCGAAAACTAATTGGAAAAACCTACGGCGACGCAGTCCAGGTCAAACAAGATCCCTTTCACGTTATTACTCGTTTCAGTGAAAAAGTGAAGTCGAAACCTGCTCGTAAGTTCTTGAGCAAGCAGTTGAAGGAAGTTATATATGATGTAAACCGGGAGCTCAGAGCGCCTACTGATATGATGACCCGGTTACGCGATACTTTAAGCAAAGTTCGGGACGAGGAATTGTCTTGCACTGAGGCCGAATGGAAAGGGTGCATAGAAAGCAACGTCCAGCAGATAGCTCGAGGGGATCTTCATGTTGAGTCAAACGTGTACACTGAAGGTGGCGGGCCTCCTGTCCGAATAACTTCAACCAGTCAGTTAGAAGGGTTTCATTCTGGCTTAAAGAAGTTACTTGGTCGGGACGTGCGGGCAGAAGTTGGACTTCGCATCCTAGACATCCACATCGTTCAACATAATCTCACCATAGGAGCAAGATACGGCAGAAACCCCGATCTAGGCCAGCTTGATATTATTGCAGCATGCCGCTCGGCAATTTTGTGTAGCCACGAAGCCAGCGGGCTAGTTGCAACGTCTCGCGATCAGGAATTCATCAATAGGCTCATGTCCACACCTTTCAAACCGCCTCAGTATCGATCAGCAACCCCACAAGATTTCTCGTTTAAGACGTGGCAGACTATTTTTCACAGTGCACGTGTCCAACCCAAAGCCTTCGAATCTAATCTGACCCAGTCGAGACAGCATTTTTCCTCCATCAAAGAACTGCTTACGAAAAACGCTACTGCACTTCAAACCGGAACTATTGATCGGCGCGTATTCATGCACTCACTCCGACTGGATGATACCAATCACGAAGGTGCCACCGGATTTTCTGCAGAAGAATACGAGTTACTTCGGCAGTTGCGAAGGGAGCAATTCGCTCCTCGTCAGACATGGGCAGAATCTGCCCTCGTCACGACCGTCATGTTCAATCTTGTAGTAGCTACCAACAGTAATTCCCAGCTGAAATTACGGCGTCGCAGCATTCGCGCCGTGATAGCTGCCTTGAAGACGATGCATCCCCACGTACACACGGTTGCTTCAAACTTGCCGCAACGCTCCAACATTTTCCAGTTCCGTTTACAAACCCAAGAAGCAAGTGTTGAGATGCTATCAACCAACGAACAGAGTCTGCAAATTGACCTCTTCACGGCAATCCGTTCCTCAAAGTACATTTCTAAGGCGGAGAGGATCAAAGTTTTCTGCATGCTTCTTGATTTTGCAGCATGTGTCTGTGACGGAGTACGTTCTTTCACTGAGAGGGATATGAGAACGCGGTGGGAAGCGATCAAGAAGGCGAGCACCACCGGAAAATCATTGAAAATCAAAGTCAAATTACTATCCGGTGTAGCAAGTATTGTTTCATCACAGCCTCCAGAGAATCCGCCACATCAATATCAACAAGCGCCTACCAACACGATCTTCCAAACTGATAATACCACGCTACGACCGTCTGATAACAGTATGCCTGTAGTTCAATCATCCAATTCTGCCACTTATCCGCCACATCCTAGCCCCGAGGTACCGCCACTACACCAACAACTCCAAGTTTCTTTTGCAAGCCACGCTCCTCCTGCTCGAATTGCAAGTGAACACCTTGAAGAATTGCGAAAACTATCGACGAATTTGCATGGTGTCCGAGGAAAATGGCCGCATCTTCTAAATGTTTTCCGGTCATACTATCCAGGTGTGGAGATGAACGAGAACACGCTCCGCATGCGCTTAGGAAGCTCCAACACGAGCTCAGAGGTGACAACAGCACAAGCTGACGTGGTAGCACCAGTAGCAGAGCTGCAACATAAAAAAAAGCGGAAAACAACTGCGTGTAGTGCTTGCCAGAAGCGGCGGAAGAAGTGCGGAGAGGATCCGGGCTGCTTATACAACATATCAGCACAGAAGAACACTTTGGTTAGATATTTTACACCCAATGAGTAGCAATTCATGAAGTCTCACTTGTTGTCCAGCTCACTTTGAAGCAGTGGCCCTGTTGATGCAGATTGAAGCGCGAACTGCTAGTCCACCGGCAACCACTGGGAACTGCGATGTTCTTCCGTTTGTGATGGCTCTTTGTAGTGATAATATATTATGTGACCCACACGAAAAAATACAGGGGGAAACAGCAGGGAAAAACTGGTCAAGTTGGTCAAGCTGGTCGTGCTGGTCAAATCGGTCTCGGGAGAAACCCCAGTATTACCAACCAACCCTGCGAGATGTTTAATCTCAAGGGTGCACCAGACCCTAAGACGTTTCTAACGATGGTAGGCTGCTTCAATCCGGAACAGCTGGAGCCTGAAGCAAGTCAAGATGCTTGTTAGTGAACATGCATTGCATTTGGATGTTTGTACTATTGCCTTTACTTTCCGATTTTCAGGTTCTTACCTAATGCTTTGTATTATAACTTGCAAACGAACAAATGGCCACGATCAAAGTAAGTGCGTCAAAGTAGTTGTCTGGTGTTTTAGCAGAGGTGCGATCGGGTTGATCCTCCAGAATCTTCTCAAGATATTTGACCAACTTGATCTGTCCTTCCAGCGTCGACTTGAGCTTGCGATTCTCCTGCTCGTCGCGTTCCCTGTCCTTGTATTGTCGATTGGCGAGGCTTTCCCACACCGATACAAGCAATGAGGACCCGGAATTAGGCTTTAAAATACTCTCTTTCGTTATTTCAAGTACTGAAAAACACGTTTTGCTAGATGTAAATCAAAGTTACCATTCTCGTCCAAAACATGCTCTTGACTCAAAGCGATAGATATCGTGTGGCAGCTGCATAGTGTTCATAAATTCAACCGCTGTCGGGACAGTCTTTAGCGACTGACATCTCCGAATGTACTCTTGACCAAATCTTGACTTTCCGAGTCCAAACACATTATCCAAAAGCGGATTGACCCATGTTAGGCCATATAGTTTTTTCGACCGATTGAAATTTTGTTTGTGAAATTCGACGAGGTCCTTCACCGCCTTCCCTCGATTCACGAAGAAGAGCGAGTCTCTAGGATACACCGGTTCTTCTTCCTTCCATTCCCACTTGTCAACTTCAGTCGTTTTCAGTCTCTTCATCGACTTCTGATCTTCGATTTCGGAGTGCACTCGCGTCCGACTCGACACAGATTGCTCCCCAGGAAGTCTCACGAGTACGTGAACCACATCCTCTCCAAGCAGCACGTCATCCCCAAACAACTATGGATCTTTGGCTCTGTTTAACTTCCACGTCGACCATAACGTCTTCAGCTTCGAAGTGTCAACACGGTTCAGCAGCAGCTTGTTGACCAGATCTTCGTCATATGACAACCAGCCTCTGTCTTGGCCAGGAAGAGCTGCAGCTTGCTAGCAGCGAAGTCAAACTCCTTGGAGAGGATGTGGTTCACGTACTCGTATATCGTTTGCGTTTTCCCAGTGTACTTTTCTTGAGTAGGTCGTCTATCTTTGCTGAAATTTTCGCTAAGGTGAAAGTGTCGCTCGATGAACCAACATCACCCTCTGGAACCACCACCAGCACATGAACTACGTCCTCTCCTAGCGAAACGCCAGGCCCAAAAAGGTTTGGCTTGCTTAGCTTCCACGACGCACGCATGTGCAAATCCCACTGTGTCTTCTGGTTTGATGTCCACAGGGAACGCGATTCCCGCGTCACCATTCGTATTTAAGCGGACGTATCAGACTTTTAACCAATGGTATTGTACGGCCGAAACCAAATGACGGTGGTTAAAGTGAGCCGAACTGTAGATGGTGAACCTGATGTGTACCCAGTCGTACCGTGGGATCTACGACGGAGTACTTCGCCGGAAGCGGACCGGGAGGCTGGAGATGCTCACTCTTGATTTTCTCCTACGACGCGCAAGTGAATCACCTGGATTCATTCGCCCAAAGACGAAGGAGGAACTCTCAACTCGGTCGGCTGGAGAGCAGACACGGACTGGCACGCGGACTTGGACACGGACGGACGGACAGGAAGGACTTGGATAGGGTGGACGGAACGGAACGGACGACTATTGTTACGGACACATTGGTGGCCGGGCAGTAGGGTTGGGTTGGAACGGGCGGTGCAAGGGCGAGCAGAAGGCGACGGTCTTCGTGTCCTCGGACGACTGCGACGAGTAGGGCGGGAAGCAACGGCGGAACGTCCAAGTGGTTATCCAGCGACAACTCGTGCTTGTACAGCAACTGACGGAACGGAAGTACGGAACGGAAGGACGGACTAAGCAGTGCAGTAGGTAGTCTATTGACGCTTACTAGTCTATAGGTGGAATAAGAACGGAATACAAATAGGCGGTGTGCCAGTCGGGTACACGCCGGCGGGGCGACAGAACTTCTGTTGCTGGCGGCCAACGGACGCTTGGACCATATTCAGCACTGGGCGACCAAAACCCGGCGTACAGGATAAGAAGACACGTTACATGGTGGTCATACAGGGGCCTGTCAACGAAATATCGAGCGAAGACATGGCACGAACCAGGACGATCACGGTACCGGCAGCGCAGACCACAAAGAAACCTACGGCGAGAACCCGAACGACGGCGATCCCAATGAGCGAGACGGCCCAAACCCCGACAGTACCGAGCACCACGGACGCTGAGGAAGCTGTGACGGACGACACGCCGCGACGCGAGGAGCCGGGGGACGAAGAAACGAAGGGTGACCATAGCGACGTGGGCGTGGATACGGATCCGGATGTTCCGAACCCTAAAAATAGCAATGAACCGGCACCAGCTACACGACGGGATTCTGGAACATCGGCGACGGGAGCAGACGCGGGTACAACCACGACAGCCCAAGGAGCAGCGACCGAGGCGACAGCGCTCCCTGATGTACTACTGCAGTCTTCCTAGACCATGAACAGGCTGAACGACCGGCTGGATAACTTGGAGTTGGCGATGGCCACAACAATGAGTAGAGCGACGGCGGCTGCTGAAGCGACGACGACTGCCGAACAGGGCGCACCAAAAACACGACGGGTGACACACGAACGCGGCACGGGCGGGGATGACGGAAGCTTCAGTAGTTCCAGCGAGGACGACGACGGTGACGATATTTACGGCCATGAAGACCCTACAAGTGGCACCAACAGGTCGGCACATCAGTTTGGACCTCGAACGACAACTGCGGCGCGACATGGACGTCGTAAGAACATCCGGGACTTGGAACTGACTGCCTTCCAACCATCGCCCAATAACTCAGTCTCCACATGGATAAAGAAGGTGGATTTAGCTCTTGAAGGCGCGCGGATTTCCAGCCGAGGAGATTGGACGGACGGAGAGCTCTACTACATAGTGGGGAACAAGCTACAAGATGCTGCTGCTAGATTCTGGGTGCGAGCCGACCAGGGCATGAAACCAGAAAACCGCACATGGACGCACTTGAAAGCTGCCCTGAAGCGCCGGTATGGGGAACGACCAGACAGGAACCAGGCGGAATTGCGAGTGAACCAGCGTTGTTTGATGCCGGGAGAGACTTTCGCGGACTTTGCGGCTGGTTTAAGAGACGCCAGAGGTGAAAATAAGGTGCGAGAACGCGTGCTGCTAGCCCAGTACATTCGGAATCTGTCGAAGACAACCCGACAGCTCGTACGTGAGAGCAAACCAAAGGCGTTGGACATGGCGGTTGACAAGGCTACGGAATTCGATGATCCGTTTGATAACGTCGCACTCGGAATGAAGAACATAGGGCAAGAGTGGACCACGGCACAGACTGCTTATCCGGTAGCCACAGGAGACACGGCGACACATGCGATGATCGTACCTGGTGTTGGTGTGAGCAGTATGGGAAGCGCAGTAGCGTTCTCAGCTCCAGCTGATCCGGATTGGGCGATCTTCTCCAACCCTCAGGGCGTCTGGAACAAGTATACAGGAATCTGGGATATACCGGAGGGGCGCGTCTGGAACGGCAGATATTGGGCGGTACGACCTGTGAGAAAGCGACCGACGAAACCCACTGCTGTAGAAGAACCGAAGCCGAAGGTGAAGCTGACGACATCGAACTCGGAGAAAAGGGCGAAGGTAAAGCTGACGCACCGCGCTGAACGAGAAGATGCAAGCTACAGCGACGACGACTCTGAGCCACCTTCACCCCGATCCACCAAACGCCAGAAGGCAGGGAAGCGTACGAAGGCCGTGACACGGCAGGTTAGAGCTCAAGAGCCACCGCGACCTCAACCAACGGTGGAAGCACAGCAACAACCTCGGTCGATGGGACAATCGACTTGTTACGCCTGTGGCCAAGTGGGACATTTCGCAAAAGAATGCCCCGACAGCGAAGCCAAAGCAAGGAACGACGCCTACCTGGCTACACGTGCGCAACGATCGCCGATGAAGGGAAACGAAGAACGGGCGCCGTAAGGGCAATACTGCGTCCGGTGGAACGACGATTGCCCCAGATACTGGCGAAAGAGGTGACGGAAAATGAAGTAACGCAAACGGACGGGAGTGTAGCGGCTATACGAGTGGCGGTGAGCACTCATTTGGATGAAGAGATTGAAGCTAAGGACTCGCACCGAGCGGAGATCTACGTGGCTACGGTACGGCCGGCGATGGCGGACCGACGCTACGAGAGTGACGGAAGAATGGACGAGGCAGTCGGTGAGGCGGCGGCAGACGCGAAGAATGGTGCGTCTTCGGCTGAGGAAGAACAGCTGACTGAGGAAGGCGATACGATGTCGCGCAGTAACGAGTTGCGGCTGGGCGGAGAAAACCCGAACGCGTGGATGACAGCTAGAGCGACTAGAAGGCAGAAACGACGGGAAGCCAAGAAGTTACGCGTACAACGGGCGCTGGACAAGGTGGCTGCGGCATCGGACGAAAATGACATTGAACGGGTGGCAGCGGAACTGGACGCTGCACAAGTCGCACGACGGAAGCAACACGCAGATGACGCACGACGGGAACTAGCAGAGCGATGGCAACGAGGTGATGGCGGCGAGAACAAGAATGATTCTGAACATGCGCGTGTAAAACTGGTACGATCGACGCAAGTGCTGATAGCCGAGAATGGTGATCACGACTTGGTGGAGACTGCGGAGGCTGACGACGGACTGCCGACGGCGACGATGTTGGTAGATGGTCAAAGGCGAGCGGTGGAGATCGACAGCGGTGCTCGTTATTCGGTGGCAGGCACGGGCTGGATGCTACGAGGCGAACGAGTGAAGAAAGCAGCCCCGGTGACACAAGTGGAGGGCATCGGCGGTTTCCTGCTCGACGTACTGGGACTGTGGAAGTTACCATGGAGAATGTTTTCGGGCAATCTGTGGAGATTACGGCGTGCGTGATCGAGGGCTGTACGGATAAGTTCCTGGTCGGTGTGGACTTCCTTGAAAAGCATCGAGCCAAGATGGACTTCAAGCAAGGCGAACTCCGCTACGATGAACGGGACCGCGAGGTGGTGATTCCGTTTAGGACGGAGGACAACGGCAGCGAGAAAACAGCAAACGTCCGTCTGACAAAGACAACGAATCTCGCACGACGGGCAGTACAACCTGTAGAAGTGGCGGTTGCAGCGCCGGAAGGAGAAGAAGGCATATTCGTCCCTACGGTTAATACGGGTGCGATACTACTGGCAACGGCGGTGACCAAGGTGCGGAACGGTAGAGCAATAATCCCAGCGATCAGTGCGTGTGGGGGACGTGTGAAGCTCCCGGGCCAAAAGGAACTTGGAGTATGGATACCCGAGGATAAGGACATTGACGTACTGGCAATGAACGGGGAACTACGTCCGAACGTGTTAAGGAGTGGCTGGATGGTCTGGGCGATACGGAGACTCCACTTGACAACGAGGACGATGTACATGTTGGCGTAAAGGATGAAAATGCACGGAAACTAGTATCGAAGCTTTTACGTTCTCACCGGAAGTTATCCGGGGCACCTAGTGCTTGTCCTCCCTCGGCAACAGTGAATGTGGAACACCATATTGACACGGGCAATGCCGCGCCAATACTCATGAAGCGCCGACGGCAGGCACAGTCTGAGGATGCGACTATTGACGAGAACGTGGACTCCATGTTGAACGCCGGCGTTATCGAAGAAAGTGATGGTGCGTGGGGATTTCCTGTAGTGCTAGTCGAAACGAAGGATGACTCGGTACGGTTCTGTGTGGATTACCGCGCGTTAAACAGTATCAGCAAACGGGACGTTTATCCTTTGCCGAGGATTGGTGAAACTCTGGAGGCTTTGAGCGGTGCGCGGTTGTTCACTACACTGGACTTACAAGCAGGCTACTGGCAGATTCGAGTGGCGCGAAATGATCGTGATAAGACGGCGTTTCTGACCAAGCGTTGTCTCTATCGTTTCACACGGATGCCCTTCGGACTTACCAACACTCCAGCCACATTCCAGCGTCTGATGAATGGAGTGCTGCGCGGGTTAACGTGGACAACCTGCCTGGCCTACCTGGATGATATTGTCGTGTTTACTAAAGGCAGTGTGGAACGACATGTTGTGGAAGTGGCAAGTGTGCTAGAGCGGCTGGCGGTCGCAGGCCTGAGTCTGAAACTCAAGAAGTGCATGTTCGTGTCCGAGGAGGTCGAGTACTTGGGTCACACGCTGAGCGGAGAAGGGGTCCAGCCTACGGAGAGGTTGATCAAAGCGGTGGTGGACTTCCCACGCCCTCACAGAAGTGAAACGGTTTGTCCATTTAGCGGGTTATTATCGCAAATTCATTGAAGGTTTCGGTACGATAGCTGCGCCGATGACACGGATGTTGAAGAAGGATTCGCAGTGGCAATGAACGGAAGATCAGGAGCAGGCGTTCCGGCGATTGAAGTACTTACTGACGACTCGGCCAGTCCTGAAGTACCCGGATTTCGGTAGAACATTTCGCTTAGTGACAAACGCATCGAAGGTCGGGCTTGGTGCCTGCCTCATGCAGGACTTTGGAAATGGGTGGCAACCAGTGGCGTATGCGTCCAAGGTAAACAGTAACGCGGGGTCAAACTACTCGATCACGGAACCGGAATGCTTAGCGGTGGTCTGGTCGGTGAAGTTGTTTCGGCCATACGTAGAACCTTCACCATAATCACTGACCACGCGGCGTTAAAGTGGCTAATGACGCGACCTAACTTGGCGGGACGACTACACCGGTGGTCTCTTACTTTACAAGAACATGATTTTTCAATTGAGTACCGTCCCGGTACCACGAATGTGGTGGCGGACGCTCTGTCGCGCGCACCAGCGGCTGTTCGAGCAGTACTACGACCGGCGCGGACTACTACATGCGGAACCGTGGCGAGTGTACGCACGGAGGCGATAGATACGACGACGGACGCAGCGGTGGACATGACGAGGAATACACCGACGGCATGCGTGGCGACGAACACAGCAGCGGATCCAGTGAGCAACGTGACGGCCGATGTGGTGGTGGCGACGACAACGGCAGCTCCACCCGTCCAATCGGCAACGCACATGGCGGCGACGAAGACGGCGGTACCACCCGATGACGTGCTGGTGCGTACAGGGATCGAGACAGCGGCGGTGAAGCCAACGGCGCTAACGGCACCACTCGTCACGACCACGGCAATCTCTGCATTGACAGGCCTGACAATAAAACAGGCAGCAGTACCTGTGCTGACGGACCCGACGACGGAACGCATGGCAACTACTAGTACGGCGCCAGCGATAAATTCTGCTGATACAAGGACGGACGGTGGTTGTGTGGACGGAGAGACGGACGGTAGTGACGCTGTTACAATTGGGGGTGATACGGCAACTAACACGAATCGCAAGAGACGTACACCAGCGGTAGCGACTACGGGTACCAGGAGGAGTGCACGCCTTCGCGACCGGGAAGAGAAGCGAGTGCGGTTTGACCTGACAGCGACCACGGAGGCACGGGCGCCGAACGCGGAACCGCTCGGCAACAGAACGGGTGCAGACACTGACCCCGCGAATGCACAAGCTACCGGAACGAGAAGGCGAGAGTCGAGGGGACTGGAGAGACAACCAGTGGCACAGACGGCGGCGACGGGGAATCTGGAGGCGGTAGCACGACAATCCTGCAGCACGTCGCAAGATGTGATTAACAACGGCCCAATGTAAGTGACGGCAGGGGAGAATACACGTCAGTCGACACGCGCAACGGACACCGCACCTGATATTGACCAGTTGACGAGCAGACCGAGGGCTCCGCGATCTACGAGGATGACGGACGGCACCACAGCACGAGATGTGGATGACACGATAGCAGTGACAGTACCAGAGCGTAGCCAGGAGACGGGGCTACCTGGAGCTCGAAGAACGGAGGCACTGGTGAATGCTGGATCCCTAAGGACGAGTACGACGACGGGCGGTAATGGACGGAAGTCTGGAGCGACGCTACAGAGTGAATCACGGCTGGAAGTGAAGACTTACGCTGGTAATGATGAAGACGATGCACCACCGGAAGGCTCGACCTTTCAGTTATCTGAGACAGAGTTGGTGGCGGCCCAGAAAGCGAGCAAGTTCGTCCAGACTGTGGTCCAGAATGGAGCTTACCGTGGCATGAAGGTGACAGTAACGTATGGGCAGGCAGTGATTGAGACGAGTAATGGACGGCGTATCCTACTACCACCTACGTTATGGCCAATGGTGTTCAAGGAAATGCATGGATCGGTGTGGTCGGGGCATCTGCGAGGACCTCACACGTATGGACGAGTATCACAGCTATATTGGTGGCCTAAACTACGGAATGAAGTGAACCAGTGGGTTCGCGGTTGTCCTGAATGCGGCAGTAGGAAGGCGCGCCCACGAGAAGTAATACCACCGCTGCGCAGTATTCGTGGTGGCGATGTTTGTGACAGATGGGCTCTGGACGTGGCTGGCCCATTCCCGACGGCGGATGGAGGCGAACGGTTCGTCATTGCGGCTGTGGAGTACGTGACCCGGTACGCTGTGGCTAGCTGTGTACAGCAGCATACCGCGGAAGACATCGCGAAGTTCCTATTGGAATAGGTGGTTCTGAAGTTTGGCGCGTTCAGGGAACTTCTTACGGATGGCGCCCCGGAGTCGACGGGAAATGTAATCGACGAGCTCATGAAGATGGCACAGGTGAAACAGATAACCCCGGTGCCTTACAGACCCCAATTGGTGGGCCTGGTGGAACGCTTCCATCGCACATGGAAAGATTGCGTCGCAGTTTTCATGCCGGAGGGATCACAAAAGGACTGGAATCTATGGGTACGCTTCGCTACATACGCCTACAACTCGGCGAGACACTCCACGGTGCTCCTCACCCCCAACGAACTTATGATGGGACGACGGCTGAGAGCTCCAAATGAATTGTTAAGACGTACAGAGGTGACGGAGGCTGGTGAGCTATCTACGTATCATACAAGGCTACTGGAAGCTTTAGAACGGAGCAGGAAATGCGCGGAACTGGCACAGACTCGGGAACAAGAGAGACAAGCTCGCTACTACAACCGCAACCCACGAGCTCGGTGGGAGTTTCATAGTGGCGACAGGGAATGGATGTACAACCCACCGCGTAGCCCGAAAGCACCTAAATTTGTTCACCAATGGATGAGACCGCTCAGGATTGTTGAGACAGCGGGCTACGACAACTTCCTACTGGAAAGAGAGGATCAATCGGGCAAGAAGGAGAAGTTGATCGCACACATCTCCTTTCTCGTTAGTTATTACGAGCCTGGTTTCCCGCTATACGTGGTAGCACGCGACATCGACGAGCAGTTGCGAGATGAAGGCGCAGGAAGCGATGGCGAGACAGCAACGGCGGCTGTTCGAGCAACGACGGCAGCTACTGGGCGATCCGCGCTTACAGGAGATGCGAAACGAACGAGAACGGCAATGGACAGAACGGAGAGTAAGGACGACGCGTGTGGATGGTTGGTGGAACGAAGAAGACGACGACGGCGTAACGGAGCTGGACACTATGTGCTGGAATACGAATTATCACCAGCCGGCGACCCGAAGAAATGGACGACCGGTGACGGCAGAAGGTGAACGGATCGAACGGGGCAACCCCAGCGACGATGGATCTCCGTGGCTGAGTATGAACGACTTTACTGCGACGGAAGGGTCGTGGAATACCCTTCAGGTGAGGAAGTCGTGTAATGAGCCCTAAGATACGACGGCCGAAAACCAAATGACGGTGGTTGAAGTGAGCCGTACTGTAGATGGTGAACCTGATGTGTACCCAGTCATACCGTGGGATCTACGACGGAGTACTTCGCCGGAAGCGGACCGGGAGGCTGGAGATGCTCACTCTTGATTTTCTCCTACGACGCGCAAGTGAATCACCTGGATTCATTCGCCCAAAGACGAAGGAGGAACTCTCAACTCGGTCGGCTGGAGAGCAGACACGGACTGGCACGCGGACTTGGACACGGACGGACGGACAGGAAGGACTTGGATAGGGTGGACGGAACGGAACGGACGACTATTGTTACGAACACATTGGTGGACGGGCAGTAGGGTTGGGTTGGAACGGGCGGTGCAAGGGCGGGCAGAAGGCGACGGTCGTCATGTCCACGGACGACTGCGACGAGTAGGGCGGGAAGCAACGGCGGAACGTCCAAGTGGTTATCCAGCGACAACTCGTGCTTGTACAGCAACTGACGGAACGGAAGTACGGAACGGAAGGACGGACTAAGCAGTGCAGTAGGTAGTCTATTGACGCTTACTAGTCTATAGGTGGAATAAGAACGGAATACAAATAGGCGGTGTGCCAGTCGGGTACACGCCGGCGGGGCGACAGAACTTCTGTTGCTGGCGGCCAACGGGCGCTTGGACCATATTCAGCACTGGGCGACCAAAACCCGGCGTGCAGTGTAAGAAGACACGTTACAGTATGAATCAGTAGTGATAAGAAGATATTACGAGTTGAATATCCGGAATTTTCAATGAACCGCTCACTCGACGCCATGACGGAGCCCGAGGCGAAGCTCCTGCCTTGGGGACGCCTCGTGCTGCTCACTAAAAACGACAACTCGGACGTCCCAGAGCACTTCGATCTGCTGCGCTCTAAGCACCACCTGGGCCGCGTACCTAAGCGATGCGACCTTCTCATTCCAAAACATTTCATCAGTGGTCTTGTACGATTCGTTCCATACGTTCTAATAGAACTTCTAGGGCCGATAGAAGCATTTCTAACGTAGAGTTTTATATTTTTATTTGCAGCACTGTAGCATCCAACTGCGGGGGAAAGACGACCGAGGTGAACCAGTCGTAGAGATTGAGAATCATAGGTACATTTTATCTGCTTTTAACGGTTGTGTACACGTACTATGACGGCGTTGTGTCTGTTTGCGAAGTAGTCGCCATGGAACCTACCTGAATGGGACGATGATTGGCCATTGGAGGTCTGAGACGGCCAAGAAAGGGGACATAATTAACTTCTCGGCTCCTGGGGCTGCAGGTTGGTAAACTGGTTGTAGTTGGTTATGCAGCGGGGCTGCCGTAGCTTAGCGTCAGAGGAAGACGGTTAACTCAACGAGTTAAGGATTAACACTCACCTTATTAAGGGTTAATAGACCTTTATTACCAAAGGCACCTACTAACTACAGCGGGTCCAGAAAGTCATCCCCCCCCTCTCTACACAACATATACTTCAACATCAGCAACGAGCATCTTTCATTTTCATCTGGCCAGGTCCTGCCTTGCTGTCTGACGAGCACGGCATTTACCACGGAGGCTCGGTTAGCGCGTTTTGATTGGCACGTTTAAATTCCGCCAATCAACACACAGTAGCAACGATAGCCAGTCATCTCTAGAGTCGATACTAACCTCGAACTCACTTCACGTTTCCCCGTGATGCCGGGAAAGCAACACTCCCAGGACCTTCGCGATCGTGTGCTGTTAAAATGGAGAGAAGGCCTCGGCACTCGGAGAATTAGTAGGCACTTATCGATGCATCGGGACACTGTCCGCTCAATCATCAAGTACTTCAAGAAGCACGGAGATGTCACCTTGCGTCGGCGTAGCGGACGACCGCCGAAGACCGACGGTCGGCTCGACCGCCGCATCACACGAACAGTAGAGCAAAACCGCTTTGTGAGTGCAGCGGCGATTGCAGCTCAGGTCTCCAAGGACAACGGCGGACCCATCTCGAGCCAGACAATCAGGAACCGCATCCACACCACTGGCCTGAACGGAAGATCCGCACGCAAAAAGCCGTTTTTGAGCCGCAGACATCGTCGACTACGACTAGCGTATGCAAAGCGTTTCCATAACATGAAACCAGACTGGTGGAGCCGAGTTCTCTTCAGCGACGAGGCGTCCGTCGAGCTTCACGGCACGTCTGGCCGGGTGTCTGTCTGGAGACGCCCCCATGAGGCGTTTGACCCGCGCTGTGTTGTGTCGACGCACAAGTCCAGTAGGAAGTCTCTCATGGTCTGGAGCTCAATTACTGCCGATGGCGTTGGTACGCTGCACTTTTGCGACGAGTCCGTGACGGGGGACAACTACAGGCGTCTCTTGCACAAGGAAATCCCGATCACGAAGGCGTTGTTAGGTCTTTCCGGGGAAACACTCTTCGTGCATGACAACGCACCTGCCCACACGGCGAAGCTAACTGCTGGATGCCTTCGAGATCTATGGTTAATACCTATGGGCCATCCCCCGCAGAGTCCTGATCTCAACCCGATTGAAAATCTATGGTATCTAATGAAGAAGGAGCTGTATAAAAACCCAGCTACGACGATCGATGACTTGAAGACGAAGTTGCTGGGCATTTGGACTGGTATAGACGATGAGGTAGTGAAACGTTGCGTTCTTTCGATGCCTGAGAGATTAAAGACGGTAATCGCCGAGAGAGGTGGGCATACTAAGTACTGAGGCTTAGGAGCTAAGTGATCAATGCACAAGTTTACGGTTTTGCTAATGTTGAAGTAAATGCTGAATAGAGGGGGGATGACTTTTTGGACCCGCTGTACGACCTTAATAAAAGGACTTTACTCTTAGTGTTCCAAATCCAAACTGTTTATTTATCTTTTATTGCGGCTAGCCGTCTAGGGGGTAAATGTATGTGTTAAACTACCTAACATAGTAAAACCAAGTAAAATCCTACTTCAAATGCATAACGTGTGTCCCTCAGCCACACACACTCCCTCGAGTGTCCGTACATCAAATATGTACCTTACACAAAGTGTATCCATGTGTGGAACACACCAAGTGTAAACGCGTGTAACCCCGTTACACCACCCCCCACCAAGATGTGGACACCCGTGTCCACGACACTTTCTCAGTGAGGTCTTTCCTTTTTAAGACGTTAGAAGTCTTTTTATTTCATCACAAGTTCAAAGGACTTCGGCTCCCAGAGCCCATTATCGAAACTGCATTAAAAATGCTCAGCCTTTCGCCACGGTCATTTGACCCTGCTTCGCCATCGTCTAGTGACCGCATGTCGGGGCGCGACAGCCCACGGTCACTACAGGCCACAGGCCACAGTCCCGACAGGGAAGCTGCTCCGCAGCGGCTCAGTGTACGACAGTACCACGATGAGTACCGACGTCGTAATGGCTCCGGCTCCGCGAGCCAACATCCGGGTGAGAGCGAAGCTCCTAGCTCTCCCGAGCCCTCTACGCCGCGTACGCGTCAGAACGCCTGGCTCGACGAGCTTGATCAGGGCGAGATCGTCCCAGACGATCACGAGGTGCCTCCTACACGTCAGGAGGCTGCCTCTCAGAGGCCTTCAAGCCCGGCGATGCGCTCTCGCGAGCTGCAGACGCCTAATCCGTTCCCGAACCGTGATGGTTCCGCGAACGCCCTGCGCAATGCGCCTCCTCTCCCCTCGAGGTACGAGGACGAGCTCCCTGAGCCAGGTGTGGTCTCCAACGACCTGGACGGGGCTCAAAGCCGGCAGCTTGAGGCTGCATCTCGCGCGCGGTCTAACAGACCTGTAGCCCGCCCCATTGTGGGCACGTCGCGTCGCGACTACGGTTACGACCGTCTCTCTCCTGCAGAGGTCGTTCGACGCGCTGCTTCACAGCTCCTGGACACGTATACGTGTGGGCCCGCGCCCGGGACGACTGATGAAGTCGTCCAGCGACAATCGCTCCGTGAGCGCTTCTTGACTCCGCAAGTCACAACTACCGTGAGCGCCTGCGTCATCAGCTCAACGGTGAGGCCGTGCCGGCCATGCGTACTGTGCCGGTGGTCCTCTCAGAGGGGGAAACTACGGCCGCTTATGAAGCGCAGTTTCAAAACTGGGTGGAGCTATCCCGACGGCTCCACTCCTTCGATGCTCTCCGAGCTAGTTTCTCGGAAACAGATATCCGCTTAGAGCGGCGCTTACGCCTCGACTTCGCGAAGCGACAAGCCAGACAGCGACAAGCCAGACAGCGTGCACCGGGACAACGTCCCTCACACTACGAGGCACCCCGGCCTCCTGCTCCCGCTATGAGCAGTCCTACCCATAGCCATGGGTCGGCTGTCACAGCCACTGGTCAGAGCCTGAGCTCGACTCTTGACCTGTCGTCGCCCCACTCTAGTAGTGGGAAGCGCGGCGCGCCCGGCGACTCCGTCGCACGCCCTGCGGGCGGTCCGTCACCGGGTGACGTCGATCATAAGCGTCAACGACGTCAGGGCAATCCTGCCGCAATGGCACCTCGAACTCCCATGAGTTCTGGGAATGAGGGTAACCTCGCCATTTTACCAGATACTGGTTATGACCCTGGCGCCTGCGCCGCGCCATCAGGCGCTCCACATGGTAGTGGAGATTCCCATGCTCATCGAGCAGAGCAGGGGGAGGCCGGGCGGCCGCTGGACTCTCGCGCTGCGAGCTTCGGGGACTTCCTCTCCCTACAGAGCCGCGTCCGCTCGGTGAGCGACTACGTCGCCGACGTGGACCGCTCCTCGCATCGCTTAGCGAATGGCCTCGAGGAGGTCGAGCGTCGCCTTGACTGGATTGAGTCGCCTCAGGCGATGCAGCAGCGGGTCGTAGACCTTGAGCGTCAGGTTGCTCAACTGCAAGGTCAGCTCGACCTGTTGGTATGGATGCAGCCATATGGCTCCCGTCCCGTGGCACTGCCAACTCCGATGGCTCTACCACCTGCTGCTTGCAGCCTCCTGTGCCTCCGCACCCTGCTGCTCTACAGCGTCCTGCTGCCCCGCAGTATCTTGCGCCCTCGGACTCTGGTGCTGGGCCTCCGCACCCTGCTGCCCCGCAGCCTCCTGCTGCCTCACAGCCCCTCGCCGCTTCGCAGCCCTTGTCCGACCCGGCGCTAGCACCTCAGAGCTCACCCGATCAGGTCCCCGGTATGGCTTAAGCAAGCCCACATAAAACACCGGGTGCGTACGCATCTTCTTCGGAAGATTGAGCGTGTACGCCAGGCCCTTCTTGGCCACGACCTTGAACGGTCCAATGAACCTAGGTCTCAACTTGGTCTTGAAGACCGCAGACACTGCATGTGTAGGTAGGTTTTTTAGCGTTTAATAAAACGAGATCTCCAATCTCAAACCTTTTCATGTTCCCTCTGCCTTTGGCATCTCCATACTCCTTTTGGAGATCCTGGCTTTCAGCCATCGCGTCGCGCACCTGGCGCATGACGCTCAGTCTCAAAGAGACAAAGTCATCGACTTGCTTGCGAACCGCAACTGGGCTGACATCAGCAAGCCGATCGGCTAACCCTCCCCCATCAAGCCCAGAGCCACACCGTGGCGGCGTTAGAGGGACGCGAGGGTCGACCAAACCGTTCACATAGAACGGGGTGAAGCCTGTCGAGGCATGCACCGCATTGTTCATAGCGAACTCAACAAGGGGGAGCATCTCGCTCCAGCGTCGTGGCGCTTCAGCGCAGACGCTTCGGAGGATATCCTCCACAACGCGATTCACGCGTTCAGTTTGACCATCGGTCTGCGGATGATCCGCCGTGGACATGTCCAACTTGGTGCCGAGCACCCTGAACAAGGACGTCCAGAACTTCGCTGTAAAGCGAGGGTCTCTATCAGAGACAATTGCCTCAGGCAAGCCATGTTGGCGAAAGACTCTGTCTAAGAACAGCTTAGCTGTATCCTCACCGTCAACGGTGTCCGGCACAGCCGAAAGATGAGCCATCTTGCTCAATCGGTCAACAAAGACCACGACACCCGTGTTGCCCGCCTTATCCTTAGGAAGGCCAAACACAAAGTCCATACTAATGGACTGCCAACATCCCGAAGGGACTGGCAAACTCGCCAACGGCGCAGCCGCATGCGGCGCGGACTTGGTCCGTTGACATGTCTCGCATGTACGCACATAGGTGCTTGCCCACTTGTACATCTTGGGCCACCAGTACATCTTGCTCACCGAGCCATAGGTCTTCTCACGACCAAGATGTCCACCGACAGGCGTATCATGCACCTCATAGAGGATGCGATACTTAAGATCCTCATCATGAGGGACGACCACTCGAGGAGTGTCCTCAGGGTCAGAGCTGTAGTACAGCAGGCCATGATCAAGCGTATAACACTGCAGCCTCGCGCGTAAGCGCGGTGACAATTCCTTGTCAGAGTCTTTAAACTCTTCACTCCCAAGAGCACGTAGCAAAGCTACACACGTGTCGTCTTGGGCGTATGCCCTGCGTATAAGGTCGGGGACCGACGACGTCACTGTAGTGACATGAGTTAGCTCGTAGTCCGGTCTGCGCGATAGCGCATCGGCCACTACATTTAGCCGTCCCGGCTTATACTTCACCTCGAAGTTATACTCGGCAAAGAATGAAAGCCATCTTGCCATTCTCTGTGAGAGGTGAGGCGACTGAGTCGCAGTGCGTAAAGACGCATGATCTGTATAGATCACAAAGGGCTTAGAGCCGAGTAAATGTACTCTAAATTTGACTAGAGCATACTTCATTGCAAGTAGCTCTTTGTCGTGAACTGGATAGTTCTTCTCAGCAGCTTTAAGCTGCCGAGACTCCAACGCGATAACGCGTTCACGCCCTTCGGCGTCTGCTTGTAATAAAGCACAACCGATTGCAAAATCGGAGGCGTCGCAGACGACGCTAAACGAACGATCCGGGTCCGGAAGCGCCAAGATGGGCGCGTAAAGGAGACTCTCCTTAACAGCCTTGAAGGCTTCGTCGTGAACGACATCCCAGCACCAAGGTGCATCCTTCTTAAGGAGATTGGACAATGGCCGAGCCATATCAGCGTAGTTCTCGCTGTACTTGTGCAAGTAATTGACTAAGCCAAGCCACTTACGCAAGTCTTTCGGGTTCGATGGAACCGGCCAGTTCACAATGGCCTTAACCTTGGCAGGATCTGCCCTAAGGCCTCGCTTCCCAATGAAGCATCCGAGGAAAGGAATTTCCTCCGCGCCAAAGACGCATTTATCCAAGTTGGCGTACAACTTATTCGTGCGCATGCACTCGAGCACCGCTCGCAAATGGTCAAGGTGGTTCTCCACATCAGACCTCCCGTGCTCCGCACGACTATGGACAAAGCTGTCGTCGAAGTACGTCTGAGCGTACGCCCGATGGGGCTTGAACAACTGCGTCACTAGACGATTGAACGTCGCAGGCGCGTTCGACAGCCCTTGGGGCATCACCAACCACTCCCAGAGCATACCGCTCGGAGTACTCACAGCCGTGAGGGGTATATCGCTAGCTCTCATGAGCAACTGATAATACCCGTCGACCAAGTCGAGTGCACTGTACAACGTACATCCCACCATGTTGTTCTGCAGAACATCCTTTCGAGGAATCGGCGTCTGCGCCGGAATGGTGGCTGCATTCAGCTTATTAAAAGCATGCACTATGCGCCACTTGCCATTAGGCTTTCTGACACAGAACGTGGGTGTCGAGTGCGGAGACTTGCTCTCACGCACCAAGCCGGCTTCGTGCTTAGCACGGAAGAACGCGTCGATGACGTCACATTGCTCCCTTGGTAAGGGCCACTGCCGTGTTACGCAGTATTTGGTTCCAGGAACCAAGTCAATCTCATGACGTACGCCTCGATCCGGAGGCAACCCTGACGGCGGGTCCTTCGACACCACATCGTGGTATTCCTTGATCAAAGGATAAAACGGATCCGAGGGATCCTTGAGGATCGAAGATCCACTCCTAGCGCTCAGCGCTCGCTTCGTGTCCTCAAGGACAGCTTCGTCCACGACGGACGAGGAGTTCAACTCCTCCTCGGGTCGTATCATGACCACCTCGGCAAGCTCGCCGGCCTTTAAGGCCTCGCCAAACTCGGCGACGGACATCTCGTCCAGCTCTAAAGGATCATCAACCGACGTGAGTCGCTCGAGACTTATGTCTCCGTCGACATCCCCTGTCACTCCATTCATGAGTGTGTACAACTGCTCACTGCAGTCGCGTGGAGCCTCACCGCTCAACACGCTGGACACCTCGTCCGACGTCATAGACGTCACAGACGCTCAGCGTATCTTCCTCCTCTCCCTCCTCGCCCGAGCACGGCCGGATGAGGGCTGAAGGGCGACATCACCGTCGCGCTGCCTAGGTGCCAACGCACTATGGCTCCTCGGAGAGGGAACAGTGTCATTCGAGACACTCAGCGGCGGGTCAGCGACCCTACGAGCACCGCTCAACGGAGTACGTGCCGTTCCACAATTGTCCTTAGGACACAGCGGCGGGTCAGCGACCCTACAAGTACCGCTCAACGGTTTACGTGCCGTTCCACGTTTGTCCATATGACACAGCGGCGGGTCAGCGACCCTACAAACACCGCTCGGCGGATAACGCGCCACCCCGCGCACGCCCTGTGAGTCACACTCACGGCAAACAGCAACTTCGTTGCTCACTAACTCTGACATACCAATGTCCAGCACCATGACCGATTCGGTCTCGTGCTCGCGCCAAAAGCGCTTCTGTCTCCGAGCAGAGGTGGGTTCATGACTCGCCAATGCTCCACTAGGAGACGGGCGCGTAGCGCCCAACGTCTTCGACTTCCAGTCGATCCATGGCTCGTGGCTCTCGAGCCACGCCATGCCAAGGATGAGGTCATACCTCTCATCCAGGTCTAAGACCAAGCAGCGTTCCACGCTATCGAAGTCCAAGAACTTCACGTCCAGGTCAATAGAGACCTTCGACACTGTCACTAGTGTCCCCGTCGCAAGACGGACAGAGATCTTATCTCTTCGAGGCTCCTTCAGAGCCTCCACATACGGTTTAAAACCGTCAACAGTGGAGCGCCGGACATAGTTGCCGGACGCCCCCGAGTCTATCAAGACTCTCCACGACTTGTCGAAGCCCTTCACGTTCGCTTGAACGACTAACAAGCCGGGCTTGCACTCACTACGTGAGTAAGAGAGCTTAGCTCTCTGCGGGGCTGAGTCCCGTTCTCTCCCGCCTCCCAGAGGCCCAACAGAACTCAGTTCCTCCCCAGTAGGGCGCCCCGCGCCTACTGGGTTCCGTCGTTTCCCCGCGACGACCCTGGTTGAGGGTTCGAAGCGGTGCTTCGGCTCGATGGAGCCTGGGCCTTGTTGCGCAACGGGCAACTAGGCCTCAAGTGGCGGGTGCTCCCGCACGTATAGCATCGACGGATGCTGTAGCGCTGCTCAGCAGCATAGAGGTCAGCCTCATCTTCAGCGTGGCTGAGGTCCATCGGTTCAGGACCGCTCGAAGAGCTCGCGCTACCAGCGCTCGAACCATGCTTCGCAGCCTGGAAGTTATAGTCGGCATTCAATACCACGTTCACGGCCTCCTCAAATGAGGCAGGGTGAACACGGAAAACTTCCGTTCGGGCAGCGCCCGTGCGCAGGCCCTCCATAAACACGGTCACTGCGACCGCCTCGGGGAGAGGGCTCGACGCCATACCGGCGATCAGAGTTCTCAACTCTTGGACATAGTCCATCAACTCCTTTTTACCCTGGCGGGTAGCAAGGAACTTCGACCGTATACGGTACGCCTGGTTAGGCGGCGCGAATACGCGCACTAGTTGCTGTTTCAGCTGGTCCCAAGTCGGGAAAGCAGCGTCCACAGACGTGCCGCACGTTAGTGCCCATTCTTGAGCTCGGCCACCGAGCTTCGAGATCGCCAGCGCTACGCGCTGTTGCTCAGTCTGGAGCAGGGCCGATCCCATGGCCATCTCGACCTGTCGGGTCCAGAGAAGGAGGTTCTCCCCTTCCTTCCCCTCGAAGGTCTTCACGCTCACCATGAGCGGTTTCGGTCTATTAGACCACTCGTGCGTCGACGACGCGGCCGCGGACGATGCGGCGGACGCCGTTGCGCTCACGCGCTCTTGTACATGCTCTAAGAGCGCCTTCTCGTAGCTTGCAAAAGCCTCCAGTCTGGCGGATACCGCCTCTGGCCCTTGCGAAGCAAGATGAGCAATGCCCTCGGGGCCCAACAGAGACATAAGCTTTTTAAGCGTCTCTTGCTGGCCAGGCGGCAAGCTCGCGAACACAGCGTGTTCCATCCTCTCAGAGGGATCAGTCAAAAGACTCAGTCGCAGGATTGACTACTAGTGCTACCAAGTGCAGCGGGGCTGCCGTAGCTTAGCGTCAGAGGAAGACGGTTAACTCAACGAGTTAAGGATTAACACACACCTTATTAAGGGTTAATAGGCCTTAATATCCGAAGGCACCTACTAACTACGACCTTAATAAAAGGACTTTTCACTTTGTGTTCTAAATCCAAACTGTTTATTTATCTTTTATTGCGGCTAGCCGCCTAGGGGGTAAATGTATGTGTTTAACTATCTAACATAGTAAAACCAAGTAAAATCCTACTTCAAATGCATAACGTGTGGCTCTCAGCCACACACACTCCCTCGAGTGTCCGTACATCAAATATGTACCTTACACAAAGTGTATCCATGTGTGGAACACACCAGGTGTAAACCCGTGTAACCCCGTTACACTGTTCCCTCTCCGAGGAGCCATAGTGCGTTGGCACCTAGGCAGCGCGACGGTGATGTCGCCCTTCAGCCCTCATCCGGCCGTGCTCGGGCGAGGAGGGAGAGGAAGAGACGCTGAGCGTCTGTGGCGTCTATGACGTCGGACGAGGTGTCCAGCGTGTTGAGCGGTGAGGCTCCATGCGACTGCAGTGAGCAGTTATATACACTCGTGAATGGAGTGACAGGGGATGTCGACGGAGACATAAGTCTCGAGCGACTCACGTCGGTTGATGATCCTTTAGAGCTGGACGAGATGTCCGTCGCCGAGTTTGGCGAGGCCTTAAAGGCCGGCGAGCTTGCCGAGGTGGTCATGATACGACCCGAGGAGGAGTTGAACTCCTCGTCCGTCGTGGACGAAGCTGTCCTTGAGGACACGAAGCGAGCGCTAAGCGCTAGGAGTGGATCTTCGATCCTGAAGGATCCCTCGGATCAGTTTTATCCTTTGATCAAGGAATACCACGATGTGGTGTCGAAGGAGGGTTGCCTCCGGATCGAGGCGTACGTCATGAGATTGACTTGGTTCCTGGAACCAAATACTGCGTAACACGGCAGTGGCCCTTACCAAGGGAGCAATGTGACGTCATCGACGCGTTCTTCCGTGCTAAGCACGAAGCCGGCTTGGTGCGTGAGAGCAAGTCTCCGCACTCGACACCCACGTTCTGTGTCAGAAAACCTAATGGCAAGTGGCGCATAGTGCATACTTTCAATAAGCTGAATGTACCACTATTCCGGCACAGACGCCGATTCCTAGAAAGGATGTTCTACAGAACAACATGGTGGGATGTACGTTGTACAGTGCGCTCGACTTGGCCGACGGGTATTATCAGTTGCTCATGAGAGCTAGCGATATACCCCTCACGGCTGTGAGTACTCCGAGCGGTATGCTCTGGGAGTGGTTGGTGATGCCCCAAGGGCTGTCGAACGCGCCTGCGACGTTCAATCGTCTAGTGACGCAGTTGTTCAAGCCCCATCGGGCGTACGCTCAGACGTACTTCGACGACATCTTCGTCCATAGTCGTGCGGAGCACGGGAGGTCTGATGTGGAGAACCACCTTGACCATTTGCGAGCGGTGCTCGAGTGCATGCGCACGAATAAGTTGTACGCCAACTTGGATAAATGCGTCTTTGGCGCGGAGGAAATTCCTTTCCTCGGATGCTTCATTGGGAAGCGAGGTCTTAGGGCAGATCCTGCCAAGGTTAAGGCCATTGTGGACTGGCCGGTTCCATCGAACCCGAAAGACTTGCGTAAGTGGCTTGGCTTAGTCAATTACTTGCACAAGTACAGCGAGAACTACGCTGATATGGCTCGGCCATTGTCCAATCTCCTTAAGAAGGATGCACCTTGGTGCTGGGATGTCGTTCACGACGAAGCCTTCAAGGCTGTTAAGGAGAGTCTCCTTCACGCGCCCATCTTGGCGCTTCCGGACCCGGATCGTCCGTTTAGCGTCGTCTGCGACGCCTCCGATTTTGCAATCGGTTGTGCTTTATTACAAGCAGACGCCGAAGGGCGTGAACGCGTTATCGCGTTGGAGTCTCGGCAGCTTAAAGCTGCTGAGAAGAACTATCCAGTTCACGACAAAGAGCTACTTGCAATGAAGTATGCTCTAGTCAAATTTAGAGTACATTTACTCGGCTCTAAGCCCTTTGTGATCTATACAGATCATGCGTCTTTACGCACTGCGACTCAGTCGCCTCACCTCTCACAGAGAATGGCAAGATGGCTTTCATTCTTTGCCGAGTATAACTTCGAGGTGAAGTATAAGCCGGGACGGCTAAACGTAGTGGCCGATGCGCTATCGTGCAGGCCAGACTACGAGTTGACTCATGTCACTACTGTGACGTCGTCGGTCCCCGACCTTATACGCAGGGCATACGCCCAAGACGACACATGTGTAGCTCTGCTACGCGCTCTTGGGAGCGAAGAGTTTAATGACTCTGACAAGGAATTGTCACCGCGCTTACGCGCGAGGCTGCAGCGTTATACGCTTGATCATGGCCTGCTGTACTACAGCTCTGACCCTGAGGACACTCCTCGAGTGGTCGTCCCTCATGATGAGGATCTTAAGTATCGCATCCTCTATGAGGTGCATGATACGCCTGTCGGTGGACATCTTGGTCGTGAGAAGACCTATGGCTCGGTGAGCAAGATGTACTGGTGGCCCAAGATGTACAAGTGGGCAAGCACCTATGTGCGTACATGCGAGACATGTCAACGGACCAAGTCCGCGCCGCATGCGGCTGCGCCGTTGGCGAGTTTGCCAGTCCCTTCGGGATGTTGGCAGTCCATTAGTATGGACTTTGTGTTTGGCCTTCCTAAGGATAAGGCGGGCAACACGGGTGTCGTGGTCTTTGTTGACCGATTGAGCAAGATGGCTCATCTTTCGGCTGTGCCGGACACCGTTGACGGTGAGGATACAGCTAAGCTGTTCTTAGACAGAGTCTTTCGCCAACATGGCTTGCCTGAGGCAATTGTCTCTGATAGAGACCCTCGCTTTACAGCGAAGTTCTGGACGTCCTTGTTCAGGGTGCTCGGCACCAAGTTGGACATGTCCACGGCGGATCATCCGCAGACCGATGGTCAAACTGAACGCGTGAATCGCGTTGTGGAGGATATCCTCCGAAGCGTCTGCGCTGAAGCGCCACGACGCTGGAGCGAGATGCTCCCCCTTGTTGAGTTCGCTATGAACAATGCGGTGCATGCCTCGACAGGCTTCACCCCGTTCTATGTGAACGGTTTGGTCGACCCTCGCGTCCCTCTAACGCCGCCACGGTGTGGCTCTGGGCTTGATGGGGGAGGGTTAGCCGATCGGCTTGCTGATGTCAGCCCAGTTGCGGTTCGCAAGCAAGTCGATGACTTTGTCTCTTTGAGACTGAGCGTCATGCGCCAGGTGCGCGACGCGATGGCTGAAAGCCAGGATCTCCAAAAGGAGTATGCAGATGCCAAAGGCAGAAGTAACATGGAGAGGTTTGAGATCGGGGATCTTGTTTTATTAAACGCTAAAAACCTACCTACACATGCAGTGTCTGCGGTCTTTAAGACCAAGTTGAGACCTAGGTTCATTGGACCGTTCAAGGTCGTGGCCAAGAAGGGCCTGGCGTACACGCTCAATCTTCCGAAGAAGATGCGTACGCACCCGGTGTTTTACGTGGGCTTGCTTAAGCCATACCGGGATCCTGCTCGTGTGAGCTCTGAGGCGCTAGCGCCGGGTCGGACGAGGGCTGCGAAGCAGCGAGAGGCTGCGAGGCAGCAGGAGGCTACGAGCCAACAGGAGGCTGAGAGCCAACAGGGTGCTGAGGCCCAGCACCAGAGTCCGAGGGCGCAAGATACTGCGGGGCAGCAGGACGCTGTAGAGCAGCAGGGTGCGGAGGCACAGGAAGCTGCAAGGCAGCCGGCGGTAGAGCCATCGGTGGTGACATTGCCACGGGACGAGAGCCGTACGGCTGCATCCGAACCAAGAGGTCGAGTTGACCCTGCAGCTGAGCAATCTGACGCTCAAGGTCTACGACCCGCTGCTGCATCGCCTGAGGCGACTCCAGCCAGTCGAGGCGGCGCTCGACCTCCTCGAGGCCATTCGCTAGGCGATGCGAGGAGCGGTCCACGTCGGCGACGTAGTCGCTCACCGAGCGGACGCGGCTCTGTAGGGAGAGGAAGTCCCCGAAGCTCGCAGCGCGAGAGTCCAGCGGCCGCCCGGCCTCCCCCTGCTCTGCTCGATGAGCATGGGAATCTCCACTACCATGTGGAGCGCCTGATGGCGCGGCGCAGGCGCCAGGGTCATAACCAGTATCTGGTAAAGTGGCGAGGTTACCCTCATTCCCAGAACTCATGGGAGTTCGAGGTGCCACTGCGGCAAGATTGCCCTGACGTCGTGGACGCTTACGATCGGCGTCACCCGGTGACGGAGCGCCCGCAGGGCGCGCGACGGAGTCGCCGGGCGCGCCGCGCTTCCCACTACTAGAGTGGGGTGACGACAGGTCACGAGCTGAGCTCAGGCTCTGACCAGTGGCTGTGCCAGCCGACCCATGGCTATGGGTAGGGCTGCTCACAGCGAGAGCAGGAGGCCGGGGTGCCTCGTAGCGTGAGGGACGTTGTCCCGGCACACGCCGTTTAGCTTTTCGCTTCGCGAAGTCGAGGCGTAAGCGCCGCTCTAAGCGGATATCAGTTTCCGAGAAACTTGCTCGGAGAGCATCATAGGAGTGGAGCCGTCGGGCTAGCTCCACCCAGTTCTGAAACTGCGCTTCGTAAGCGGCCATCGTTTCACCCTCTGAGAGGACCACCGGCACTGTCCGCATGCCGGTACAGCCTCACCGTTGAGCTGCTGACGCAGGCGCTCACGGTACTCCGAAGGAGTCGTGACTTGTGGAGTCAAGAAGCGCTCGCGGAGCGAATGTCGCTGGGCAACTTCATTAGTCGTCTCGGGCGCGGGCCCACACGTGTACGTGTCCAAGAGCTGCGAAGCAGCGCGTCGAACGACCTCAGCAGGAGAGAGACGGTCATAACCGTAGTCGCGACGCGACGTGCCCACAATGGGGCGGGCTACAGGTCTGTTAGACCGCGCGCGAGATGCAGCCTCAAGCTGCCGGCTTTGAGCCCCGTCCAGGTCGTTGGAGACCACACCTGGCTCAGGGAGCTCGTCCTCGTACCTCGAGGAGCGAGGAGGCGCATTGCGCAGGGCGTTCGCGGAACCATCACGGTTCGGGAACGGATTAGGCGTCTGCAGCTCGCGAGAGCGCATCGCCGGGCTTGAAGGCCTCTGAGAGGCAGCCTCCTGACGTGTAGGAGTCCCCTCGTCATCGTCAGGGACGATCTCGCCCTGCTCAAGCTCGTCGAGCCAGGCGTTTTGACGCGTACGTGGTGTAGAAGGCTCAGGAGAGCGTGGAGCGTCGCTCTCATCCGGATGTTGGCTCGTGGAGCCGGAGCCATGACGTCGTTGATGCTCACGGTGGTACTGCTGTACACTGAGCCGCGGCGGAGCAGCCTCCCCGTTGTTGCGATGGCCTGTGGCCTGTGGGGAGCGTGGGCTGCTGTGCGCTGAGGCGCTGTCACCATGTGACGTAGGCGTTCGGTCGGGTGACCGCGGAGGCGACGTAATGGCCGATGGCCCGCGCGTGAGATTTAGCATTGGAAATGCAGTTTCGATAATGGGCTCTGGGAGCCGAAGTTCTTTGAACTTGTGATGAGGTAAAGTGACCTCTAACGTCTTGAGAAGGAAAGACCTCGCTAAGAAAGTGTCGTGGACACGGGTGTCCACATCTTGGTGGGGGGGTGGTGTAACGGGGTTACACGGATTTACACCTGGTGTGTTCCACACATGGATACACTTTGTGTAAGGTACATATTTGATGTACGGACACTCGAGGGAGTGTGTGTGGCTGAGAGCCACACGTTATGCATTTGAAGTAGGATTTTACTTGGTTTTACTATGTTAGATAGTTAAACACATACATTTACCCCCTAGGCGGCTAGCCGCAATAAAAGATAAATAAACAGTTTGGATTTATAACACAAAGTGAAAAGTCCTTTTATTAAGGTCGTAGTTAGTAGGTGCCTTCGGATATTAAGGCCTATTAACCCTTAATAAGGTGTGTGTTAATCCTTAACTCGTTGAGTTAACCGTCTTCCTCTGACGCTAAGCTACGGCAGCCCCGCTGCAAACAGTGTCATTCGAGACACTCAGCGGCGGGTCAGCGACCCTACGAGCACCGCTCAACGGATTACGTGCCGTTCCACAATTGTCCTTAGGACACAGCGGCGGGTCAGCGACCCTACTAGTACCGCTCAACGGTTTACGTGCCGTTCCACGTTTGTCCATATGACACAGCGGCGGGTCAGCGACCCTACAAACACCGCTCGGCGGATAACGCGCCACCCCGCGCACGCCCTGTGAGTCACACTCACGGCAAACAGCAACTTCGTTGCCCACTAACTCTGACATACCAATGTCCAGCACCATGACCGATTCGGTCTCGTGCTCATGCCAATAGCGCTTCTGTCTCCGAGCAGAGGTGGGTACATGACTCGCCAATGCTCCACTAGGAGACGGGCGCGTAGCGCCCAACGTCTTCGACTTCCAGTCGATCCATGGCTCGTGACTCTCGAGCCACGCCATACCAAGGATTAGGTCATACTTCTCATCCAGGTCTAAGACCAAGCAGCGTTCCACGCTGTCGAAGTCTAAGAACTTCACGTTAAGGTCAAAAGAGACCTTCGACACTGTCACTAGTGTCCCCGTCGCAAGACGGACAGAGATCTTATCTCTTCGAGGCTCCTTCAGAGCCTCCACATACGGTTTAAAACCGTCAACAGTGGAGCGCCGGACATAGTTGCCGGACGCCCCCGAGTCTATCAAGACTCTCCACGGCTTGTCGAAGCCCTTCACGTTCGCTTGAACGACTAACAAGCCGGGCTTGCACTCACTACGTGAATAAGAGAGCTTAGCTCTCTGCGGGGCTGAGTCCCGTTCTCTCCTGCCTCCCAGAGGCCCAACAGAACTCAGTTCCTCCCCAGTAGGGCGCCCCGCGCCTACTGGGTTCCGTCGTTTCCCCGCGACGACCCTGGTTGAGGGTTCGAAGCGGTGCTTCGGCTCGATGGAGCCTGGGCCTTGTTGCGCAACGGGCAACTAGGCCTCAAGTGGCGGGTGCTCCCGCACGTATAGCATCGACGGATGCTGTAGCGCTGCTCAGCAGCATAGAGGTCAGCCTCATCTTCAGCGTGGCGGAGGTCCATCGGTTCAGGACCGCTCGAAGAGCTCGCGCTACCAGCGCTCGAACCATGCTTCGCAGCCTGGAAGTTATAGTCGGCATTCAATGCCACGTTCACGGCCTCCTCAAATGAGGCAGGGTGAACACGGAAAACTTCCGTTCGGGCAGCGCCCGTGCGCAGGCCCTTCATAAACACGGTCACTGCGACCGCCTCGGGGAGAGGGCTCGACGCCATACCGGCGATCAGAGTTCTCAACTCTTGGACATAGTCCATCAACTCCTTTTTACCCTGGCGGGTAGCAAGGAACTTCGACCGTATACGGTACGCCTGGTTAGGCGGCGCGAATACGCGCACTAGTTGCTGTTTCAGCTGGTCCCAAGTCGGGAAAGCAGCGTCCACAGACGTGCCGCACGTTAGTGCCCATTCTTGAGCTCGGCCACCGAGCTTCGAGATCGCCAGCGCTACGCGCTGTTGCTCAGTCTGGAGCAGGGCCGATCCCATGGCCATCTCGACCTGTCGGGTCCAGAGAAGGAGGTTCTCCCCTTCCTTCCCCTCGAAGGTCTTCACGCTCACCATGAGCGGTTTCGGTCTATTAGACCACTCGTGCGTCGACGACGCGGCCGCGGACGATGCGGCGGACGCCGTTGCGCTCACGCGCTCTTGTACATGCTCTAAGAGCGCCTTCTCGTAGCTTGCAAAAGCCTCCAGTCTGGCGGATACCGCCTCTGGCCCTTGCGAAGCAAGATGAGCAATGCCCTCGGGGCCCAACAGAGACATAAGCTTTTTAAGCGTCTCTTGCTGGCCAGGCGGCAAGCTCGCGAACACAGCGTGTTCCATCCTCTCAGAGGGATCAGTCAAAAGACTCAGTCGCAGGATTGACTACAAGTGCTACCAAGTGCAGTGGGGCTGCCGTAGCTTAGCGTCAGAGGAAGACGGTTAACTCAACGAGTTATGGATTAACACACACCTTATTAAGGGTTAATAGGCCTTAATATCCGAAGGCACCTACTAACTACGACCTTAATAAAAGGACTTTTCACTTTGTGTTCTAAATCCAAACTGTTTATTTATCTTTTATTGCGGCTAGCCGCCTAGGGGGTAAATGTATGTGTTTAACTATCTAACATAGTAAAACCAAGTAAAATCCTACTTCAAATGCATAACGGGTGGCTCTCAGCTAGGGATGTTTTTGGATTAGTTTAAAACTGTCCAAAATGCTTCCAGAAAAACTCCGAAATTCAATTCAAAATTCAAAACAATCTAAAACTAACAGACAGAATATTCTCATTTTGAGGGTCATAGAACAGCTCAACAGCATCATCTTCTCGGTGTCGCCCTAGAACGCACGAGACTCTCGGGTTGAGATCCACGGCTTCGCTCGCGTTCAGCACGCGATTTGCTACAGTCCGCTTCAAGGCGTCTGCGTCATTGTGTCAATTCCTGGTGTCTGCGCCACTGTGTGAATTGCCTACCGCCCGCTCGCGTTGACCCCAACGGCAGCAATTACGCGTATCTCCGGCTGAAAGTGCAGCTTGCCACTGTGGAGGTGTCCCAGTGAAGTGGTAAAGGCGACAAGAGCGGATGTCACGTGTTGTATTTGGCTTTGCACTTCGCTAGGATTCAAGTTCTGGTGGTACTGCAGGAGAGCGAAAGGAAACTCATGGCTGATGTGACGATTCTTCGCTACATTCCTACGACAACCATCGCAACGATAAACTTAACTGCATTCAGTCGATCACACGAAGGTGACGAACAGGTACTGCTGATGCTTCTAATGTAAGTATCGATTGTGGGCCATTATCTACACGGTTTGATTCATTACTACGATAATTGTGTTTTATCTATTGGAGGGTTTCGTGATCAATCTACCCTTTCCGGACATGATTGATGCCTTGCAAGATCGATTTCCTCTCTTTGAATTGTGCCGTAGTTGATGTAGATATAGGCAAGCGTTTCAACCTTCTCCACCGAGAGCCTATTCCTTCGCTTGGAGTGAATGTGATCAAATATACTCCAGGCTCTCTCACTGGCTGCTGAAGAAGTCGGTACCGCAAATACAATTTCAGCTACCTTTTTGAGAAGAGGATAGTTCTTTTCATCCTTGGCGCCCCAATAATCCCGTGGAGAAGCTTCTAAATACTTCATCCGTAGCTCTTCACCACCCCTCCGCTTCATGCATTTAAATTTGAGAATCTCAGCGGTCAACGTGGCCACATTTGCTGAGGATATCAGACCGCATCGTGTTGCCAGCCTGCAAACTTGGTCATCCACGTTTTCATCATCTTCACCGACGAAGTTGTCGAGGTTGGTGGCTGATTCTAGCAAAAATGCGACGGCCATTGCGTTGGTGTGGACGTACTTCCATCGTTTTAGAATCTTCTCGCGAAAAAAGGTTTGAAGTTGACCGAGCGGAACTGCGGTGATACGTTGATACTCGCCGTCGTCAGGAAGGTCTGCAGCGCCAGCTTGGTTCAGGCCTTCTTCTACAGAAGTAGTCAACATGGCTTCGTCTGCATGACTGAGCATCCCGATCCCAACTGAGGCCTGGCCATGGCCTATATGCTCCGAGCCAACTTCGTCTGATTCTGCCAGCTCTGCTTCTGGTTCTTCTTCAATAGCTGAAGTCACACCATATGCTATATGATATCGTAGCCATCGAAACCATGTATACACGCCGGAAATGAATCCATTGTCCGCTTCTAGAGCGCGAAGAGCTTCTATAACGGGGCCAAACATACGAACGATAGTTCGCAAACTGCTCCAGAAGCCATCATCCCGAACCAACTCGATAACGAAGCGTAGTTTTTTTCGATTGGACGGAGTTCCACGATAGCGATCTAGAAATCCATCGTAACTTGGGTTTAAAAAAAGGGCTTCAAGAGTTTCCTGGCTGTTTAGCACATTCCGCATGCAGGCATGGATAGAATACCAACGTGTAGGTACAGGCAATACGAGACTTCGGGCCCTCGTTCCAGCATCTCTAAGTCTGCACTGCAATCGCTTGAACTCATCAAACAGAGCTAAATGGTCCCGTACAAAGCGAGTGACAGCCACTGCTCTTGTCACTACAGCTTTAACGGCAGCAAAACGAGAAACATCCTGCATAAGTAGGTTCAGAACGTGCGCCACACACCCGCCGCTGATCACATTTGGACGCCGACTTTGAACTTGATCTGTCGCGCTTCGCATGTTGCTCGCATTGTCCGTGACGACACTAACCACTTGAGCAGTAGTTTCGTGCTCAATTTCACGAGTAACTCTTCCAATTTCTTCAGCAAAATATCGGGCAGTATGTTGCTTTGATCTAGTTGACCATGATGACCAAAACATGGATGGCATCCCAGGGGCAACCACCATAAAGTTGATGATGCTCGAGCTGTTGGTATCCGCCCAACCATCGGTAACGAGGGACACGTAGTTATGAGCATTTATCAGATTGACCACTTTCGTACGAACATCATCCCGCACCCTTTGAAGAAGTAGCGTGCTTAACCCCCCCCCCCCCGCACTCACACGCTGTATATTACAACATGTTATGAAAAAAGGCATCACGTCTTTTTATACATGAAATGCACAGGTGTAGGTGAATATATTCACAAAAATTACAAAAACAGTCTCATGGGAAAGACTGATCTGAATCCGAAATTGGTGGCTGCCAATTCCCTTCAGTTATTCGAGAAAAATCACTAAAGCAGAAGCATGGCGGCGCGACGTGAAACAAGGAGCGAAGGCGAGGCATTCCGTGCGCGTTTGGTTAACAGGAGCGAGGCAGAGCGGCAGAGACTTCTCAAGGAGCATCAAGACTACCTGGCTGGAGAACGGGACGAAGACGCGGACTTCGGAGACTGCTCCCCGAGCCCAACGCCAGCAACGACCGTGGATGACACTGATGCAGCGGCCTCCTCTGGATTAGCACGAACCCCCATTTCTTCTTGGCGTCCTCCAATGGGCAAGGCTGCGGCCTACCTTGCTGCTGAGAAGCAGCGCGCAACTAAACTGGCGGAAGAAGAAGCACGAAAGGCGCAGGCGAAGGCTAAACCGGCGTTGGGAAAGAAAAAAATGTCGAACAAACAACAAGCCGAACTGGTACGGAATGAAAAAAAGCTAAAGAAACACGAGTAATCGCACGAGCAGAAGCTGCCGCCTCATTGCGCTCGGCTTCCAAGGAGAAAGAGCGTACACGTGTCGCGCGCGAAGAAAAGAAAGGAACAGAAGCCCGGGTGCAAGCACTTTATGAGCTCAAGCGCAAAAGGTCTGAGATTGCCGCAAAAGAGGGGTCTACCAATCATCAGAAGAAGCCGAAAACAAGTCCACATATTGAGGACAGCAATGATTCGTGCGGAGACGACGAAATTACTACGGACGTGGGTGAGCTGGTTCCTGAAACGCCCACAAGGTATGAATTTTGTGATGGTGTATATCATACATGTGTAAAATCTAATCATGTTGTCTTATGCATGCTGAAGTACTTCAGAATCTCCGGATAGGTCGTCTCAACAGCCGGGCCAGGTCCAGCAAATATTCATAGAACCAGCTATCAGGTATTACTTTGGCCATGGTGTATTTACAACATGTCCATATTTATTGATGTTGTATTATGACTCTTGTATGTTTAGAATGGACACAGTTGGGACCGAAGCTACGCAGTCGGTGGAAAGTGGTGGTGACATGAACTCGGATGTTGAAGGAGACGCAGATTTCGATGAGTGGTACACAGAGTCGGATTCTAGTTCGGAAAGGCAGCTTCTTGATGATGAAACTGCCGGTGTCGACATTGAGGTGGAAGATCCAGATGAAGATGCTGATGCTGATAGTGATAAAGGCTTGGATGGCATAACACTATTGGCTCGTCAAAAACACAATGCAAAGAAGCGACTAGCGAGGGAGAGGTTCCAGGAGGCCTCACAGAGGTTACCTCGCGACTGAGAGACAACCGTCAACAGCTGGAGCGAGCTGACACGCGAAGAGATGTCCGTACTCGCGCAGGACGAGAAAGCACTGAAGCAGATGCGACTGGACGGGTGGAATTTTGGTGCGTTGACGATCGATCTATCCATGTGTGATATACCACATGTACTAATGAAACTGATGTTGTATATGCATTCAGACGCATCGTCACATCCTGTACAAGCGGAATCGTATCCTGGGTTGTCGAGTGAGGCCTATGGACCTACGGCAGATGTGATGGAGAGGGCCGACTCGACGTTACAGTTGTTCTTCTTCTTTCTACCACCATCGCTTTGGCTCCGAGTAGCTACAGAAAGCAACCGGTACTACAACCAGCACCTGAATGAACGAGTCGACCGGATGTACGATAGGAATGCAGAGCAAGACCCGGATACAGTCAGAGACGACATCATGCTTCAGGAAACAAAAAGACACAAGAAAATACGACCCGAGGAGATCGTGCACTGCATTGGATTATTGGTGGCGAGGATGCTGTGCCCCTACAAGTGGCGATTCGCAGACCATTGGGCCAAGACATCGGTTGGTGCTGTTCCGAAGGGAACTTTTGGGACATTCATGTCGAAGGCAAGGCTTGGTCGCGTCATGCAGAATCTGCATTTCACAGATAATACGGATGCCAGATCGGAGACGGATCGCGCCTGGAAAGTCCGTTCGGTCGTTGACACGTTGCAAGCAACCTTCGCGAAGGGCTACAATGTACCACCAGTGCTGGCTTTCGATGAAGCAATGATACCATCTCGAAGCCGCCATAACGTGACGAGACAATTCATGAAGGACAAGCCCCACAAGTGGGGCACGAAGTTGTTTATGACTTGTTGCGCTCAAACGGCGTACTGTATGCGGTAAGTTATTCTCGGTGTTGCTGCTCTCCCTATGGAGAGCTTTTTTGCCAAATATGACATGTTGTATAATAACACATGCTTACTGTGTTTTATGTTGTATATAACAGTGTTGAAGTTTTCTGTGGAACGGACCAGCATTCAGACGAACTTGGCGGAGAATCACCAGCACCGTTATCGGCTGACGCAAACTCCGGTCCTAGTGCGGTAATGCGAAACCTGAAAAAAGTTCTCCCAACTCAAAAGGACGGTGTATTTCAAGTCGTGGTGACCGATAGGTTCTATACTTCCGTGCAGTTAGCATTGCAACTGCTCTCTCACAATGTGTATACTGTGAGGACTATACAGACAAACAAGAAAGGGTTTCCACCAGCGTTGGTGACAGCGCATGCTACACGCCCTCAGGACGTTCCCCGCGGATCTTCAACTGTTGCTGTTGCCAAGTGCTGCCCTTCGTTGAAAGCGATGTTGTGGTGGGATCGACTACCAGTCTACTTGCTATCTACAGGCAGCAGTACTTTGATCGAGACGTGCGGTAGGTCAATACTAGATTTAATGCTTGAAATTGCTAACTTTACTATGTGTGGATACGATTGTAGGGCGTCACTTACCTGGTGGGCAGCGGAGTATCATACCCTGCCCATCGTCGATGCGTGATTATCATCGATGGATGGGTGGGGTAGATATCCACGACCAGCTACGGTTGCAGCGCTATTATGCAGCTTTCGGTCCGGTTCAAGAAATACTACAAAACGATCTTTTTGGGGCTCGTTGACATGGCTATCGTCAACGCTTTCATCGTTTACCGAGAAGGGAAGAAGATAAAGGGTGAGCCAGCGCCTGTTCATGCGGCAATTTCTCCAAGAGTTACAAGCGCAGCTCCTTCAAGTTACAGCTTCGGATTTTGTGGAAGAGGTATGTTCTACATGTATGAAGCCAAACATGTTGTATATCCAACATGTTGACTTAGACGTTTTCTATTGTACAGATTTTTCCTACGGAGCCAGTTGACCAGGTCGCAGGTACAATATCAACGGCGCACAAGTTAGTCAAGTTCCCGGAGTGGACGCAAATTCGTGAGGGAGTACGGAAACGACCTCAACATCAATGCACAGTTTGTTCTATTCGAAAGCAGAAGGTTAGGCAGCGCAGCGCCACCAGATTCTACTGTGAAGCATGTAGCGACGGAAACAAACGGTGCGTGGGCTGGGTGAGATCTACAACGTGTGAACTAACGTACTGTTATTTATTATCATTACAACGTAGTGTTTACCTCTGTGATCGCGTTCGGCCGAATCATTACCCGAGCAACAACATGACTTGCCATCAGATTTCGCATATCAAATGGAAAAACGGCGAGGAGCGCCCGCGCCCTCGAGTTGGACGCGACATTCAGATGCGCGGGCTCGGTAAGCGTCGCCGCATGCGTATGGAGGACGACGCAGAAGAAGATGACGAGAATGAAGATGACAGCGACGCAGAGGAAGACGGAGACAGCAGTGGGGGTGACGCACCGGGTTCTTCGGGGGATGCTTCTTCGACGGCCGAAGCGGATGCTCGAAGCGCAGTTGTGTAGATTGTCCGTTTCAAATGATAATTGAATTTCATTTAGCTTTTTTTGCCAGGTTTGGGCGCAATCCATGATGACTCTGTGCAAAAGGTGCACATTCTGTTTGTCTCTGGAAAGAAAGGACAACCGGTTACGTTGGATATACACCCATTTGGGATTTCTTAGCTTCATCAAGGGGTATTAGACAACATGCTGGTGCATAGTACATCCGGGCGCGTTACATAATCTTCCTGCAATTCAGAAAAAGGCATCGTACTTATTGCAGGCTTTACAAACTTTAAGTTTAGCCTGTTTTGAACATGTAGTATATACAACATGTTATGTGTTAGACAGGACTCGAAAAAGACCGTGAGTGCGGGGGGGGTTAACCTTTGCCTCGACGGCAATTTCATTGTCGGCGCAATCATAGCCATGAAATCTCGAAACACTTGAGCTTCCAGTAATACGAACGGTAGTGCGCAGACAAAAAACACTCGCGCGAATGCCATTTCAAATGCTTGCTGGTCAAACTCGTTCTTACCGGACTCCATAGTGGGCTGGGACGGCTGGAGTGTTGGCGAAGGGTTTAGTGTAGGCCGCAGAGAGATTTGAACATCTCTGGGAACACTAGGGCATTTGTCAGGCTTCACCAAGTGATCTAACAGATTTCCGCTTGGCTTACCGTTCTTTTTAAGAACACCACAGTAATTGCACCGCCCATGTTTCTTGCCATTTTCACGCTCAATAGTGTAATGACTCCAGATTTTATCTTGTGGGCGCCCGACCTTCAGTGGAGACACTCGAGAACGACGAGATGACCCTGGAGTACGAGGCGAACGCGCTGAGTTTTGAGGCTGAGTTTTGAGGCGTACGAGGTGATCGGGACGAAGTGCGAGGGGTACGGGGCGATCGCGTAGGAGTTGAAGCGCGTGGAGGCCGTGATGGTGTCGCTGCTCGAGGTACTTCCGCCGGAGTTGGTATAGGGGAGGTTCGCGCTGGTGTTGGTTGGGATGGAGGTGACGAGTGATGTGGAGGTGAGAACATAACTCTACGTGAGCCTGTTGTCAGCGGCGCAAAATCGTCTGGCGGCCTTGGCGGGGAGGGACTTCTCTGATACGGGCTGTAGCGAAGCGTCCTCCGCAGCGCCGAGCTGGGGGGCGATCGGAACCTCCCGAAGCCTGCATGAAGTTCGCTAGGAGTATCTCCAGGAGATCCTGCCTGAATGGTCTCCCTTCGTGACGGCGTGCTGCTCGAGGCTTCCTCCCTTGTCGCCATGGGCAAACCGAATCTTTTCTTCCGCCGGGGGTACCTTTGGGATCCTGACAGAATTTTAGACTTTTGGACACTTCTAAATTGTTTAAAACGTTTTCCAGTATTTTAAACTTTTTTACTCTTCCAATCTAAAACCATCTCTACTCTCAGCCACACACACTCCCTCGAGTGTCCGTACATCAAATATGTACCTTACACAAAGTGTATCCATGTGTGGAACACACCAGGTGTAAACCCGTGTATCAATAACCCTGTTACAAGACATCTTGAGGCAAACAAGGGCTCAAAATTTAATGGAAGATAAGACGCTCACCTAGACAATGAACGCCTTCCAAATACTGCTTAATCTAACTTCTTAGAATATTTAAGATACTTAATTCTCGTGAGGCGTAAAAATCGTGTTAGCAGATGAAGAGTCACTTCGCACCTCTATTTTGCAGCAACATAAATTTTAACTTAGCTTCAGTATGGTCATATCTTAATTGGCAACTGACCAGCATATCTGGCGACCTCTCACATATTTCGACCTCTACACAATTAATATTTAGAGACAAATTTAGACTCTCGGTTTAAGAAGGTTTTACGCGATATATGGTAGGCGCCCAATGCAATGGTGCACCTAAATCACGTCACGATTCGTACTTACAGGTTCATTCGTATCTTTTTGTTTGACGTTGTCTCACCCAAGCCTCGGACGAGCACGGGTTAGGGGAGCACGAAATTGCGAACTTCGCTGCTCGTCGTTAAGTGCGCGAGCGCGAAAACAACGAAATTCGCGCTCGTAGGCTTTAAGTTCGAAAACCACGAGCACGCTGACTCGATTGCTCGTTCGAGCTCGTTCATGTACCCATTTGGTCGGGTGCGTGCTCGTTCTAAGGGAATGTGATTGGTAGAAACTCTATTCGAAATTTTGCATTAGTGATCTAAGATCGCAAATGGCATTGTAAGATTTCCACGGCAGGAGCGCCCTGCTTCTCTCGGCGCTCGACCTTCGACGACAACCGCGATCCTGGCCAAAAGAGTCAGCACTTCTTCCGGCAGTGTTGCTGTTGACGCTAGCAAGTGAATTATGCAGCAACCTCAGTCTGCGTTGAAGCCTCCGGCTGCAGTAAAGCAAGCCATCGCGAACTTCCAGTCGATAGGGCCGTTCAAGGTGATTCCTCCTGCAGAAAACGAGACTTCCTACATTTTTAAGTGGGGAGTAAGGGTGGAGTACCGCGACGAGAACAACAAGCTCACAGTCCGGTGGGCATGTTTGGCCGATGAAACGTGCAGAACGTCAGGAGAAATCTCTACCGGATGTCTACAGGAAAGACATCCCGAGCTGCCCAGCATCTTCGACAAGTGCACAATCTTGCATCGCCAAAGACAGACGTTGAAGTTACTGGCAAGAGGAAGCGAGATAGCGAGATCGACAAACTTCGCGCCTCGCCACTGTATACCAACAATCCAGCTCGGCTGAATTTACTACTGGAAACACTAAAAATTGTCAACCACAATTTGCCGCTGAGAAGCGGCGAATATGAAGAAGCGAAGTTGCTGAAAGCGCTGGTGGTGAAGAAGGAAATGCAGACGGACATTGGACCCAAGCGAGTTAGTGCGGCCATCGTCGAGCTGTATCAGTCCACGAAGAAGGAGATGATGGAGTACATTGCAGATAACCGAGAGGTTTACCCGAACTTCACACTAGTTGCGGATTTTTGGACATGCAAAACCACGAACGACAAATATCTGGGGCTAAGGGTATACCTGGTCGACAAAGACTGGCAATTCAACTCTGTCCTTCTCGGAAGAAAACAGTTTAACCCGGCTTATAGTGAGCGTGAAGGTGGAATCCAAAAGCCATTTCACATGTGGTTGACAAGTTCACTAGCTGACTTTGACCTAAAGCCCCAACACTTCTTCGGGGCGACCAGCGACGCGGGTGGCGACGTCAAATTTATGCTGCGTTCGAATCTACAGCTGCGGTGGGAGTGGTGTTTTGCCCACATGGCCCATGCCGCCACCAAAATGTCGTGTGGGTTGGGTGGAAGGAGAAGTAAAGAGGCCAACCCTGAAATGGCGAGTCTAATTACGAAGATGACGACTGTTATATCGAATGTAAAGCTGGTATCCTCGGCTGGAGATTTGTTTGGTGAGCTTTGTAAGGAGAGAACAAAAGGAGCATCAAAGCGCCTTATCGGACATTCTGCATCACGATTCCTGAGCATGACGAACGCGATGAGAAGGGTGCTGGACAAATGGGAGGCGGTTGTCGAGTGGTATAAAATACGTGCAGACCGAGCCATTCAAGAACGTCGAGCACCTCCAGCTTTTCCTCTGGAAAATTGTCATTCCGAGCTCGTCCAGGCACTGTCACTGCTTGCTCCGGTTGCGGATTTGAAGTTTAAATGCCAGGCAGAGAGACCAGAGCAGGTGGAAGTACTGATGTCGCTGTATATGATCCGCATTGACAACCTTTGTCCCAACCAACCAATCTTGCACTACCTATCAACAGATGAGGCGCCACAGTGGATACCGGCAAGTTCCTTGACGCCTCTAGCAGCGAAGACCCGTGACCTTTTACGCGAAGCTTTGGACGAACGTTTTTTCGCACGGTACTACAACGATTCTGCGTTTGATAAGTGTGACTTTGTGCTGGAAATGATGTTGAAACTCCACCCAATCTACAAAAACACTCAAGAGTCCCTTAACCGTGCTGTGGTCCTGTGTTGCCGACAGCATGGATTAAAGGGAAAGGAAGCCGTCAACAGATTAAACGCAGTCAACGACAAAATTCGATCAAACCTACTATCCTTGTTGAAGAAGGTCGCCGGACCATTAGACGGTGTCGCCGGTCACGTGAACGCGTCTTCACCTCAATTAAGCCGGCTAGAGGCACGGTTTGCGCCACGCACAAGACCTGCTGTGGTGCCTCGCGTTGATAAACGTGCCGAAGATGAATTGGATCGCTGGTTGGAAGATACGGTGGATGTTGAGCGCAACGCCAATATGGCTGCGAAAGAAACTGTGCTTGATTTCTGGAAGCGGCTTGAGCATTCCGGACAATACAGAATCATCCCAAAAGCGGTACGTGTGCTCTTCTCGATTCCTGTTTCGTCCTGTCAAATTGAGAGGGATTTCGGCGTCAGTGGCGAAATGGTGTCAGCACAACGAACGAGCTTGTCGGGAGACACCATCGACATGGGCATCTTTATAAACAGGAATCCAGAGTTTGTTAATCTACTGCAATGCGAAGAAATCCCTCGGGGCGAGCACCGCTTCCACATGCCTTCAAACCTTCTGTTTGACATTGACCCGGACCTCTACATGGACGACGTTAATCCAGATATTCTTGCCGAGTTTGTTTCTAGTACCAGCATTTCTAGGGGGTTTAACGAAGAGGAAGAGAAGTCAGCTCTGTGAATAACTAACTAATACATTTACTCTTGGATCCAATAAACGTAGCCCTTGTTTCAAACGACTCAATTCGAGTGTCAAGCTCCTTAACTTGCCGTCTACGTGGTGCATGGTCTGCAGAGTGTTGGGTGCCTCGAGGATACCAGCTACGACAGCCTTGGGTCCTTGCTACCGATATTAGAGCCATCTGCCCCTGGCGTATATCCACCACGCAAGTCGCGATCCATTTCTTGACACGCTTGAGCTACAGCTTCTCGTCCGATCACCGTTCGACCACAGCCCCGGCACGGAGATGTTCTGCTAATGCGGCACTCAGCCACTGTTTATGGCCTCTGTAAACCAGCCCTTGAGAATCTTCTCCGACCCCACGAATGTCGTGGCTCGCGGGCCGCCGGCGCTGGCGGCAACCACCTCACGGCACAGCAATAACTCCGCCAATTGACGCTTCAAACACCAGTAGAAGAACTTGTGTGAGTTCGACCAGAGCACCACCTGACGGATGCAGCCCACAGCCTCCATACGGCCGAGTATGTCGTACAGGTCGTCGAACGCTGTAGACACCTCCACGTAGCTCGACAGGAGGGTCTCCTCGCGGGCCTTAATCTCGGCCGTGATCTTAGCCCCCTCAGTCTCCTTCTCCTTGGCCGATAGCTCCACAAGACGAGACGTGAGTTGCTTCAGCTTGTCGTCAAGACGGTGCATGGTCTACAGAAGCTGTTTCTTGACTTAATCTGGCTGGCTCCAGCACACCACCACGGCCCTGCAGGTCCGCGTACATTTCCATGATACCTTCGTTGATGATAGGGTCCACCACGGCCCAGGTGCCACCACGACGCTCTGCGAACGGCGAAATGTACACGAACACGGGCTGCTCGTAGTTGACGAGACCGTCTACGATGGCCGCACCGAACTTGAGCACCTCGTCGAACATGGCACGCTGCCCGCCGGAGAATCCATGCCAGTTAGCGAGGATAAACAACGGCAGATCCTCACCCTTGAAGTCCTTGATTGCAGTCGCCGTCTTGTGAGCCGAGTCCGGGAACCACACCTGACCAGCCTGCTGCATTAGATTCTCCTGCGATGCCGGGATGGCTGGGTCAGCCGGGATGATCTTCTTAGACGTACGCACCCACACCGACAGGGATACCACCAAGACGACCACGACCAACAATAACGCTCTCGGCCTAGCCATCCGTCTCGCGGAACGAATCCTTGTCCATCAAACCCGACACCCACTTACCGGTAGCCTCGCCAACCTTACCCGCCAGGAGCGCACACGGATCGTACTGCGTGCTCTTGTCCTTGGGGCAAAGGTTCACCGTACGCTCAATCTCATCCACGTCAGTGAGGTCGCGGATCGGCAACCGACCACGACGCACCGCCGGCACGAAGCTCAACCGCTCGAGGATCGCGTAGATGCCTGGTAGGTGGTTCTTGGCAGTCAGGTGTGTCGCACCGTTCGTGTGCATGATCTTCACGCCACCAAGCTGGTCGTTCGACGTGTACACCTCCGTGCCCATGAACTTGTTCAGCTCCTGGTAGCCCGTGAGGATGATCGCCATTTGTAGCCATTCTGCACGGTATGGTAGCCCAGACGGACCAGGTAAGCACCGATGCCGACACTGCGGCCACAGGCGTACGGTGAACACGTCCTGGTAGGCACGCTACGTCTCACCAGCTATGGTACCGCGGCCGCACAGGCACTCCACGCCAAGATCAATCTCGCGGCCAACGATGTCGTTCAGCACATAGCGCTCCTCACCCGTGCAGGTTACCAGCAGCTCGGCATTCACAGCACAGTCAGCGGACGAAATCCAGTAGTCCTCGGGCGTCAGGTACAGGTACTCGAAGCCCTTAGTCGGGTTTGTCTCGTCCTTCCAGCAGACCTTGTACAGGGCCTTGATGGAGTCGGCCATGCCGATGCGAGCACCAGTGCTGGCCGAGAAGAAGAAGAAGAAGCGAGGGATGCCCTTGGAGCGAGCCAGCATCGAAGCCAGGTCGAACAGCGTGTCTTCGCGGGTGCCAAACGGACCGACCTTGAACGTAATGCCATTGGCAATGATGATGATCTCACGTCCATCTGGGAACTTCGGCGTGTACAACGGCAGCGGCCATGCCACCATGCCGATGGCCGCGGGTACGCGTGGTCTCCGTAATGGTCTTGCCCGTCGCGTTCAGGATCAGCTCGCGGACCTCCATCAGCAGGTTCGGGATGGTGATCTTCGCAGCTCGCACTGCTGCACGTACTTACGCCACTGGTGCAGCTGGTTGTAGGAAGTCGTACACGTACACCGTGTTGGACATCGCCTTAGCCATCTGACGCTTTTGTCGAAGGGGGAGACGACCGGGTACGACGCCGTGACGGGCATACCGTTAAGCTCGCCGTAGGTCTCGTCACCGATGGAGGTGAAGATGGGCTCGTCGTGGCCAGCAGCCTCAACGTAAGCCTGCACGCGCACCACGTAGCCAGTCGGGTTCTCTTCAACGAGACGCACAGGGATTGCCGGGGCCTCGCTGTTGAAGCGCGCGATGATCTTGAGCTCCACCGTAGACACGCCCAACTGCTCCAGGCGCTCGGCGTAGCGGTACGCCAGAATGCGAATCACGCCCTCCTGGTACTGCGGGTCCACGATCGCCTGAGGCAGGATGTTCAGGTACACATGGTAGTTCTTGGTCGGCAGCGACGTCTTCTTTACGAGCGGGTTAGAAAGGTTAAGTTCCATAGCGTTCAGCGCATCCACAAGCGAGCGCGCAGGGCCCGGGTACGCGTCGTACTGCGAGCGTGAGCCACTGCCGTCGTGGTCAAGCTGACGCATCCCGCGCGCACGAAGATGCGCTGGAAGCGGTCGGTCACGATGTGCAAGTCAGACCCCTTCATCTTGGCCAGGTACAAGTGCACATTCTTGTTCTCTGGTGCCAACGGCGTCACGCTGTAGTTCTGCAGACGACGCAGCTCCAGCTTGTAGGCGGGGTGCACGATTTTGTCCTCGCTGTAGTTCAGACGGCCAGGGGACGTGTATATGTTCAGGTACAACGCCATGTCAGCGTTGGGGGCCGAGATGTTCTCCATATTTTGCGGGCGGGCGCACCAAGAAGGTCACGTGGTGGATGTTGTGCGAGTGAAAGCTCTGGTCCACTGACTTGAGGTACGCATCGGCCTGTTCCAGCAGGTTCGCCTCCTTCGAGTTCTCGTCCACCAGAATCACGTGAAGCACATTGCCAAGAGGGTCCCTGCGCATTGATAACGTTTTCTTCGCGAGCGGGAACAACGTCATCACGTCCGGAACGCGTTCTTGAAGGCTTCCAGGTTAGTGAGGCGGACAGTAGCACCGTGGCGCACGAAGCCCGGGGAGATCTTCTGGTAGTTCTCGACCGGCTTGGGCAGCGGCTTGTCTACGGTCACTGCTTTCCTCCGCGTTTTGCTCGCCCAGGTCCAACGAGCGGACCGAGCCGTTGCGCCGCAGCAGGCCGGCGAGGTCATCGTAACTCTCGGAGGGGGCAACGCCAACCGCCAGCGCGTCGACAACAGGCGACAGTGTTGTTGAAGTCCGAGCGTTTTCAATCCGTGTTGAGGTCCTTGTTGTGGTCGTCCAGGACCTCGATAACCTCCGCGTCATTAAGGTCATGGGCCCTCAGCCACAGCCAACACAGATCATGTACAGCGACTACAGATACGAGTACATGTACAACAACTAAGAAAATGTTGAAAACAGATATTACTTACATTATATGGCTGCAATCACAGTCCGTTTCGAACCTACAGACAAATCTTGGATTAGTGTTTGTAGTGCAAGGTGGGGTACACATGTAGCTTCCCCTGGACGTCAATCCATGGATGCGTACCTGATTTCGCTCTTAAACGCTGGTGAACGCTTAACTCTTTGTTCTTGAATATGCAGTCGTTCCACCCCTGCTCACAGTGCCGTTTTATTTAGCCGAAGAATACCGCCGTGCAGCCAACTCCGCTCTCGCAGAAACCTCTTGTTGAAGACTATTCACAAGCCGCTGCATTTCATTCGTGTGAGCTTGCTTGCGGTGGCGCTGGACTTGGTGTCGATGTTCTCCAGGTTGAAATCGTGTAGGAGCAGGAGAGTGAGTCTCACGATGACGATACCGGCACTGTATTTGGCGTGGCGCAGGCTGCTGGGGTTGCTCAAGCTCATGGGATTGACGGCGCAGTACCGCAGATGGCTGAAGGTGTCGTCGATAGTGCGTTTCGTTCTGGACGAAGATCTGTGTTTGAGCAGGTGGTAGCATCAGCATTACACTGGAATTAAACGCGGCTCCACCGGCGAAAGGCAACTGGGCTTGCGGAGATGGAACGAGTCCTTCACTGCTCTTGCCATTCCGAGCCAGAACGTCTGGTTTATTTTCAATTCGATTGCCCCGAGCGTTCTTGCCTTCACGGTCCAAATTTGCTTCAGAAGAGGCATGATCAGGTTTGCTACAAAGGTAAGCTTGTCGCCACGCTTCCTTCATTCGCTTCTCCATTTGACGGTCTTTCGGACTCACCCAGTCATCATCGTCAGATTCGCTATCTTCAAAACTGCGGTCACGCCTGAACGAAGGCTTGGTTATGCAGCGCATTCCACCGTTGATAGCGTTGCCGATCGTTGTAGCTGCTGCTCCGATACTGCGCTCAAGAGTGGCGTTGAGCTGCTCTGCAAACTCCCCCTGTTCTTTATCGCCTCTCGAAACTGTGCTTGATTGTTGGGACTGTTGTTGTTGCTCATGACTCACTAAATCTGGGTTGCTGAGCAGTACATCCTGGATAGAAGTCTTTAGCAATGCTCCATCAATTCGATTCGACCGATGCTTGCAGCGCATTTGCTGCTTCTGCAGCTTCTCACGCAGAACCGACGTTGCATCCGCTTGGCGTTGAATTTGTAGGTTCATTTCCGACTGTGTATTCGTAACCAGACTCTGCACGCGAGATTCCAGTTGACGCGCCGCCTGCGTTGTCAGCTCCAAAACCAAATGCCTCACAGGTTCCTCCATTCTGGTTGCAATTTCACGCTGAATTTCGCTGCGGGCACGCTGGAGCTCTGTGTCGATTGTTTGTTTTGCCTCAGCAATAGCTTCAGCTACCGTTTCGTCCACCACTCCCTGTACTTGCACCACACTTAAAGAATCATGCTGCAGGTTTGCCAGCTCACTTTCAACGACTTGACGAATGTGACAAGCGAAAGCAGCTTGGCTATTGGCGACAGTTTGTTCGAACTCGACCAAAAGCTTCTGAGCGACGTCCGTCTGTGAGGTAATCGCTTGACTCGACTGATTCACTTTTTGTAGAGCCTCACCCAGTTTCTTGTCGACGAACTTTTCTATCTGCATGACTCGATCCCCTTCCAGCATCTGCATTTGCTGGAATTGAGACGCCAGCTCGTTTTGTGTCGTAGCTAGTGCTTCACTAAGCTGGTGGGCAATTGCACGTTGTTGTTCAGTGAGCTGCTGCACTCTGGTTTCCGTCGAAGCTTGGACAGCCATCAGCGCCGCGTTCTGTGCGTCGTTTTCCCCACGCTGGTGATGCTGGAACATGGCCTGCTCTTCAGCAAGGGCCTGGGTCTGGGTAATGAAGTGCTGTGCGATGTTCATGACGTGTTGGGTTGCGCTTGGAGAGAGCTCAAACACTGGTGACTGCGTCGTAGCCATATGCGGGACGATCGCGGTGTCTTCACGGTGATCGAAGCCGTGCCCAACAGGGGGAACATCTTGGATCTCTGCAGTGTGGGCAGGACCTGGTTGGCCTTCAGCCAAAGTCACAGCTTGGGCAGTGATATAGGCGGAGTGTGCAGCGTCTTGGGCTTCGGCATGTGCCGTGGCTTCTGCAGCGGCTGCAGCAGCAGCTTGGGCGCGAGTCAGCACCCATTGTTCTTTTCAGGAAATCACGCTTTCAGATCGCAATATTTGCAGTAGATTAATAGCCAGTAAAAAAAAGACTATTTTCGGCAAATTAGATCGCTGAAGAACGAGCAGAACGAGCAAAATGGGTTCACTTTGCCGCGCTCCCCCCCTGAAATTGATAATGGCTACGAGCACTAAAACCTCGACGAGCACGGCTCGTGCGATTTTCGTGCTCCTCAAAAAACCTCACGAGCACGGCTCCTAAAAAGCTCGTCCGAGGCTTGGTCTCACCTCTCTCAGTCTAGCATGCGTCACCATCATTGGTTGAAAGTCTATGTGACATGCGTTCATTTCCGTTTAAGTACGGATGAAAAATTCTTCCTCCCTTCTCATTCCAGAATCCACCGGCTCGAGAGAATATGGTGAAGCTGTTCTGTGCAGTTGTTGGTGTTCAAGGGAGCGCGTTCCCTGTGGACATCGACGCGAGTCAGTCGGTCGGGGACTTGAAGGATGCAATCAAGACAAAGAACAAGATCAAATTGAAGAACATCGATGCATCCGATCTGCAGCTCTTCCTGGCGAAACCGAAGGACGGCCCGTGGTTGCGGTCGGATGACTCTGATGTGATTAGAATGCGAAGTGGGGCTATTCCCGAGCAAGTGAAGAAGCTGCTGAACGAGCAAATCGACCCAGCAGCTGGAATTGGTGCCTTGTTTGGTGATGCTAAGCCGACGATGGAGATTCACGTGCTGGTGAGGGTTCCTGATTATGACAGCGATTCGGAAGTGAACCAACAAAGAAAACTGACGTCTTTTCAAAAACTGCGAAAAGAAAGTGGAGCCACCGGCGAGTTACCTGTGCAAGGAGACTTTATGAAGCTGTTCGACTTGACTGATGACGATATTGGGAAAGTATTAGACATCAAAGCAATTGGCGACATCGTGGGTTTTACTGGTTCCGAATTCTACATACGGAAGGAGATTCTGTGTGTGCTGGAGAATTTTAAGAAAACCTATCACGATGAGCTTGAAGATGGCAGAGCGACTATCACACAGTTCATTCTAATGGGAAGTCCAGGAACAGGCAAGAGCTGCATCTTGGCTTTGATTTGTTTCTACATCGCAGTAAAGTACAAGCGACCAGTGGTCTGGTTCCGCCAGGTTGTTGGTGGCTATGATCGCGCAAGTACGCGACTGTTCTTTGAAGGCAAATTTTACAAATGGGAAGACGAGAACGGAGAGAAATATGATCAGCTCTTTGATTGTTTGAGAGCTGTGGGCGATGTGAAAACGTGCTGGTTCTGTCTTGACGGGATGCCTCAGAGTAAAATAGATGAGAAGAATTGGCTTAACAAGTACAAGGTATTGGCAACTTCGGGGCAGTTTTCAGTGAAAGCTGAAGCATCGCAGCTCTTGGAATTGTGTCTTGTACCGTACTGGAGGCAGGATGATCTGGAAGATTTCGGCAAGCGTGAAGGGATGTTGGAGAGCGACGTGGCTGCTCGTTTTTTTGTGTCTGGAGGAAGCTTGCGAGATTTTCGTCAGCTTAGTTTTGCTCACGTGAAAGGAGCATTGGGCGCTATTCAAAGCTCCAGTCATGCGGAGAATTTACTCACGGATGTTGGACTCAGTGGCGTCAAGCAGATTGACCGTATCCGCATGCGAGGAGTGAAAGATCGCAAAAATGCAGCTCACTACGTGGATATGGATATGTGGACCAGCTGTGTGACATCGCAAGCCGTATTAAATGCCATCGCTCAACTTTTGAATCCAGACTTTTTTAAAAAGCTGAAAGATGTTGCAAAGGGGATGAACGACGCACGTCTTGAAGGCGTTGCCTTTGAGGGATATTTCCACGCCTTAGTGCGTCATCGCCAACCAATTCGCGTGAAGTTTCGCAGGTATGATAATGTGAATCGCAAGGACAACCCGAACTGGAAGAATATTATGGGAGAGCTGGGCGTGATCAACTGCACTCAGCTTTCTTTGAACAACGACACCAAAGTCTCAACCACAGGTAAGAACATGAAGGAATGCGTAGATGAAATGGAGGACTGGGCTGCAAACCCTTTCAAGATGGACTACTGGATCCCCGATACCAGTTTGTGTGAGACAATTGATGCGGTTGCGAAATGGACGTTACCCGATGATGAAGAGCATTTTTGTCTCCTGCAGTTGACGATGGCCACCAAGCACAAATGTGATGAGAATGTTCTCTGGGAGCTTGTGCAGCCATTCGTGAAGAAGAACTTGAAGGTGTGCTATATTGCAATTCTTCACGACAAGGCCGATATATTCAATTTCCGATTGGACCCTGTGCAGATCAAGAAACGTGAAATCTTGGATAATGTTCCTCTTTATATCGCGCATTTTGAGAAAGTTGATGCCTCGCAGTTCATCGCACGAAAGTAAGTTGCCATCTTCTAGAAGGACATGCGTAGTTTCTCAAGCGTTGTTAAACCGTTTTTTAAATGCAAATCAGTAATCAGTTGCAAGTACTACCGGACTCCGACTAGGTGTAGCTTAATTAGTTTAGCAGTTCGGGAGCAGTCATAGCCAGTTATCGAAATAATCGCATTTGAAGTTGACCAATCAAATTTCGTACCTAAACGGACATGTGACATTTGGTGTGTTTTTGACATCGTAGAGACCGTAAAACTACTTTGATTAGGTGCTTTACACAAGTTCTTTCGGATAAACACAAAATGCAAAACAATTGAGTAAATATTGAGCTCACAGTAGTGAAAAATGTACCGCCATATTGAGGCCTCGAAAATGGAGATATTTTTTTTGACCGACCATAACTTTTTAAGTTCTAGACATCTCGAGGCAAACAAGGGTTCAAATGAAAGATAAGACGCTCCTCTAGGCAACGATGCCCCTAAATCGCGATTCGTACTTAGGTTCATTAGTATCATTTTGTTTTGCGCGGTCTCATATATGTACCATTGGATGCGTCGTTTTCCGGTCGAACACGAACATGTCCTCAAACTTTGAGGCTCAAAGACGTGGAAAGAATGGAACATCCCTTTTAACAAATCATTGCGGTACCTTAAAGTTGAGAATCCAGCAAACAGTAAGAGGAATAATCTGCACGCAACGAGTAGTACATACGACGTCTGTTGCTGCTTTTATGGATATAACCGCTAGTTACATACTGCCCTTTGGACTTTTGAATCCAGTGTGAAACCAGAGATCTACAACTTATCTTCTCGCAGCCACTGCAAATTGCGCGACAAATAAATATATCAACGTTATTCACGACCTCTTTTTTCTGATCTCCACAGGATCCAATCGGAACTTATTAATCTTGTCTTTGTCACGAAGCAGTGCGATGTAGCACACATTCAAGTTCTTCTTCACGAATGGCTGTACAAGGTCCCAGAGAACATTCTCGTTACACTTGTGCTTGGTGGCCATCGTCAACTGCAGAAAGCAAAAACACTCCCTTTTTAATCCCGGTACTCGAGCGGAAAATGTCCATTTCGTGTCCGCATCAATGGTCTCACACAAGCTGGTAGCGGGGATCCAGTAGTCCATCTTGGAAGGGTTTGCAGTCCAGTCCTCCATCACAGCTACGCATTGCTCCATATTTGTACCTGTGCTCTCAACTTTGATCTCGTCTGGAGAACAATCAATCAGGTACTTCTTCTGCATGATATTCAACCAGTTATGGTAGGTCGAACGATTTACGTTGTCGTATTTGCAACTCTCCACGTGAAATGGTCGACGATGACGTACCAATGAGTGAAAATATTCCTCAAAAGCAACACCTTCGAGACGAGCGTCGTTCATCCCTTTTGCAACTTTCTGTAGCTTTTTAAAATAGTTCGAATTCAAGATATGAGTCAGGAAATTTATTACGGCTCTTGACGTCACACAACTGGTCCACATTTCCACTGATTCAGCCAATTCCTCTCTTCTATTTGCCTTCGAGACCTCCCGTCAAGACAGAACCAGCACGTTTTCACGTTGTCTTCCAAACAATCGAATAGCTGGTCGTACTTCTCGTCTTTCCATTCGTAAAATTTGCCTTTATAGAACAGTCGCGTACATGTAGTCGTCAGATTATAGCCACCAGAAACATGGCAGAACCAGACCACTTGTCGAGCGTACTTCATCGCGATGTAGAAACAAATCATAGCCAAGATACAGCTCTTGCCTGTTCCTGGACTTCCCATAAGAATGAACTGTGTGATAGTCGCTCTGCCATCTTCAAGCTCATCGTGAAAGGTTTTCTTAAAATTCTCCAGCACACACAGAATCTCCTTCCGTATGTACACCTTTGCCCGTCCAAGCTGAGATTAGTTTCAAGCAAAGTGCACAATTTGTTTTGTGAAATATGAATATCAAGTTAGCCCCTTGAGCCTGGACCTTACAAGATAAGTGCAGTTTCTTAACGTGGACCATACAAGTTAAGAAATATTACATTTGTTTTTGTATTGGCCTTTACAAACTCCAAGTCAAATAGGGGTAGGTGATGATTCCATGCTTTCCCGACAGATCCTACACACCAGCATAGAAAATACAGATAGAAAGTGCCTGCAGATCGAACCAGCAAATTACATATGATTGTTCATAGGTAGACGTCTGCCACCACACAAATTTGTGGGGGAAGTACTAAAGACCCGTGACAGAACTGCTAGAGCCCCGAGAAAGTACCCAGTATTTGATACCACAGTCGGTTACACCATATCGTGCTGCACGATTCGCCCAGAGACACAAACAAGCGGATATACTTCGAAGTATATAGAAGAATGGTAACTTTACTATTCTGCATTTCCGCTAGCCGCCTTCACCACCATCCGTACAAGCTCTTGTTGCACTACCTCGTCACCATAAACAGCCACCTCATCCCTGCTGTCGTTGTCGACCCCACGGCCGAATGTTACCCGCTCAAGCTTGACACAAGTGAACTGCTACCGCACACACACCACGTCATTGTGGAGAAAGGGCCCAAACATCAACACCGCAGCATCCGGTCGCACACCCTTGTTGATGGGGAGGTAAATGCATCAACACGCAGTGATAAGTTTGCGTCTGGAGTTCGCAACATTTCGTCAGAAGTGTTTGCAAGTGCCCAAGGAAACCATGCACCTCAAGATTCAGAGTATCACTTTACACAAGAAGAAAACGTGCACATCCCAAACGAGATTGCTGCCAAAATCTTTCCACCTGTGCAACCTGAAGTCGAAGTATCCCAAACGGGAGGGATGGAGGATAATCCGTCAGGTGTAGCTTCTCAGGAAGATATGGACGTCCGTAATCACATAGCTCCATTTTTATTTACGAATGGCCAGAAGAAGCCAAACGATTGATGAATTCTTTTGCTAGACAACATGGATACGCATTGGTCGTTGCCGACACTCAGCCAGATCGTAACAAAGTGAAGTATCGCGTCGTTTTTGCGTGCGATAGGCACGGAACTTACAAACCCAAGCCAAAACCCACCGCCTAGAGCCATCGTTGTCGAGCCCAAAATCAAGACACGACGATCTGCTCGTAATAAAACAGAAGATATCTTACAAAAAGGGATGCTGGACATTGGGTACTGAACGAAATCCATCCGCCTTAGAACTCTCTGGCTTTGAGCGTTAAATGGCTACAATATCTTGAGTATCCCCCAGCAACCTCGTGACACGTCCATTATCAACAGCAAGTCAAGGACAACTCGGCTCAGAACCTCGAGGTGACCCATTGGAGTTTTTAGTTATCTTTTTATTACAATATAGTACTCATTGAGTAAGTTGATCAACTTAAAAATCTTTAAGAAAGCCGATCGACACATGATCCAAGCAAAGCCTTCCGCTGACCGCTTGGTAAGTTCAATTTCAAAGAGTTAAAAGGCGGCTACTCTGATAGTTATCTTTTTATTACAATATAGTACTCATTGAGTAAGTTGATCAACTTAAAAATCTTTAAGAAAGCCGATCGACACATGGTCCAAGCAAAGCCTTCCGCTGACCGCTTGGTAAGTTCAATTTCAAAGAGTTAAAAGGCGGCTACTCTGTTATAATCAGTCATCGTGTCTCAGGGCTGTAGTAAAAGTTGACAGCAGCACGATATGGTGTAACCGACTGTGGTACCAAATACTGGTACTGCCTCGGGGCTCTAGCACTTCTGTCACGGGTCTTTAGTAGTTCCCAAATTTGTGGCTCACTTCTGGATTACCCCTCTCGAGCGAAGAACCCCACATCCCCAAAATGGCATTCAGGGCGCGATGGTGCGAAATGAAAAAAGGATGGCCCTTTCCGTCGACTTTATCTACATCAAGCCTGGAAAGACGATCAAGGATGTCGAAGGAGAGGGCATGTTTATTGGCAAGGAGGCATTGATGAAGTACCTGGACAAGATTGACCTAGGTTGCTCTGAATATTCTGTTGGATGTCTTTGATCTGTACTGACTGTGTTATATAAGCAGCGGCTCTTCGAGCAAAGAAGCAGGCAAGACGTGATGGATCTGCGGACGCTGCCAGACGACGAAGCGCTGCGAAAGCTGCCAAACCTGTGGCAGCGAAGCGTACGTGTACTGTAAGCTGTATGATACACGTTTACATTTTGCTAATCGTGTATGATGACAATTAGCTTTGAATCTTTCTTCACCCGATGACTGTCCCTCGATACATTCAACCGCACCGGTTCAACGGCACCTTCTCGAGACCACCCCAGCTCGTCTGTATGCCGAAAGTCAGCCACACAAGACCCCACCATCGCCTTCCGGTACACCGGATCTTGCTTCAAGTCCACCCAAGGGCCCACTACAAGCTGATTCACCGCATGCCACAGCTCTTTCTCCCAGCAGCAATAGTGAGCATTCCATCGGAATTTCAGGAGGTAATATCTGGTATGATATACGTTTGGACTGAACTAATCTTGTATGTGGCGTGTTATTGTGTTGAAGATTCTCCAATTAGTCAAAGAAACTTGGATCCAGACTTTGAAGAAGCCGAATTAAGCAGCAATGCGTCGGATCATTCCGAAGCCGACAACCAACCTGGTGGCCAAGTTGAGGAAGACAAGGAATCTAGCCGAGTGGGTCAACCGGAGGAAGCTGGGGTGGAAGAAGAGCAGAAGGAAGACACGCGGCATAATGGTCTGTCTGGTATCTTGTATATACATGATATACAAGAATACTAACTTGTATCGTTGCTAAATATTGTATGTGAAGATGTGAACCAGATTGAAAACAACGATGACCCCAGCATATGTGCAGCCTTTGAGCCAGACGCTGAGAACGATGATGGGGATGAAGACGATCAACTTGTCGATGCTAGTGATGATGACGTGGCACAAGAACCTGCGCCACCTGAAATGCAATTTGACGATGAATTGCTATCAGCACTCGGTGGTGTGAATGGCATTGCTTTGGGTGTAGTACCAGATGCATATTTGAAGGAGCTCGGCGTTAATGGCTGGTCAGATTTGACGACACATACACCCTATAGTTATCTACAAGAGCCTTATGAGCCGCGTTCGCCTGAAGCATTGCGGCAGGACTACCCGCAGCTGTACAATGGTGCGTCCGGACCCACCCCGTGGTGCCTTGGCCTCAGCTTCAACCCCATCCGGAGCTTTCTTCTATTTCCTACAACCGCAGTTGTGGGAGGATATTGCTGCTGAATCCAACGATTACTTCGAAGCTAGTCTTGATGGTGTACAAGGACAAAATGCAAAGCAACTCGCTCGAGAACAGAAGCATCCACGGTTCAAAGCCAAGTCTGTAGAAGAAATCCTCGAAGAAGTCCAGAGGGTGCCAATTATTGAGGCACGAGAGCTGTGCATTTTCATTGGACTATTGCTGGCCCGATCCGTAGTTCCAAACAAGGAAAAGCTAGCAAACCATTGGAAAACGAGAGAGCAAGGCGCCATTTCTCGCGGATGCTTTGGGCGCTTTAAGACGCGAGACAGATTCATGCTATATCCCGGAATCTGCATTTCAGCAGTAATAGAGACCCAAGAGGTGCAATAGATCGCGCGTGGAAGCTGAGGCCTGTCGTAGAGGCACTGCAAGACCGGTTTGCATCTGGATATACGCCGCCGGCCGTCATGGCGTTTGACGAAGCGATGTTGCCGTCCCGCTCCACGTTCAACAGAATGCGCGTGAATATCAAGGACAAGCCCCACAAGTGGGAGACGAAGCTGTTCATGTTGTGCTGCTACACTTCAGCATATTGTATTCGGTGAGTAGCAGGCGTGTCTCCGGGCACGGGTGCATTTTTTTGGTTCCTAAGTAATGTTATCGTGTATGATACTAACTTTCTATTATCTTGTATGATACAGCTTGAAGTATATCGTGAAAAAAAGAGAGATCGGGCCAAGGAAGTTCCGCTGACCAAAAGTCTGGCCCTGCGGCCGTCGTGCGCAACCTGAAGCAAGTCTTTGGGCCTACTGTACCACCCAATGGAGAAATGCGACTCGTTGTCATGGATCGGTTTTATTCTTCTTTGCCGCTGTCAATGCAACTCCTGACGATGGGATTCTACTCTATTGGTACGGTACGGACGGACCGCCCAGGACTGAGAGCAAAGCTGATCCCAAAGAAACAGGCTGGAGACGAGAAGATACCACCGAAGATTCCAAAGAACAGGCCAGCAAACATCGAGTGGGGCACGTTCGTCGTGGCTCAATCCTTGTCGGTACCAGTAATGCTTGTGCTGCGTTGGTGGGACACACGGGCCGTTCACATGCTAAGTACGGGTGGGTGTGTGCAGCCAGATCGTATAGTACGTCGGGACAAGTTGGCAGGAGAGCAACACGAAGTGGTCTGCCCGCGCATTGTGAAGGACTATCAGACGTACATGGGCGGCGTCGATGTCCATGATCAGCTACGTCTACAACGGTAAGTCTGTTATGTTGTATGTACAAGTTGAAAATGTCTAATCGTGTATGGTACATGTTCAGATACTCGTTGCAACTATGCATCAAATACAAGAAGTACTACAAGGGTCTGTTCCTAGGACTCGTTGATTTAGCAATTATCAACTCCTACATTGTCTTCAATGCTGCTAGAGCAGCTTCCAATCTCCCCAAAACTAGCCATATCGAGTTTTTGAAACAACTTCACCTCGATCTTTGCCAGCTTAGCGATGAAGACTGGGAAGGACTTGTTACCGACTAGACCTATCAAGCAACGCCTTCAAAGGATACTAATGCTGTTAGAATCCACCGTGGGAGCCACAAACCGCTACTTAACGATGAATGGAGGCCAGACAACAACAATCAAGGGCGGAAGCGACGGACAAGGGCCTGCAAAGTTTGCTCATTGCTAAAAGGCACTGGGACCAGTCGTGGCGGTGATTCGTCAACTTACCGTAGCTCGTGCAAGCTACAAACGGCGTCCAAGAAACCTATGGCTTGGCGGGTCTTCTTGTGCGAGAAGAAACGCCACACCTTGAAGGGCGAGCTGCTCTCCTGTTTCGACATCTGGCACAAGTCGTGGCGCAATGGCCCTGGCGCCTGCTCCGCAGCGAGGGGGCAAACGGGCGATTCGTGCACAGGCTCCTGCGCAACACCCGGCCCTAGGAAGTGTGAGCGATGAGAATTCAAGTCACGTTTCTATTGTAAGCAACCCCGCCGGCAGAAGCGCGCCTGTCGCTCGCACAACGCAGCGGTGACTGATTGAAAATTAATAGCGTCTGTCGTTTTCTTTTGATTTTTGTATTGCTAATGTCACACAATTCTGTTCCGCTGCACATGTTTTGTGATGGCTTTGTTATACACTTTCCGGGAACGGCTCTGCTCTGCAATTCAACGACTCTGCCACAATTATGTACTCACTTTGTTGCTCATCATACAGTTTATTAGTGCAAACATGTATAATTTCAGGCGTCACTTTGGACCATACATCATAGTGAACTATGTTTTTCACGATGTTTAGGTTTTCATTAGCATGGGGCTATCGCATATACACGTTACCATACTATATAGTGTTTGTTCAAACTAACCCTTACCCGCAGATACACGTTAGAGCACTTAGGGTTTAGGCAACAAGGGGGTACGGTACTTCCTCGGGCTCAAGGGGTTAAACAAAAATAATAAGCAAACAAAGCGATAACAATTTCATCCAAAACTTGACAAGGAAAGGCGGCAGCCGTAGAATGCGTGGTGAAGACGTCTTGGCGCCAAAATGCGGGCGAAAGCCCGCGCACGAGGCTGCAGTAGCTCACTTCTCAATTCACCTGTTTGAGCGCAGATGCCCTCTCAACCCCTGCTCCGAAAGTAGACACCCACTGAGAAGCTTCGCCTGCTTTCCGCACATCGTGCAGGGCGCGCTGACTGGCTTCAGGTGGCCGAGTACAACGGCATTTCGCGAGCAGTGGCCTACCGCATTGTCGCCTCAGGACGCGTGGAGGATCTGCCACGCGGCGGTGCTCGGGGTACCGTCGTCAAGATGACAGAAGAGGCCAGGAACAAGCTCGAAGAGTACCTCAACGAGAATTGCACATTACGTTAGAAGCTATGCGTACGATGCTCTTTTTGGACACGGGCATTAACGTCTCCACCTCAACGATCAGCCGCCACTTGCTGGGCATGTTGTACACGGTAAAACAGGCACGCATCGAGCCCATGACGTGCAACAATGACATCAACAAGACCAAACGCTTCAAGTTCGCGAAAGCTCTCAAGGACCATCACGGTGACTGTATTATCTACTTAGATGAGACTAACTACAATATGTAGTGTAAGCGTGGTCGGGAACGCGCGTGTAAAGGTGAACACGCTACACTGGTGATGCTACCATCAAGGGGGGCCAACTTGCAAGTCCAGTGCGCGGTCAACTCAGCTATGGGTGTTGTACCGCATCGGCTGGAGAGGGGGAGTATTCGTATGGTCCAAAATACTGCCTTTATCGACGAGATCTACCGTACAGTAAAGGCGTCTCCTGTCTTTCAAAGCAACTTTGCCGGTAAGAAGGTTGTTATCGTCCTAGATAACGCTCCTGCACATCGCCAAACAGAAGAGCGAGTGTAAGGGCACGCCGATCTGAAGCTACTACGCCTCGGCCCCCACTCTCCGATGTGCAACCCTATCGAGGGTCCTAAAAGCACGGCTCAAGTCGTTTCTTGCTTTGTATCGCGAGGAGATTTGTGATCGAAGCAACATGGCGGATGATGACGGCACCATTTTGACAATTAAGGAGCATACCATGCGCTTCTGGGAGAAGGCAGCTGAAGCGAGTATCAAGTGCATCACCCCCACGTTGGTGACGAATATGGAGTTGCACTGTCGAGATGCGGTTAATGCGGCGGAGAAGATGAACGACATGGTCTACGTATCTAGGCTAGTAGATCGTCTATTTTTGAATGAGATTAATCTCGGATTCATTGGTGCTTTTAATCACGTAAGAAGAAAATTGCAATTAATAAAAACATGTTGTCCACTTTGTTTGAGATTATTCTCAGTTTGGACGGGCAAAGGTGTAGAAGTCGGAACCAGTAAAACCCACGATGTCGCCAATTGCTTTGATGTTTAATACTTTCCCAATATCGTCATCAGTCAAGTCGAACAGCTTCATAAAGTCTCCTTGCACAGGTAACTCGCCGGTGGCTCCACTTTCTTTTCGCAGTTTTTGGAAAGACGTCAGTTTTCTTTGTTGGTTCACTTCCGAATCGCTGTCATAATCAGGAACCCTCACCAGCACGTGAATCTCCATCGTCGGCTTAGCATCACCAAACAAGGCACCAATTCCAGCTGCTGGGTCGATTTGCTCGTTCAGCAGCTTCTTCACTTGCTCGGGAATAGCCCCACTTCGCATTCTAATCACATCAGAGTCATCCGACCGCAACCACGGGCCGTCCTTCGGTTTCGCCAGGAAGAGCTGCAGATCGGATGCATCGATGTTCTTCAATTTGATCTTGTTCTTTGTCTTGATTGCATCCTTCAAGTCCCCGACCGACAGACTCGCGTCGATGTCCACAGGGAACGCGCTCCCTTGAACACCAACAACTGCACAGAACAGCTTCACCATATTCTCTCGAGCCGGTGGATTCTGGAATGAGAAGGGAGGAAGAATTTTTCATCCGTACTTAAACGGAAATGAATGCATGTCACATAGACTTTCAACCAATGATGGTGACGCATGCTAGACTGAGAGAGGTGAGACAACGTCAAACAAAAAGATACGAATGAACCTGTAAGTACGAATCGTGACGTGATTTAGGTGCACCATTGCATTGGGCGCCTACCATATATCGCGTAAAACCTTCTTAAACCGAGAGTCTAAATTTGTCTCTAAATATTAATTGTGTAGAGGTCGAAATATGTGAGAGGTCGCCAGATATGCTGGTCAGTTGCCAATTAAGATATGACCATACTGAAGCTAAGTTAAAATTTATGTTGCTGCAAAATAGAGGTGCGAAGTGACTCTTCATCTGCTAACACGATTTTTACGCCTCACGAGAATTAAGTCTCTTAAATATTCTAAGAAGTTAGATTAAGCAGTGGGCGCCTGCCATATATCGCTTAAAACCGTCTTAAACGGAGAGTCTAAATTTGTCTCTAAATATAAATTGTGTAGAGGTCGAAATATGTGAGAGGTCGCCAGATATGCTGGTCAGTTGCCAATTAAGAGATGACCATACTGAAGCTAAGTTAAAATTTATGTTGTTGCAAAATAAAGGTGCGAAGTGACTCTTCATCTGCTGACACGATATCTACGCCTCACGAGTATTAAGTCTCTTAAATATTCTAAGAAGTTGGATTAAGCAGTATTTGAAAGGCGTCCAGTATTTGAAAGGCGTTCATTGTCTAGGTGAGCGTCTTATCTTCCATTAAATTTTGAGCCCTTGTTTGCCTCAAGATGTCTTGTAACAGGGTTATTAATACACGGGTTTACACCTGGTGTGTTCCACACATGGATACACTTTGTGTAAGGTACATATTTGATGTACGGACACTCGAGGGAGTGTGTGTGGCTGAGAGCCACCCGTTATGCATTTGAAGTAGGATTATACTTGGTTTTACTATGTTAGATAGTTAAACACATACATTTACCCCTATGCGGCTAGCCGCAATAAAAGATGATTGTCCGTAATTTACAGGATGAAAGTAGGTATGGTAACACGAGCTACCGGATGGGACGTCCTGAAAATTCTGATTATTGATCTAGCGACTCTTCGGAGGCATACAATCTTTTATATGTAACTCATGGGTCGAGAATATACGTGAATTCTCATGATCTAGCGACTCTTCGGAGGCATACAATCTTTTATATGTAACTCATGGGTCGAGAATATACGTGAATTCTCAGGATAGCAGTCCTGAACAGAATGGCCAGCACAGACGACGGTTTGCAGCTTTTAGAGGCCGAAGTCACAAACGCGCGCTCCAACACCATCTCTGCGAACTCTCGGTCGTCCTACCTTCTGAAGATCTTCTCACCCTGTGTACCCGTTGACCTGGCGGGGTTAACGCTCTTCCTGGGTGGCCTGGAAGGGGTCAAGCGGATTGTTCTTGGCTGAGCTGGAGTGTGGACGGCACTCAGGGGTAGTCGGTTGACGATCTTGCGGATACTTCTTCGCTTGATCGTCCGTAGGGTAGAGTAGATCAGGCCTTGAATATAGTTGATCCACCTCTATGGGTTGTCCTTCAGGCTTGTGTTGTTCCAAAGGGGGCCAATGTGTTTCCAATGTTGATGCTTGGGCCGCCCACTGTTAGCGGTGGAGTTGGGGGGGGGGGGAGAGAGAAGCGTTGACCTGGCCAAGCTTCCCAGGTGTTGGTGCGTTTATTCTTCTTGAGCGTCTTGGGATTCCTTCGTCAAAGGGGGGCCAATATACTTCCCAGCCTTGGAATTCTTCGGAACACCACTTGCGTGCTACAAGGAAAATCTCTCTCTGATAACCATCTTAAATCCTTCCTATCCACTCCCTTTCCTCCCATCATCTGTCCATCCCCTTCGCAGCTGACTGGCTACCTTGAACTTCAGTCGATGTACCCATTAATCGGTACATATGAACCTTGATCGACGCTCATCACGAAGTGTGTCGAAATGATGGCACCATGTCGATCTGCATTCCTGATCGCTGAGGCGTACTTGAATGATTGTACCGTGTCGATCAGCATTCTTGATCGCGACAGTGTACCGCAATAATAATGCCATATCGACCAGCTCTTGATCACCTCTCGAATTTCGGTGTTCTTCCAGAATCCATGCCGATCACTGGATCAGTACCCAAAAATTGGTACCCGATTGGAATCAGAATCAGATCTGGCTGATTTGGTTTCGATCCGGTCTGGACGCTCCCCATCATCTGAGTCTTCTCAAGTCAATCAATGGCAGCTGGCTTCTTGACTGCTTGGCGCTTAAACAAATCGTCCCCTGTCCGCGTCGACGCTACACCGTGGCGGAGGCGCAGGCAAAAGCGCTCATTTCGCAATCCTCGGCTCTTCCGGCATGTTTCGACGTCGTAGGTATTCTTCCGGTGCAGCGATAGCCCGCTGTCTAGCTGACACAGGCGTGAACTTATTGGCAGGTACCGCTGCCCTCCCCCTTCCAGCATCATTCACATCGTTTTCTTGTGAAGGTAATGTCAATACTGGTGAAACAGGTCTTCTTATAGTCGTCGTAACTCCCGCTGCTGCTGGTGACGCTCAGTACTCCGCCCTCGGCATGACGAGGCTCCAATAGGTACGTATACCATATTGAAGATCTCCAATTAGATCAACTATTATGCATATTGTAGATCCCACAATACCCATTCGAAACGATCCAGACCAAGTTCGAACGGATTGCCATAACAGCTATCTGCCTGCGCGATCAACGGTACGATTGCCCGCAATACGATCACCAGATGATCGTGCGTTGCTGATATCTGCTCCATTGAACTCACAGGTTATTGAAGACGACCGATGACGAACGCAACATCCGTGCATCACAGGTTTTGGCCCGTCGCGACGATACGATCACTCTTGGTGGTTTCTGCTAATGTTCCACTTCGGCACCGTCATAAACGACGTAACTCCGAATTTTCGCTGTACGTAACAATTCCAGCCCGTTCCCCCTCCATGTTGACTGATGCCTTGTTCGTGTAGATGATCGATCAGCCGCAACATGTCGTGCTGAAAATCGCATCAACCGATTCAACACCCACTCGAAATAATCAAATCGTCGTAGAGGTAAACACCTATAGCCATCCGCAACGTTGTATCTACCCATGGCCGCCCATTAATCAGATATCTTGGCGAACGAGAACGCACTTAAGCGATAGGGCGCGTTCCAACAACTTCGACTTCGGAGTTCTCCAGCAACTGCAGTGTGATACAGAAGCTTGGACCGCTGATCTGGAAAACCAATTGGTTTGTGTGATTGCTCCAACAGCGATACAATACTGCTAACCACGACCTCCAGGAGGCTCGGCAGCAGTATAACGAAATTGACAGAGCTTTGGAAAGCCATGAAAGAGGTACCGATCTGATCGCTGACCTGGAACATCAACTTCCAGACGTAGATCATGATCGTGAGATCGCCATTGTCAACTTCATTCGAACGATAGCCAGACGATCGATATTCTCCCAGCTTCGGTAAGTTGACGCACAATACAGACTGCATCACAATGTCGGTCTACATCCGATGAGACCATCCAGGTTTGTAGCTTGCGGTTAGGCTGTAGCTTCTGGTTGTAGCAGCTTTCAGCTGTGACGACATCGATCAAGTTCAGGTCGGTAAGATTTTTTTGATAGTCAATCTTCGAGCGGCCTTCCTCATATATGTATGGGAGTCCTTCGGACTCCATCGTCGGGGACGGCCCCTTCGATTCACGACACTGTTTTTTTTTTTTTACAAATATCCACCATCCATCTGACCCACATACCTTTTTTCCACATTTCCCCTCTCGCAGCATCCCAAGATGAAGGAGACCCTACTGCGAAGGGTCTCCTTCATCTTCCTCGTGCGACTGCATCACGCTAAAGCGATTGCTGTTCGCCTCTCGAACTCACGTAACAAGGCACCGCAGTTCAAGTCGGCTTCATCCACCCAGGACGGCTCCTCGTAGCCCTTCCAGTGTACCAGTAACTCGCGTTGCACACAGCCATAGCGCGTCCTCCGGCCTGGTCGAAGATCAGCGATCCGCTCCACCTCTATTCGTCATCGTCAAGCGAAGTCTCCCAGCTGTCTTCCGGCAAAGGCGCCTCATCAAAGTCGAAGCGATCAGCATCTGGATCAACAAGTTGTGTTTTTGGTCGATCCGGGAAGTTCCTGATCAGCTTCAGCTTGGACAAGTGCATGATCGGGAAGACGATGTAATCCAATCCGGCTACCTCAAATCGAGCGGCGTGGTTGCCGACCAGGTCAGCGACGCGGAACGGTCCGTGCTACATATGCGTCAGCTTCTTCGCGTAGCCGATCTTCACGCAGTCAAGAAATTGCAACAACTGCGATCCTGATTCGATCTAGTGTGGGCGCACTTCTTCGTTGTGGTGGTCATCTCTGCTCCGGACGGCCTCTCGAAGGTACTCGGTCACGTGCTCGTGCAAGAACTCGTGTTTGGACCTCAACTTCTGTTGGTCCATCGCTTGCTTTCACAGCAGCTACACCTTGGGCACCTTGCAGGTGATCTAACCAAGCATCTGGCAGACGGTCAAGTTTGGGTCTTCACATATCACGGCCAGCCCCCCGGTCTGATGTCAAGTGCAGATCTTTGCTCGCAGAAGCATCGATCGACTCTTCCCCTACGTTCTCGGGTTCATGACCACTCCCCGGCTTCGGCTTGAGCTCGGTCAGGCCAGCCCATTTCACCGCAACCGTAGAGTATGAAACAAATCCTTCGCACTTCAGGATGCCTTTCAGTATGTCCGACTTCGGCCGACCAACGAACGATTCTGTGTCCTTCATCCTAGAATCCGCACCTTCCTGCCGCTCAGTCGTGGCCTCGTATGCATGGTTCTACCACTCAGCATAGCGACGTGATCCGATTGTGATCATCCTTGGGATTCGCGGTACGAGATCCCCAGCCAGCCACAGTCCCAATCGCGTGAGTCTCTGCAACACCAGGTTCGTCGGAGCTGAGTTGATCCAAAAGATACTCCACACGTGATTTTTCTTGTAACAAATCTTTTTCAATTTTTCTTCGAGCATTGTAAATGTCCTCAATTGTTAGAGAAAGATTTGCATTTGATGTCACAAGCCTTCCGAGGGTGTGACCAGGTCTAACTCCAATTTTGTAGTCCATTTCGATTTATTTTAGAATCGCTGGCGTTAGATCAGCTCGACGATGGATAGGATGTGAACTAGCGCTCAACGATCCTTCATGGTTATGAGTAGTCGCAACCCCACGATGCTCGATAGTCCAAATTCCACTAGAAATGTTTTTTGTCAGATATATTCTCATAGGGCGGTTGCATTTTCGTGTTGCACGTCTTTTGCGGTGTTTAGTGCCTGTCTTCGGCTTGTAAGGCTTCGGTTTCCCATGACGGCCACAAGCAAAGACAACCAAAACCTTTTCTTTCGCTGCATTATCTTTGGACCGGAGGATGATAACACCATAGCCATTTTCACGAGCCGCCGCGTTAATAGCTTGTGCAGCAAGCTAGATCGACACAAACGTTGAGATGGGATGGCAATCTAGAGTCCAGCATTTATTTGGATCCGACCCAGGTTCGTGTAGATCATCAGCTCTCGGGTCGTCTTCATCTCTCTTCTCCATGCTTGTAGAAAACAGTAGATTGAATGATGACGTAGAGGAAAAATACAAAAACCCGGTTCTAAAAATTCCTCAAATTCTGGTCTTGAACATTACCTATCCAACCTTGTCCAATTATGGCCATCTCCACATCTCATGCATTCTGCTCCACAGCGGCTGACTCCACCTTCTGCTCAGCAGCCACCTCCTTCTCACGAATGCTGCTCCTCGGACACCGTCTCCACGTACTACTCCACGGCAGCCAGCCCCAGATGTATGGCCCTCCACGACGGCCAGCTCCTTCTCCACGTCTACGGTCTCCACCCATTCCTACACGGCCACGCTCTCCAACTCTTGCTCCACGGCAGCCAGCTCCTTCTCTACGGCTACGGTCTCCACCTCTTGCTCCACGGCCACGGTCTCCAACTCTTGCTCCACGGCAGCCAGCTCCTTCTCCACGGCCACCGTCTCCAGCTACTACTCCACGGCCAGATCTTCTTCCACGTCTACAGTCTCCATGCCTTCTCCTTGGCAACCTGCTCCTTCTCGTGTAGCGTTGGCCGTCTGCTCTGTTGGTTTGTGCTTGAACGATAGCCTAACCTGCGTTAGAAATGGATAGAAATGGTGTGCCAGCAATTTGGTACAAAGGGGTGGCGATACGAAAATCGGGGGTAGCTTTAACCCCTTGGCCGCGGAGCCTTGCAATATGGTTTTATGCTGTTCAGAACAGCGTAAGATATACTTGTTTTCATTATGGGTAAAAAATCATCGTCGATACTTCCCGTATTTTTGAAGCTGTGATTGGTCCACGTATTCAAATCGACCAATACTATTGGATAAGGGTTACAGCTGGTTTGAAGTATCTAAGTACCGCGGGAAAGAGCCGGTCATTATTTTTTTTCAAAAATATTAAATTTCGGTTCCCCTTTCGCGGTCACCACTCATTCTCCATTCTGCAGGGCGACAAAACAGAATGGAGTGTATCGTGGACTTCAAAGTTGTCTGGCCGCTTCTGCGCAAGGAAGGATGGACGTGGAAACCTGCCAAAGGTCTACAAATCCAGTAAGTGCGTAGATACGTTGCTATATGTCTTTTCACTAACCTTAATACTATATTACTTCCAGTTCAAACTACTTAAAGCCTGGTTGCAAGCTTCGGGGCGGCAAGCCCGGGGTGGACTTCTTCAATGGAGAAGACGCGCTTCTTGCGTAAGTAAAGGCCGACAAGGAATTGTGCACTCGGCTCCGTCTCATTATGGTGCGTCCCCATGCAAAGCCGACAGGTAAGATCCGTTGGTGTTGTTTACAATGTCTATTTCTAATGGTCACTTATGGCACAAAACCTGCGGGACCTGTCCCGAGTACCTCGAAGAAGCTTAGCAAACGGCAAGATTTTGTAGCGGAAGGTGGGCCAAAGAAGAAGCGACCTAAAACCGGTACGACCACCAAGAAGCCGGAAGCGAAGGTCACGAGAAAAACGCCATCGAAAACAAAGAAGAAGAAAGCAGATGAAGCCGCCGAGCGTCGTCGGAAACTTTCGTCGTTTACGAAAGTGTGGTGAGCTACTAATGCGCAAGGTATGCTTTGCTTGGTTAATAACTATGGTTTACTAATTGTGTATCTGCAGCCATTGATGGACGTCGTGTTGAAGCTCCACATGCACTTCCATCCACCGAAGCAGGTGCCACGTCTAATGCTGACACGGATGGTATGTAGTTATGTAAATATGCTGATTTGAATGTTATGCTGACATGAACAACATGTAATGTAGATAATGCTGACGAGGACAACGCGTCTAATGGGCGCCTGCCATATATCGCTTAAAACCGTCTTAAACGGAGAGTCTAAATTTGTCTCTAAATATAAAATGTGTAGAGGTCGAAATATGTGAGAGGTCGCTAGATATGCTGGCCACTTGCCAATTAAGAGATGACCATACTGAAGCTAAGTTAAAATTTATGTTGTTGCAAAATAAAGGTGCGAAGTGACTCTTCATCTGCTGACACGATTTCTACGCCTCACGAGTATTAAGTCTCTTAAATATTCTAAGAAGTTAGATTAAGCAGTATTCGGAAGGCGTCCAATGGTGACTTGGAAGGTATTGTATAATTACTTTTATGCTGACGCCGACTGCGATGGTTTATAATATGGTTTATAATATCCAGATGATGCTATGGCTACCGATGACAATGACCACCGCGCCAGCGATGGTTCAGCAAGTGAATACGAATATGACCCAAACGACGCTGCAATCGAGGAAGAGGAAGGTTGCGAAGTTGAGGATGACATCAGGGTGGAGATTTCCTCGTCGATGCAGTAGAGAATGACGAAACGGGGGAAGAGGAAGACAAACCAGAGGCCCCTCTATTGTATCCAGCTGAATCCGACACTCACTTCGAAGCCATTAGATTCGCTGACGAGGAACCAAGTGATCCCAATCTCGTACTCGATGATGGAGAGAAGCGCACTGAGTCTGATGGAGAAGGCACTGAAGATGCCGTTGATGTAGATGAACTATCGGATGATGAAGACGAACCAGATACAGACTTGGTTGAATCTGTTGCTACTAAAACAAGCCGTGTTGCCTAGTTGCTGAGTGAGGTTGAGTTGGAAAGACTTCATATGCGAGTTAAAGGTATCTTGAAAGTTGGTGATATGCTGACATGAACATTTTACTAATCGGATATTATGATGACAGGGTCATCCGAAATCTTTGGCGAGAAACAGTTGGCAGTTATGGCGGTCCGAGGCTGGACGGTGTATCCCGAAAACGTGGTTGCAGACATTGTCGATGATCCTGAAATCGACAAAATGTACGAGGGTTATTGTGGACCTTCAAAGGGTGTTTTGGAAGCGGCGAAGTCGCCAATATCGCTTTTCTTTTACTTTCTACCGAGCGCGTTTTGGAGGCACGTTGCGCACGAGACGCAGCAGTACTGGGAGCAGACATTTGAGGCTCGGTTGGAAAAAGCTAAGGCGAAAGAGGGCAAAGTCAAGCATCGCCCACAGAAGAGTAGAGAAGAGTTGAGCAGAAAACTCAAGCGTTTTGAGAAGATTGCACCGCATGAAATTGTTCAATGGATTGGTTTGATATTGGCACACACATCGAATCCACGAAAACGTTTTGAAATGCACTGGAATACAGTGGAGGACGGCGTTATTCCGGCTGGAACATTTAACAAAGTGATGCCTCGCGATCGCTTCCGAGACATTACAAGATTTCTGCATTTCTCCGACAACCAAGACGCCGCTGCAACTCGTGATCGAGCTTCGAAAATAAGGCCAGTACTATCTACCGTGGAGAAGACGTTCAAAGAAGGCTACGTTCTCGGATCACGTATGGCGATAGACGAAGGTATGCTGCCATCGAGAAATCGGCGAAACCCGACTCGGCAGTATATGAAGGATAAACCCCACAAGTGGGGTACCAAGTGCGTAGTGACTTGCTGTGTGGAGACAGGATACTGCAAAAGGTAAGTTGACACTGTCAACTATTTGTTTTGAAAATATGCTGACGTTATATATCCTATGACCGTGATTCAGGGTTGAAGTTGACATCGGTAGGAAACACGATGTTGTAGGCGCTCAATCTATGGATACCAAAAGTGGACTCGCTGCGGTTGTTCGGTACATCGCGTGCGTGTTTAGGGGGCTGCCGTATTGTGGACGCCGTGTGGTGATTGCAGATCGCTTTTACACCTCGATCCCTCTAGCAAAGCAACTTCGGACGATGGGTTTCAACTTTGTTGGAACTATTCAAACAAATCGAAAGGGATGGTGTAAAGAGGTGCAGTACCCGTTCAAGAATAGACCCGCCACAGTTACTCGTGGTTCATTCAAGATGGCTATTGCAAAGAGCAACCCTGGACTTGCAGCCGTGGGGTGGGTTGACAATCGCTCGGTGTACTTCTTGTCGTCTCAAGCGTCGACGGCGTCGACAACGCTGTGGCGGAGAGAAAAGAGTGGAGCAGTGACAACGGTGCCGTGCCCCGGTTTTGTAGAATACCAGCGCTACATGGGTGGCGTCGATCGCCACAACCAGTTGCGCCTCTAGCCGTACTCTATGCAGCTGAGATCGATTAGCTGTTCATGTCAGCATATCTACAGAAACTAATCCTATTCCGTACTACAGATTCCAGAATTACTACAATAGTCTATTCCTCGGAGTGGTGGACATGGCAGTAGTCAACGCGTATATCGTCCACGCTCATATGTGGGAGAAGCAACAAAAAAAAAGATGTCCCACTATGCTTTCCTGACTACCTTGCACCGGCAGCTCATTGACGAGACAGAAGCATCGTTTACGGAGTCAAGGGCTGCTGCTGGACCCACGGCTAGTCTACGAAAAAATCAGATTGCTGTCCACGGCGACCATTCCCTCGTCCAAACCGCTGACACGAGGCTGAACAACGGTGTTCAGCGCTTACGTCAAAGGCAGTGCAAAGTCTGCTCCCATTACAAACCACCAAGCAAGAAGAGGGGTGGAACATCTACATACTACTGCGCAAAGTGTTCCGAAGGGAAAAAGGGTCTGGCAACGCTCTGCAACAAGGTTCGAAAGCATCCCACGAACGAAAGCATGACGATCGCCCAGATTTGGCATATCCTGTGGCAATATGGAGTTTTCGCCCCAAAAGCAAGCCATATCCGCGATCGCAGTCTAGCTAAACCGTAACAAAATACACTTAGCTGAGCTGAAACGCACAGTAAACATATAGTTTCATTGAGTACGCTAAATCCTCCTGCTTGGTAGCTCGTAATAACCACTTTTGTAAGTAGACCAGTTCGTTGTGTTTGTCCTGCCGACTCCTGCTCTCTTTGCGTTGGTTTGGCGAATGAGTGGCCGCGCCTTCGTCGCTCTAAACTATGTTATAGTTTAAACAAGCGTATTTTTATACTCTCCCGGGGGGTAGAAGGCTTTTTTTAGCCTGTCACCCTCCGCGTCCAAGGGGTTAACGACGATAAGCAGACAATGGCAGCCGTCATTGCGACCAGATGAATCGACGCCTACCATGCAGAGTTAGCTGTACAAGCAACGTGGGTTCGTCAATAACTGGAAGATGCGCTGGTTTGTTGCTCGTGAGGGCAAGATGATGTACTATCATCAGGGCTCGGTAAAAAAGAATACGATCTGATAAGTGATACTGATACCGTATCAGTATTTATGGATCACTCGGGCCTCTGCGATATGTGCTGATCCAGGCCTGTTTTCGGGGAATGATGTCCCAGTGCACGCTGTTCAAGTGCACGTGAAGCACAACTGTGATCACAGACAGAGAGCACCTCTGTCTCACTGCTTCGCTTGATGCAGCATTTTCTGGGAGAGGCTGAGGCTGCCAGCCTCTGAGGCTGCCGCGAGATGATCAGATCCAAATTCTCCATTGATCACCAAGCAACCCAAGTTTCAACCTCAGCATCCGCAAGCACCACCAGCAGAATACCCACTCCAGCGACTAAACCCTACACGAAAAGTTGGGGCTGGAAGGCGATGCGATGATGTCGGAGGACGTGTACGAGATTTACAGGCCGTCACACTCGAGCTCCAAAAGCACTCAGTCACCTTGTCCGCTGTGCGCAAACTGTTTGATCATCTCATGGACAAGTTCCCTACAATGCAACCGAATCTATCTAAGCATGCCGGCATCATCAACAACCACGCGCTCGAGAACAGCCTCGTGAAAGTGCAGCGGAACGCGGCTGCTACAGCGGGCGTTGCAGTCCAAGCACTTCGCATCGATGAGCGGGCCGCCCTTGTAGACTTAGCTCTCAATCCCTCCACGCCTGTTGTCGAAGTGAAGAAAGGCAACGTCGTCGGAGAAGCCTACAGCCAGAAAAGTAAGAAGCAGAAGGTCGTGTGGACGGCGAAGCACGTGGACACACGTTGTACCCCTTTAACGTCAAACGAGTGCGAGCGATTTTTTTCGCAAGCAAAGCTAAGCTTCGTGCGAGTCTGGATCCCGAGACACTCGAGGACCTCTTGATGCTCCGGTATAACAGGGGTATGTGGGGCGCTTCAACCATTCAACGCCTCCGTGTACGCCATGAAGCGGATCTAGAGAGTATCGTATTGTGAGCGATCTGAAAAATATCAGTATTTATGGATCACTTACCCACAAACAAGTTGGATTAATAAAGTATTTAAATACTCCGAGCCCTGACTATCATGGGATGTCGTACGCTACGTGGTGGATTTGCGGCGTTTGACTGTGGAAATCTGTGAAGCTCATGAAGTGATTGCGCGGAACAAGTGTCTGCATTTCTTCAAAGTGGTGCCTCCCAGTGCTGGTCGGCGAACGTATCTTTTTGGTGCCGAGTCTGAACAAGACCTGATCCATGTGCTTGGGGCTCAGTCCGCGTATGGAATCATCAATAGAACGCTGGGCTCTCCCATAGAACACGCCCGCTTTTAAGAAATGATTTTCTAAATTAAGGATCACCTAAATTGACGCATTAATTCTATTCATTTCTAATTATTGCCACAACCAAACCTCCCATGAACTGTCCTGCAGTGGGTCTTGGGGGAAAGAACCAGGAGCGCCACATATACTCGTCGAGGTAAGAGTCCAATTGATCTCTTTTCATACCTTTCATCGACTGGATGTGTCGTTTGATTCGGGTCTCCCACAGGCCCTCTATCGTGTTTGTGTGGGTGCCTGTGTTGGGATCTACAAAGTTTTCGGAATGGTTAACCCAACTATGAGAATAATTCATTGAGAGCAGAGTCCTGTTGTTTTCCAGTGTGTGCTGCTTTCCTCCCTGGTCGCAGACGTAGCTAGCGAACATATCTGACATGATATGTGTTCTGACTCAAACAAAATAAACTTGTTAGTAACGGAAAGTATCCACACAGATTTAAATACGTACCCCGCCTTAATATATCGCTTAATTACGGGAAGTAAAGTTTCCTTTGTGCGTTTATCGTACACAATCCGCCCGAACCAACGCCCAGTGCCTCGTTCGACACCTCCAAACAGCCAGAACCCCTCGTATCACTGACCGCGGCGGTACTTCTGTTTCTTGGCCAAGCTAGTTTCATCAATTTCAACAATTTTGCCTTGACCGCCAATCTACATACACGCAACATTAGTTAGATACTATGGGTACAGCAACATTAGAGCAACATTACCTTAAAATCTGCTTTGAGAAGCTCTTTTGAGCATGTTGCGCGGCATTATGCGTACCAGTTTTGGACCGTCGACTCCGTTACCTCAGCGAACTCAGCCGTATTGGCCTGTGGTAGACGCATGCACCAAGCAAGTAGGAGCCGGACAGCACTGCGAACCTTAATCCTAGCAACGTTGAAGAAGGAATTGGTCAGCATACCAATGGAATTCTCTTTTCCATTGGCATGCTGCTTGCGACGGCAACAGCGCCAGCGCTTCCGCACGAGGGAGAGGCGCATCGGCTGAAAACAAAAGGGGTAGTTCTTGGACTTGTCGATTAGCCCCACCTCCATGCACCAGTACACACACCGAGGTTCATCACAGGTGACCTCCATCACCTTATCCATACTAAAGAGACTGGAGTCCTTGATGTGGAACTGGTATGGCGTACGAGGCTGGGAAGGAGCTTCGGGGGCTGGAGCTGACATCAGTTGAGGTTGTCTGTGACGGGGGAGAGAGATTGTAAAATGAGTTAAACTGTGTGGCATGGGGGCCGTAGCGGGCGTATTTTCGATTTGTTTACAATAATGAAGTGTAGTGATTGCGGGGTAATATTCATTTCGGCGGGAAAGCGGGCTTGTTTCCTGGGTAAGTCTCGCGCCAAATCGCTAAGTGAAAAAAAATGTGGTACACACATGTAACATTGTTTGTTCGAGTTTAATTAAATTTTCAGATTTAGATTTGATCTTTCAGATTTAGAAAAGCGGGCATGGCAAAGGAGACCTTCGATACAGCGCAACAACACATTTGCTGCTCGCAGTTCGTACCAACAGGAGCATCAGACACGCCACCGTGGCGCTGATCGACAGTGTCCTAGCAGTGACAGAACTAGGAGCTTCCACATGAGTGATACAACTTCCCTACCAGCTATGGCGTTGTCTGCACCACTGTCCTCGTTCAACACACTTCACGATGTACGGCTTTCGTCGCAGCTCAGTTCCACAGAACATGCCTTCCACCTGAGAGGCCAGCTACAGACCAGAACCTTCAGAAGCTAGCGCATTAACATCAAACAGTGGCGGGAGGCATGAAAGCATGCCGAGCGACTTCGCTGGAGCTGCTCAGCGTGCGGTGGAGAGGCGTTCGCTCTCTTTCACGGAGAATGAAGATCAGGAAGGGGACCGGTTGTCGTCAACTTCAGCGTCATCCCTGCCTCAATGCGTTCCAGCTCAGCCTGTGGCTGACTTAACCAACACATTTCGGCGCGTGAGCAAGCGTCGCTTTTGCAAGAAGTCAACGGATTCGAAGCTGGAATTTACATTTACTCGGCAGACGAGTTACTGGAAGCTGCACAGTTACAGAAATACATGCGCGAGACTCGCGGAGCCAGAACTTATTCTAGAGCTGACCCAGCTCCTGACCCGGATCCGACACTGGCAGCTGCTCGCGGTCTCAAAGCCTCTCCTCCGGTACTTTAAGTCGCCAGCTCCACCAGTATGTTGTGTAGAAGCGCATGGGTGATGCTGAGCAGCTACTGAGTGAGCTTGTGATCACAATATTCCCGAGACTCATCGATGCAAAGGACCATGCATGACCTGCTGGCGTTTACTCAGCTGATCGCTGGCGGAGACATTTCCCTAGTGGGTCATCGACTCCAAGACCAGGAAGACGTCACTCAGTGTGACTCACTGCTCCTGCTGTTAGGCAAGACTCCAACGGCAACCGTCGAGCTATATTCTTTTGGAGCACAACTTTTTTTCCGACTTTGTCACTGAACATTGAGAACGAGTCGGTGTGTCAATTGAAGCTGCAGCATTTGTTAAAGACGGATGCAGGCGAGTGGTTTATGAGGAAGTGACCAACGTCTGAAGAACTGTGGACAAATCAGGAGAGCGCACAAGTGTTGGGTCACGTACAAACTGAATTGTGGCTAACGCGTTTTGAAATTAAGACAAGCAGTTGTGTTACCACTTGTGCTTTATGTGCTGTCGCTCGTAGTGCTGTTTCATTAACAGCTACTTCAAAGTAATCAGTTTTGTTACTGCGAAATTGAAATACCCTATCATGGGCAATTGGCCCTAGCGTATCAGTCGAAAAACTTGAGTCAGGGTTCAGAGAAGAGATTCTCCTCGTCCGACAAATCCGAGTACATCCCGCAAATAACCTTGGCGATCTTGGATTTCTTGTTTAAACACACTCGATCCACAGCATCTTCAACATCTTTAAACTTCCGTTTAGCCCTCTCCTTCACATTTTTTTCCACTGTTTTGGTACCCAAGCCTTCTATCGAACTTAGCACCTTGTACGATGCTTTGTTGATATCGGGTGGCGCCAATAAGCTTCGAAACGCGCGAGAGGCAAAAGGCCCGGAATATTCACGAAACCCGTGTATGGAGACAATTCCGCATTTTGGAGGAAGATCAAATTTGTCTACTAAACTTGACGTAATGAGCAAAAACACATCCAAGCCATCCACAGCTTTTTCTCGCTCTTCATCGAAGTGAAATTTGGTTTTCTCTGCAGAAACTTGCATTGGATGACTTCGTTGCACTTAACTTTCTGGCCGCCAAAACTCGTCAATTCCACTGTCATAAACAAATCACCAGCCGAAGCACTTGTGCCGTTGATAATCATTGTTTCCATATCTGAAACCTTCGCGTCACCATGTTGATCTGTGTTGACCACCGAGACTCCAGAGCTGGATTTTGTTTCGTGCTGGCGCAAAGCTTGCACTAATTTGCGTGGAGACCGCTCGGTGATCATAACGCCATTGATGTTGCCGAAACGAGCGCCAGCGTGAAATGCTGATAGGGGAAGTGGGGTGTCGCGGAAAGCAATCGATTTCACCTGGCGGTAAAACCCCACAAAAAACTCAAAGTGCTGCCATGTCGTCACTGAACGCGTGATATGATCGTCAAAGTTGGCCAGTTCGCCTTCCAAGTTGGGCATTTTCCGTAATAAGTCCACCAAAAAGATGAAGGCGCACTCCAAACATCCTTTACTGGTCAGTCGGAACAAATCCAAGCTTCGAAGGTCGTCTACACTCAAAACCGGCTGTACTTATGACGTCACCCACACGATATTTACGTTGTGAGATAATTGCGGACACCACTTCTTTGCAGGTAGCTCGATCAAACATATCGCCTTCAAATAGATCCGGATAAAACCTGTTTAGCTCTCCGTTCACCTTATTAACAACGTAACCTGGGTTGATTTCCGCATCTGCATCTAGCTTTCTATTCGCCTTCTCCTCCTCTAGCTTTTCAAACACCTCCTCCAACATCTCCAGCGCTCGACCATGACCACCCATATCTCTCACCAACAGTTTCTTGGTCGGCGTTTGTGCTTCCAAAACTTTGTCACCACACAATGCAGGTGGAAGCAGAAACAGGCGGCTCTGGGGGGGAATCTGCAAGTGCTTTACTGACAGGCTTTTCAATTGTTGCCGAACACACACAAATAGCGAAAATGCTGTCGATGAATTCAAGAAACCGCAGATCGAGCTCATTACGCGATAAAAATCACACGTTTTCTCGCCGTCGTTCACCAGCTTCTGGAACCCATCCACACACAAGATCACCGTCATTTTCTTCACGTCGTCAACCTTCTCCAGTTTGGCCAGGATGTCAATCACATCTTCGATACGTTTACCTTGCTGAGATAACGTGTTCAAACGATCAGTAAAACTTCCAAATTTTTTGTTCCTTGGCGATAGTTGGTAAAGCATTCGGTAGCTGATGTCATATTCTGGGAATTCTGGATTGAGTAATGAACCGGCTGCTGGAGTGCCGTTCTCGAACGTCACACGAAACATATATGCGCTATTCATTCTGTCGATGAGCGCTTGATCCTCGGATCTCGTGGCAGCTTCACACAGCAAGCCTTTCATTTCGTCCAGCATGCGTGACTTCCCCGTTCCAGGCCCACTCAACACCAAATGAAGTGGATGCGTCCGCTTGTCCTCATCCCCCATTTTCCAGGCGTTGTAATGGCCGACCAAAGGCTTCGCAAGAGTTTCTACAAGCTCAGGCGCTCCTTGATATGGCCAATCACATCCAGAACTCCCACAGTCTTTTGGTCTCCTTATACGTTAGAGAACTCAATAGCTCCTCCCATCGCCGTTCTGAATCGGCCATCGGAACCACCACCAGCACGTGAATTTGCTTATTGGATGGAAGCTCCATGTTGTTCTTCGTGTACAACCACGTTGCTATGGTTTTTGAGGCTAGGATCTGTTCTCTGGCCGTCAGCGCATTGATGTAGTCGTCAGATTCTCCTTTCACCAGCTTCATAGCAGCCCGATGCTCGTCTGGGAGCCACTTGAAACTTTCCTCCTTCATCTCCTCCGCAGAACGGTGGTAGACAGGGACGACTTCTTTCCCGTCATCGCCTTCAACGGGCTGCTTCGCCAGGAAGAGCTGCAGCTTGTCTCTATCGACATCTTTCAAATCGTTCGGCTTCTGATTCTTGATCGCCAACTTCAAGTCATCCACCGTTTGATCTTCGCCAACTTCCACCGAGAACGCACTTCCCGCCACCCCAACAATCGCACAAAACAGCTTCATCAATGTCGGGGAATGGATGAGAAGGGAGGATCCGTACTTAAGCGGAAATGGTGGCGTGTCATATAGACTTCTAGCCAATGGACGCCTTCCAAATACTGCTTAATCCAACTTCTTAGAATATTTAAGAGACTTAATACTCGAGAGGCGTAGATATCGTGTCAGCAGATGAAGAGTCACTTCGCACCTCTATTTTGCAGCAACATAAATTTTAACTTAGCTTCAGTATGGTCATATCTTAATTGGCAACTGACCAGCATATCTGGCGACCTCTCACATATTTCGACCTCTACACAATTTATATTTAGAGACAAATTTAGACTCTCCGTTTAAGACGGTTTAGACTCAGTTTAGCTAATAAACCTGTGTGGACGGGAATTCTCATTCCGGCCGATGGTGAAGGGCGCAAGGGAGCGCGTTCCCTGTGGACATCGACGTGAGTCTGTCGGTCGGGGACTTGAAGAAGGCGATCAATGTTGAGAAAACGATCAAGTTGAAAAACGTCGATGCAGCCGATCTGCAGCTCTTCATGACGAAAACGAAGGACGGCCAGTGGTTGCGGTCGGATGCCTCTGATGTGATTAACATGCGAAGCGGGGTTATTCCCGAGCAAGTGAAGAAGCTGATGAACAAATGGACCCGGCAGATGAAATTGGCGAATTGTTTGGTAAAGAACCACCAAAGAAGACAGTTCACGTGCTGGTGGCGGCTCCAAAGATTGATTTAAGACGACCAGCAGAAGATGAATCTATCGATAATGTTTTCCTGAAAAGAATGAAAGGTATTGAACTCGATTTGGCGGCAGCGATGAAGGCCGAATTAGCAGAGGTGGCAGCCATGAAGGCCCAATTAGCAGAAATGGTAGCCATGAAGCCCAAGACGTTGACCGATGATCAACGCCCACACAAGAAGGCCAGGTCATTATTGCGTGACATCTCAAACGAGATTCCTTTTACTTCTCTCAACTTGGATATCAATACGTGGACCGTTGGTGGCATCGATCTCAACATTTACAAGGCCGAGCCGGGTTTCCCCAAGTGGTTCTACGTTCGAGAGGAAACACTCAATATCGCTGCAGTATTCAAAGCCCAGCTGGGAGTAGGACGCCACGTGGTGTGTTTGGGGACACCTGGTGTCGGCAAGAGCATGTTGGTGGTGGTGTACGCGTTCTTCTTGGCCTTGATCGAAAGAAAACGTGTCGTCTTGTTTCGGAAGAAGAAGGCGAAAGGGTATTCCATGTTGTATCTGGATGTGGAGAACAATCAATACTGGCGAAAGGACGAAGCTGCTATTGAGGATATTGCTGATCTGGAGAATCGAGAGTTTGAATTGTGTCTGGACGGATTCACACGCGAGGACGTGAATGACCACTTTGGAACACTGGAACGGTTCCGGTTGCTGTCCACTTCCGTTCAGTACCGAACAAAGAACGATGACACTCCTGTTCTAAGACGATGCCTAGTGCCGTTTAGGTCTTTATCGGATCTGAACAAGATTGGTGAGTATTGTCAGTGGCCAGATCAAGAAATCAAGGACAGATACTTCTACTCGGGTGGAAATTTGCGCGATTTTTTATCGGGAACGAAGGCTACGAAGGACGCGATTGACGCAGCAGTTCAGTCGGTCGGACCAGAGTCTGCAAAACTTTTTAAGACGCAGTATGGACTTACGTCGGATCGTCAAGTTGATCGCTTACGCATGACCGGAATTCCAGAAAATGATTATCAGGACGTGGACAAGTACATGTTCTGCGAATATTGGGTTTGTGTGATCACATCTGAGTACGCGCTGAGGCAACTTAGCAAGATTGTGGAACCGTTCTACTATCAGGACCTGTGGGAACACGCCAATCAGCTTGGAGACGACGGGCTTATGGGCATTGCGTTTGAAAATTACGTGCATACGTTAGCAAGGGACGGAAAGAAGATCATGTTGCGAGTGAGGACGTACGACCGAGAGAAAGAGAAAGAAGCTCATACCTATGAGGACTTAGATATTGAGCCCAAGTTGTGCCGGAATGACGCGAAAGATACTGCGGAATGTGATACAGCCATGAAGCGATTCGCGACGTCGAGTGACGATTATTGGTATCCTTCCTGTCGTGCTCTGGAAACCATCGATTGTGTTGCCAGGCTGAACATGGATGGACAGTTAAATGTGGTCTTATTGATCCAAATCACGAAATCGAACAGTCACTCTATCGCTTCGAAGGCGATTAATAAATATGCAAGGTTCTTTTCGAACAGGTGCGTATACATTGCGTTGGTGCCAGATAAGCAGACGTGTGATGCCTTTCGGCTTGCTCCAGTTATTCCTACCGAGGTGCCGTTGAAGGTTGCGTACTTCAAGAAATTTCCATAACCAAGCAGCACCTTGTGCTAGTCAGCATGCATGCATTAACATTTCGCCTTAACTCATGCAGTATGGACCTTAAAGAATGAGAAGTGTTATGCCGCTGTCTCCATTCCAACTTGAGATCACGTGGATTCGAGAATAGTAGTAACCCCCAATCTAATGCCGCAGAGAAAATGTTGGATCGCGTTTCTACCACCAAAAGTGCCACAAAATAATGCTATCATTTCCAAGCTACCGAGGATGGATGTCATAGCGCTCATATCCTGAAAGCGATCACCTATAGTAACTAGATGTAGCAACACGAGTGAATTAGAACTCCTTGACATTTTCTTTTCCATAACAGTAGCACTTCACAGCATAACGAAAGCTGTGATTAGTTTTATCTTATCTTTCACTCGCACCTTTATTTACCTGTGTTAGACATTAATATGTATGTGTGTATGTATGTATGTTCTCTGGATTTATCCAGAGTCCTATGCGGGATTGGAATGAGCTCTGAATCCTTTTACTAATTATACATTGTTTAAACACATGAGAAAATAATAGTTATCAAGTCAAGCGCACAAACATATTTAATAACCTCTTGGATTTTTATGAAATCTAAAAATGTTGACCCATCCCCATGGGTCCACTTGAAAAAACCTGATACATAGTATATACTTGCATATAGTAAATTATCCTGTATAGACGAATATATCCACACATTCGAGCAACATTACAGATCTGGTTCATTTTTTTATGGTCGCTGGCATTTCGTGCTGTGATGAGGCACTGCAAAATGAAAGTTCGCGCGCTGTCAGCAATTGGATTGATTTGGCGTGAGTACGAAATATAAGTTCGATTAAGTGTCACTCTCATTAGTTAAAATGCAACTTGTCGTTTTTTTAATTGGATTTAACAAACGATTTCTGTTAATCACAGAAATCGTTTGTTAAATCCAGAGCTGTTCCGGGCGAACGCACGGCTTTGTATGTATGTATGTATGTATGTATGTATGTATGTATGTATGTATGTATGTATGTATGTATGTATGTATGTATGTATGTATGTATGTATGTATGTATGTATGTATGTATGTATGTATGTATGTATGTATGTATGTATGTATGTATGTATGTATGTATGTATGTATGTATGTATGTATGTATGTATGTATGTATGTATGTATGTATGTATGTATGTATGTATGTATGTATGTATGTATGTATGTATGTATGTATGTATGTATGTATGTATGTATGTATGTATGTATGTATGTATGTATGTATGTATGTATGTATGTATGTATGTATGTATGTATGTATGTATGTATGTATGTATGTATGTATGTATGTATGTATGTATGTATGTATGTATGTATGTATGTATGTATGTATGTATGTATGTATGTATGTATGTATGTATGTATGTATGTATGTATGTATGTATGTATGTATGTATGTATGTATGTATGTATGTATGTATGTATGTATGTATGTATGTATGTATGTATGTATGTATGTATGTATGTATGTATGTATGTATGTATGTATGTATGTGAACGCGTTTCGCGATCTGTCTTACCACCGAAGTGGCTCAACGTCGGCATGCATCGGGTTATCTCTCATTCTCTACGTTTCTCTTTTCTCTCGGCCAGAGTCCATTAAGCGGCGCGTACGCAATAAGCGCCTCGGTTAGGTGCTTCCACGCTGCACGGTCCTGTGCACATAGGCGAAGGAGACACATTAATAATGTGTAAAAATACTCGTGTAGTAACTCGATTAATGAGTATCTTCGTGGAATAAATAAGTTACTCTATGGATTTAATGATCATGCAATCGGATGGTTGTCCTCTTCTCCTGCATCAGGAAACGCTCCGACAGCGTACCGTGACGAGTCCACGTACAACTTAAACCGTCTGTTGCAATCCGGGTACACCAGGATAGGAGGCTTGACGAGAGCACGCTTGAGCTGGCGGAACGCTGTCTCACAGTCCTCGTTCCACAGGAACGATGCATTCTTCACCTTCAACCGTTCCAGCGGCGCTGAAATCGAAGCGGGCCCAGGAATATACCTCCTGAAGTAGCCTGTCAAACCCAGGAAAGACCGTATCCCAGGCACATCCACGGGGCGCTGAACATTCAGCGCCGCCTTGACCTTCTCTGGATTCGGCAATATACCGGACGGTGTCATGATATGACCGAGGAAAGCCACTTGGCACCGTCCCCAGTGACACTTCTTCATTTTCAGCTTAAACCCGGCCTCTCTCAACCGTCCCAGGACCTGCCGCACGCGCACCAAGTACGTAGGGAAGTCCTTGCTGAAGATTATCACATCATCCAGGTACAATAGACACACACCACACCACTTCAAGTCCACGAGAACCGTCTCCATCAACCGTTCGAAAGCAGGGACAGCGTTGCAGGGACCGAAGGGCATCACCAACCACTCGAAAAGACCGTACTTGCATGTGAAAGCCGTCCTTGACACACTGTCCTCGTCCATCGGCACGTTCCAGTAGCCTGAAGCAATATCCATGGTAGAGAATAGCTGTGCACCGCCTAACACGTCCAGGATGTCGTCGATTAACGGCATCGGGTAACAGTCCTTAACCGTGACAGCGTTCAACTTGCGGTAGTCTATGCAGAAACGAATCCCACCGTCCGGTTTCCGGATCATCAGCACAGGACTCGCCCAGGGGCTATTCGAGGGACGAATCAGTCCCAAGTCCAGGTACTGTTGGATCTCAGCTTCCATCACTTCCCCTTCGGCAACGGAGACACGGTACGGTTGTTGCTTGATCGGCTTACTGTCCCCAGTATCAATCTTGAAGCGCAGCAGGTCCGTCCGTCCCGGTCGTTTGGAAGAGTCGACAAACAAGTCGTCGAACTTGTCCAACTCCGCCTGGAACAGTTCTCTCTGCTCCGCTGATAGTTTAGACCCCGTGAAGTCTGCTTTCAGTCCATTCACGCTTGTCTGGTGGTACGTCCGGCCTCGACTTCCGTTCTTTCTCGCCAGTCGTCTCTTCACGCCCCTCGGTAACAGACGAGATCCGTCTCACACCGTTCTTCTCAACCGTTCCAAGCCCGCCAGACGCAGTATCCGTCGCTGGCGGCTCGAACGCTGACTCGGGGATCACGGAGGCACACGCTACAGGCGTCCCCCGACGCACCCAGCACTCATCCGTAGACGCATTGCAGATCTTCACAATAACCGGACCCTCTTCGACCATGCCCAACGAGTTTGCCACGCATAACGTAGGCAGCAACTCAATCGCTCCTTCAACCAAAACCGTCTTCTTATCGACCGTCCCTCCAATCACGTTAGCAATCACCAAAGCTTGTCCTCGCGGCGGCAGCCGAACTGGCTTCGCCATCACAGCCATGTAAGCGTCCTGTACAACCGTGAATCCCAACGGCAGCACTTCACCGGTTCCTTTCAAAGTCAAGCACCGTTCCGCAACGTCAATCACAGCACCTAAGGCACCAAGGGCGCCAACGCCTAGGATGGCGTCGACGTGTAGACGGTCAGCCACCAGCACGTTTAGCGTTACCTCCACCGTCCCCAATCGCAACGATAGACCGATCCAGCCATGAATCCGTAACGGATGTCCGGACGAACTCTTCACCAGCCCTTCGTAAGGTCTAAGTGACTTCGACGACCGTCCCAACCGCTTCAACAAGCGGCTGTCGACCAGACTCAGCGTAGCTCCAGTGTCCGCAAGCATCTTGGACGGTAGGCATTCAATGAAGCCACTCGAGAGAGCCTCAAAGTTGCCCACCGCACAGACAACACGCCGTCCGTCCGCAACGACACGGTGTATTCCTTCTTCAACATCCTCACGGGCTCGAACTCCAAAGCCACCTGGCAGTTCGACAGTCACCACATCAACCAAGCCCGTCTTCGGTATCGCAGTGACGGAACGGTGGGACGGTTCCACAACGCCCACAAACTCAGCCACTTTCCCCGTGGATCCCGGAGGAAACTCCACATCGCTCAACACCTCCGCGTAAGGCTTGTACAACACCGGACAGTAGTAGCCAGGCGTTTCCGGCTCCTTCGCATCGCGAGTACATGAGACAACCATCTTCTCCGTCCTCTTGCCACGCTTGCAGAGCATCGACCATACCCCGGCCGCGTATTCAGCGTAATACTCCTCCACCGTCGGAACCAACCGTTCCCACTACAGACCGTGCAACCCCATCTCCGCAATGATGTCTTCCGCATGTTCACACAGGCGACGTCCGTCCAACGCAGATACTTTGTCACGTAACGGGGGTATCTTCGCCATACTGTCCCGGGCCTCCTCTCTCTGCAACTCAGCATCACTCCGAGCATCCTCTAGAACCGTCCTCAGAAACCGGTACACGGCTTGGCGCGCCACGGATCGCGATCGCTTCATTCCGGGACATATGCCTAACTTTGCTGAACCAAGACCAACCGTGCCTGAATCAAGATCAACCGTGCCCGAAGCAGGACCGACTGTGCCCGATTTAAGGTTGATCATGCCCGAGCAAGCTGCGAGTGTATCGAAACCGACTGCCCCGGAAACAAGTGCATGTATCCAAGATCCAAGTGACCCGGAGCCACCTACAACCGCGGTTAATATGAGCCCAACTGTGCCTGAACCGAGGCCGATTGTGCCCGAACATAGCATTTCTGCACTATCAAAACCTGTCAATGAAACACCACCAGTAGCCCAAGCCAGTGAAGGAGATCAACAGGCGACTACATCCAGATTATCAACAGTTGATATTGAAGACAGCGATGTGGAGTTAGAAATTGCGAGTCCAGTGCGTCAACGAGGGAGACCTAAAGTCACGTCGAAAGCAAAGAAAGCAAAGCGAAACAGGCTGATTCGGAGTGTAGAGGCAGATTCAACGCTGTTTGACTTGCAAATAAGCTTGTGGTCCGTTCACGAAAGCCTTTCAACGAACGCTACCTATTCATCCTCTGCTGAACTAGCTCGACGACTACAAGTGTATACATTTGGGACTAAGCCTAAACCCCTAGTGGCCCGACAGACGAGCAAACTCCCTGCAGGCAAGACGCTGACAGACTCTAGTTTGTTGACTCGAGTGCTTTCAAAAGACATACTTAGAGAGTGTGACGCGAAGGTTTCCGCGCTTCAACGCGAAACGTCTGGATTATCGGAGAGTGACGTATCGGTCGAGATTATTAGTCTGGGTGTGTTCTCAACAACGACATTACGAATGATGAAAGGTTGGCATCACGCAATTACAATCTTCGGCTCTGTTGACAAAACGCTGAACTGGATCAGCCGAATCGACTTCACCCAGCCGCTTAGCCCGGACTACACTATTGAAGCAGACCACGAGATACCAAGCAAGCTTAAGCAGCTACAGATTCGCTCTGACTCGGTACGTCATCTTGTCACTGTACTACCTCGAAATATGGCTAGTAAGACTAACATTGGAGCACAGATACATCTACTAGACCTTGCTGCCAGAGGGTCACTCGGGGACGAGTGCATGTATGCGGTGATGTTTGCGTCCACACCAGGGGTGGCCACCATTGATTCGAGCCACGTCGGTGTTATTGTCAACGGGAAAAACACTACAGACATGGAGGGCCTTGCGTCTCTTTTTGCCGGGGTTTCGGGCGAAAAGGTGCTCGTTCCCATCAATTGTAATGGAAATCATTGGTGCGCTATCGTGATCGACCTACCGACCGAAAGCATATACACTTACGACCCGAATGTCATCATCCTATGCGGCCAGCGCCCGTTCTATCGCGCACAAATTGGTTTGGGTCCTACCGATACCGAAGGATAGGTATCATCACCAGTCGTACGTATCGAGCCTTGGTATCCAGACCGACAACTACAATTGGGGCATTTACGTTCTCTTGGCATTCGAAGCCTTTACGGGAGCTTCTGACGTGGGATATGTGAACAAGCAAAGATTGTAGCTTCTACGGTACCGGTACCTCTGTATGTCTGTGTAAGTTTCTTCGGCGTATTACGAGACTTTACATTTCTGACGCATTTTCCTCTGACACTGCCTGAGATCTCATTGAACTTGGCTACACTTCACTAAATTGTTTATCCAGCTATACATGATTCGCACGTATACATCGAAAGCCCCCATTCGGGTAGCTCGGACACATTCGGGCGCACTCGGGTGTGTGCAAATCCTAAAGCATGTTGCCATTCGGGTGATATAACGACTGCCTTTAATTTATTTACCGGCTCCGAACTGAAGCGTGGACGGTTACCGAAACAAAATGGGTTCGTATCGTCCCAGGGGTAAGAATTCTTTTGTTTTGCGTGGCCTTCAAGGCGTGTCACATTTTCACCTCCGTTGTGCCATCCTAGCATGCGTGTCCACCTTTGGTTAGTGTAACGGGATTACACGGGTTTACACCTGGTGTGTTCCACACATGGATACACTTTGTGTAAGGTACTAGGTGTAAGGTACATATTTGATGTACGGACACTCGAGGGAGTGTGTGTGGCTGAGCGCCACACGTTATGCATTTGAAGTAGGATTTCACTTGGTTTTACTATGTTAGATAGTTAACCACATACATTTACCCCCTAGGCGGCTAGCCGCAATAAAAGATAAATAAATAGTTTGGATTTGGAACACTAAGAGTAAAATCCTTTTATTAAGGTCGTAGTTAGTAGGTGCCTTTGGTAATAAAGGTATATTAACCCTTAATAAGGTGAGTGTTAATCCTTAACTCGTTGAGTTAACCGTCTTCCTCTGACGCTAAGCTACGGCAGCCCCGCTGCACTTGGTAGCACTCGTAGTCAATCCTGCGAATGAGTCTTTTGACGGATCCCTCTGAGAGGATGGAACACGCTGTGTTCGCGAGCTTGCCGCCTGGCCAGCAAGAGACGCTTAAAAAGCTTATGTCTCAGTTGGGCCCTGAGGGCATTGCTCAGTTTGCTTCGCAAGGGCCAGAGGCGGTGTCCGCCAGACTGGAGGCTTTTGCAAGCTACGAGAAGGCGCTCTTAGAGCATGTACAAGAGCGCGTGAGCGCAACGGCGTCCGCCGCATCGTCCGCGGCCGCGTCGTCGACACACGAGCGGTCTAATAGACCGAAACCGCTCATGGTGAGCGTGAAGACCTTCGAGGGGAAGGAAGGGGAGAACCTCCTTCTCTGGACCCGAGAGGTCGAGATGGCCATGGGATCGGCCCTGCTCCAGACTGAGCAACAGCGCGTAGCGCTGGCGATCTCGAAGCTCTGTGGCCGAGCTCAAGAATGGGCACTAACGTGCGGCACGTCTGTGGACGCTGCTTTCCCGACTTGGGATCAGCTGAAACAGCAACTAGTGCGCGTATTCGCGCCGCCTAACCAGACGTACCGTACACGGTCGAAGTTCCTTGCTACCCGCCAGGGTAAAAAAGAGTTGATGGACTATGTCCAAGAGTTAAGAACTCTGATCGCCGGGATGGCGTCGAGCCCTCTCCCCGAGGCGGTCACAGTGACCGTGGTTATGGAGAGCCTGCGCACGGGCGCTGCCCGAACGGAAGTTTTCCGTGCTCACCATGCCTCATTTGAGGAGGCCGTGAACGTGGCATTGAATGCCGACTACAACTTCCAGCCTGCGAGACATGGTTCGACGCTGGTAGCGCGAGCTCTTCGAGCGGTCCGGAACCGATGGACCTTAGCCACGCTGAAGACGAGGCTGACCTCTATGCTGCTGAGCAGCGCTCCAGCATCCGTCGATGCTATACGTGCGGAAGCACCCGCCATTTGAGGCCTAGTTGCCCGTTGCGCAACAAGGCCCAGGCTCCATCGAGCCGAAGCACCGCTTCGAACCCTCAACCAGGGTCGTCGCGGGGAAACGACGGAACCCAGTAGGCGCGGGGCGCCCTACTGGGGAGGAACTGAGTTCTGTTGGGCCTCTGGGAGGCAGGAGAGAACGGGACTCAGCCCCGCAGAGAGCTAAGCTCTCTTACTCACGTAGTGAGTGCAAGCCCGGCTTGTTAGTCGTTCAAGCGAACGTGAAGGGCTTCGACAAGCCGTGGAGAGTCTTGATAGACTCGGGGGCGTCCGGCAACTATGTCCGGCGCTCCACTGTTGACGGTTTTAAACCGTATGTGGAGGCTCTGAAGGAGCCTCGAAGAGATAAGATCTCTGTCCGTCTTGCGACGGGGACACTAGTGACAGTGTCGAAGGTCTCTATTGACCTGAACGTGAAGTTCTTAGACTTCAATAGCGTGGAACGCTGCTTGGTCTTAGACCTGGATGAGAGGTATGACCTCATCCTTGGTATGGCGTGGCTCGAGAGCCACGAGCCATGAATCGACTGGAAGTCGAAGACGTTGGGTGCTACGCGCCCGTCTCCTAGTGGAGCATTGACGAGTCATGAACCCACCTCTGCTCGGAGACAGAAGCGCTATTGGCGAGCGCACGAGACCGAATCGGTCATGGTGCTGGACATTGGTATGTCATAATTAGTGAGCAACGAAGTTGCTGTTTGACGTGAGTGTGGCTCACAGGGCGTGCGCGGGGTGGCGCGTTATCCGCCGAGCGGTGTTTGTAGGTCGCTGACCCGCCGCTGTGTCCTAAGGACAGTTGTGGAACGGCACGTAATCCGTTGAGCGGTCGCTGACCCGCCGCTGAGTGTCTCGAATGACACTGTTCCCTCTCCGAGGAGCCATAGTGCGTTGGCACCTAGGCAGCGCGACGGTGATGTCGCCCTGCAGCCCTCATCCGGCCGTGCTCGGGCGAGGTAGGAGAGGAGGAAGAGACGCAGAACGCCTGTGCCGTCTATGACGTCGGACGAGGTGTCCAGCGTGTTGAGCGGTGAGGCTCCACGCGACTGCAGTGATCAGTTGTACACACTCGTGAATGGAGTGACAGGGGATGTCGCCAGAGACATAAGTCTCGAGCGACTCCCGTCGGTTGATGCTCTGTTAGAGCTGGACGCGATGTCCGTCGCCGAGTTTGGCGAGGCCTTAAAGGCCGGCGAGCTTGCCGAGGTGGTCATGATACGACCCGAGGAGGAGTTGAACTCCTCGTCCGTCGTGGACGAAGCCGCCCTTGAGGACACGAAGCGAGCGCTGAGCGCTAGGAGTGGATCTTCGATCCTCAAGGATCCCTCGGATCCGTTTTATCCTTTGATCAAGGAATACCACGATGGACCCGCCGTCAGGGTTGCATCCGGATCAAGGCGTACGTCATGAGATTGACTTGGTTCCTGGAACCAAATACTGCGTAACACGGCAGTGGCCCTTACCAAGGGAGCAATGTGACGTCATCGACGCGTTCTTCCGTGCAAAGCACGAAGCCGGCTTGGTACGTGAGAGCAAGTCTCTGCACTCGACACCCACGTTCTGTGTCAGAAAGCCTAATGGCAAGTGGCGCATAGTGCATGATTTTAATAAGCTGAATGCAGCCACCATTCCGGCGCAGACGCCGATTCCTCGAAAGGATGTTCTGCAGAACAACATGGTGGGATGTACGTTGTACAGTGCACTCGACTTGGTCGACGGGTATTATCAGTTGCTCATGAGAGCTAGCGATATACCCCTCACGGCTGTGAGTACTCCGAGCGGTATGCTCTGGGAGTGGTTGGTGATGCCCCAAGGGCTGTCGAACGCGCCTGCGACGTTCAATCGTCTAGTGACGCAGTTGTTTAGGCCCCATCGGGCGTACGCTCAGACGTACTTTGACGACATCTTCGTCCATAGTCGTGCGGAGCACGGGAGGTCTGATGTGGAGAACCACCTTGACCATTTGCGAGCGGTGCTCGAGTGCATGCGCACGAATAAGTTGTATGCCAACTTAGATAAATGCGTCTTTGGCGCGGAGGAAATTCCTTTCCTCGGATGCTTCATTGGGAAGCGAGGCCTTAGGGCAGATCCTGCCAAGGTTAAGGCCATTGTGGACTGGCCGGTTCCATTGACCAGAAGGACTTGGGTAAGTGGCTTGGCTTTGGCCAACTACTTGCACAAGTATAGCGAGAATTACGCTGATATGGCTCGACCATTGTCCAATCGCCTTAAGAAGGATGCACCTTGGTGCTGGGATGTCATTCACGACGAAGCCTTCAAGGCTGTTAAGGAGAGTCTCCTTCACGCGCCCATCTTGGCGCTTCCGGACCCGAATCGTCCGTTTAGCGTCGTCTGCGACGCCTCCGATTTTGCTATCGGTTGTGCTTTACTACAAGCAGACGCCGAAGGGCGTGAACGCGTTATCGCGTTTGAATCTCGCCAGCTTAAAGCTGCTGAGAAGAACTATCCAGTTCATGACAAAGAGCTACTTGCAATGAAGTATGCTCTAGTCAAATTTAGAGTACATTTACTCGGCTCTAAGCCCTTTGTGATCTATACAGATCATGCGTCTTTACGCACTGCGACTCAGTCGCCTCACCTCTCACAGAGAATGGCAAGATGGCTTTCATTCTTTGCCGAGTATAACTTCGAGGTGAAGTATAAGCAGGGACGGCTAAATGTAGTGGCCGATGCGCTATCGCGCAGGCCGGACTACGAGCTAACTCATGTCACTACAGTGACGTCGTCGGTCCCCGACCTTATACGCAGGGCATACGCCCAAGACGACACATGTGTAGCTCTGCTACGCACTCTTGGGAGCGAAGAGTTTAAAGACTCTGACAAGGAATTGTCACCGCGCTTAATCGCGAGGCTGCAGCGTTATACGCTTGATCATGGCCTGCTGTACTACAGTACTGACCCTTTACGTGGATCAGGTATATCTTGGGATTTACGTAAAACACAACCTTATGAAATTTATGATCAATTAGATTTTGATATACCAGTAGGTACTAATGGTGATTGTTATGATCGTTATTTAATTAGAATAGAAGAAATGCGTCAATCTATTAGAATTATTTTTCAAGTACTTAATAAAATTCCTACAGGTCCTATTAAATTAGATGATAAAAAAATTATCATCTAATTTAATAGGACCTGTAGGAATTTAGAGGATCTTAAGTATCGCATCCTCTATGAGGTGCATGATACGCCTGTCGGTGGACATCTTGGTCGTGAAAAGACTTATGACTCGGTGAGCAAGATGTACTAGTGGCCCAAGATGTACAAGTGGGCAAGCACCTATGTGCGTACATGCGAGACATGTCAACGGACCAAGTCCGCGCCGCATGCGGCTGCGCCGTTGGCGAGTTTGCCAGTCCCTTCGGGATGTTGGCAGTCCATTAGTATGGACTTTGTGTTTGGCCTTCCCAAGGATAAGGCGGGCAACACGGGTGTCGTGGTCTTTGTTGACCGACTGAGCAAGATGGCTCATCTTTCGGCTGTGTCGGACACCGCTGACGGTGACTAAGCTGTTCTTAGACAGAGTCTTTCGCCAACATGGCTTCCCTGAGGCAATTGTCTCTGATAGAGACCCTCGCCTTACTGCGAAGTTCTGGGCGTCCTTGTTCAGGGTGCTCGGCACCAAGTTGGACATGTCCACGGCGGATCATCCGCAAACCGATGGTCAAACTGAACGCGGGAATCGCGTTGTGGAGGGTATCCCCGAAGCGTCTGCGCCGAAGCGCCACGACGCTGGAGCGAGATGCTCCCTCTCGTTGAGTTCGCAATGAACAATGCGGTGCATGCCTCGACAGACTTCACCCCGTTCTATGTGAACGGCTTGGTCGACCCTCGCGTCCATCTAACGCCGCCACGGTGTGGCTCTGGGCTTGATGGGGGAGGGTTAGCCGATCGGCTTGCTGATGTCAGCCCAGTTGCGGCTCGCAAGCAAGTCGATGACTTTGTCTCTTTGAGACTGAGCGTTATGCGCCAGGTGCGCGACGCGATGACTGAAAGCCAGGATCTCCAAAAGGAGTATGCAGATGCCAAAGGCAGAGGGAACATGGAAAGGTTTGAGATTGGAGATCTCGTTTTATTAAACGCTAAAAACCTACATACACATGCAGTGTCTGCGGTCTTTAAGACCAAGTTGAGACCTAGATTCATTGGACCGTTTAAGGTCGTGGCCAAGAAGGGCCTGGCGTACACGCTCAAACTTCCGAAGAAGATGCGTACGCACCCGGTATTTTATGTGGGCTTGCTTAAGCCATACCGGGACCCTGCTCGTATGAGCTCTGAGGCGCTAAAGCCGGGTCGGACAACGGCTGCGAAGCAGCGAGAGGCTGCGAGGCAGCAGGAGGCTGCGGGGCAGCGGGGTGCGGAGGCACAGCACCAGAGCCCGCGGGCGCAAGATACTGCGGGGCAGCGGGAAGCCGCAGAGCAGCAGGGTGTGGAGGCACAGGAGACTGCAAGGCAGCAGGTGGTAGAGCCATCGGAGTTGGCAGTGCCACGGGACGGGAGCCATATGACTGCATCCGAACCAACAGGTCGAGCTGACCTTGCAGCTGACGCTCAAGGTCTACGACCCGCTGCTGCATCGCCTGAGGCGACTCAAGCCAGTCAAGGCGACGCTCGACCTCCTCGAGGCCATTCGCTAAGCGATGCGAGGAGCGGTCAACGTCGGCGACGTAGTCGTTCACCGAACGGACGCGAGTCTGCAAGTGGAGCGGCTCGTCCCTACTCGCAACGCGAGAGTCCATCGGCCGCTCGGCCTCCTCCGGCTCTGCTCGATGAGCATGGTGATCTCCACTATCACGTGGAGCGTCTGATGTCGCGGCGCAGGCGCCAGGGTCATAACCAGTATCTGGTAAAATGGCGAGGTTACCCTCATTCCCAGAACTCATGGGAGTTCGAGGTGCCACTGCGGCAAGATTGCCCTGACGTCGTGGACGCTTACGATCGACGTCACCCGGTGACGGACCGCCCGCAGGGCGCGCGACGGAGTCGCCGGGCGCGCCGCGCTTCCCACTACTAGAGTGGGGTGACGACAGGTCAGGAGCTGAGCTCAAGCTCTGACCAGTGGCTGTAACAGCCGACCCATGGCTATGGGTAGGGCTACTCACAGCGAGAGCAGGAGGGCGGGGTGCTTCGTAGGGTGAGGGACGTTGTCCCGGTACACGCCGTTTTGCTTGTCGCTTCGCGAAGTTGAGGCGTAAGTGCCGCTCTAAGCGGATATCTGTTTCCGAGAGACTAGCTCGGAGAGCATCGTAGGAGTGGAGCCGTCGGGATAGCTCCACCCAGTTTTGAAACTGCGCTTCATAAGCGTCCATAGTTTCCCCCTCTGAGAGCACCACCGGCACAGTACGCATGGCCGGCACGGCCTCACCGTTGAGCTGCTGACGCAGGCGCTCACGGTACTCCGAAGGAGTTGTGATTTGTGGAGTCAGGAAGCGCTCGCGGAGCGATTGTCGTTGGACGACTTCATCAGTCGTCTCGGGCGCGTGCCCACACGTATACGTGTCCAGGAGCTTCGAAGCAGCGCGTCGAACGACCTCTGCAGGAGAGAGACGGTCATAACCGTAGTCGAAACGCGACGTGCCCACAATGGGGCGGGCCACAGGCCTGTTAGACCGCGCGCGAGATGCAGCCTCAAGCTGTCGGCTTTGAGCCCCGTCCAGGTCGTTGGAGACCACACCTGGCCCAGGGAGCTCATCCTCGTATCTCGAGGAGAGAGGAGGCGCATTGCGCAGGGCGTTCGCCAAACCATCACGGTTCGGGAACGGATTAGGCGCCCGCAGCTCGCGAGAGCGCGGCGCCGGGTTTGAAGGCCTCGGAGAGGCAGCCTCCTTGCGTTTTGGAGTCTCCTCGGCATCGTCCGGGACGATCTCACCCTGCTCGAGCTCGTCGAGCCAGGCGATTTGTCGAGTACGCGGTGGCGATAGCTCAGGAGAGCTCGGAGCTTCGCTCCCACCCGGAAGTTGGCTCGTGGAGCCGGAGCCATGGCGCCGTTGATGCTCACGGTGGTACTGTTGTACACTAAACCGCTGCGGAGCAGCCTCCCTGTCGTTGCGATGGCCTGTGGCCTGTGGGGAGCGTGGGCTGGTGTGCGCTGAGGCGCTGTCACCCTGTGACGTCGGGTGACCGCGGGGGCGACGTAATGGCCGATGGCCCGCACGTAAGGTTTAGCATTTGGAATGCAGTTTCGGTAATGGGCTCTGGGAGCCGAAGTTCTTTGAACTTGTGGTGAGGTAAAGTGACCTCTAACGTCTTGAAAGGCCAAGACCTCACTGAGAAAGTGTTGTGGACACGGATGTCCGCATCTTGGTGGAGGGTGGTGTAACGGGGTTACACGGGTTTACACCTGGTGTGTTCCACACATGGATACACTTTGTGTAAGGTACTAGGTGTAAGGTACATATTTGATGTACGGACACTCGAGGGAGTGTGTGTGGCTGAGAGCCACACGTTATGCATTTGAAGTAGGATTTCACTTGGTTTTACTATGTTAGATAGTTAACCACATACATTTACCCCCTAGGCGGCTAGCCGCAATATACGATAAATAAACAGTTTGGATTTGGAACACTAAGAGTAAAATCCTTTTATTAAGGTCGTAGTTAGTAGGTGCCTTTGGTAATAAAGGTATATTAACCCTTAATAAGGTGAGTGTTAATCCTTAACTCGTTGAGTTAACCGTTTTCCTCTGACGCTAAGCTACGGCAGCCCCGCTGCAGTTAGAAATCTATGTGACACGCTTTCTTTTTTGCTTAAGTACGAACGGATATTCTCCCTCTTCTCTTTTATTCCATGAGTTCGCCGGCTCAAGGAATGATGGTGAAGCTGTTTTACGCGATCGTTGGGGTGGCGGGAAGTGAGTTCCCTGTGGACATCGATGAGAGTGCAACAGTGGGAGACTTGAAGAAGGTGATACAGAGGGAGAAGCCGCTCACGATCACCAGTGGAGCCGACCAGCTACAGCTCTTCCTGGCGAAGCAGCCCGTTGGAGACTATGGTGGTGTCACGAGTGAAAATAATGGACACCGTCTTGGGGACGGTTACGACCGTACCGTTCCAGGCAACCGTTCCACCACTTATTAAGTTAGAGAGGATCAGCTGTACGAAGACGCGTTGGACAACCCAACAGTCGCCCACCTAGGAAGTCGCGCCAAGGGCCGCCGCCAGGGAGGACGCCGCTGAAGTCTGCGCGTAGCGCCGGCGCGCACGAACCTGCGCAGGATTGCGTCGAAGATGATGATGAGGACGGGAGTCGTGATGCAGCGTGCGGCTCGGCGCTACGGGACGGCGGGTAGGCTCACGGAGGGAGTGTGAGGTACCTGGGCGGGAAAGAGCTGGATCGTGGAGGACAAAAGGAGGACGAAAGAGGACGAAGGACGACACTGTAGGAAGGTTGGTTAGTGAGTTTAGTCGTGAATTTGCCTTGGACCCAACAAGAAGATCTGCTTTATTTGCATTTTAACTTGTGTCTAAGCTTTCAAAGTGTTCTTCCGTTCCGTTCTCTTTTAAAACCTCAACGTTAACCGTCCCGCCCAAGCGGTGACTTGCGACACTTGGTGGAGAAGCAGGGTACGGTTTTCGTTGTAAAGAGGGCGAGTCAGAGCGCTCGTGACGTGTTGAACCCGGATGCAATGACGTCTGGTATCGAGCCCATGCGGACGAAGAAGAGAAGTTTTTCGCGCAGAGAGCGCTGGAGTGTTTGTTGAACGGTTACGAGAAGGACCGTGAGTGTATCGAAGAGAAGTAAAACGAGCAGTGTAAAGATGACGGTGAGTGGAGAAGAACAAGTAAGTGAATTGGGTGTGGAACGGTTGGGCGGCACGGACGCTGACCTTGGAAACACCGGGACCGGTCCGGCTCGGCAAGGGGAGTTGTCGCTGCCGTCGACCGACGATGAAGAGGGAGCCTTCGGCCCGTCCACGGGAGTAAGAACGGCGGCGAGACGGTTGTCGATCCGCCAAGCCTTGAGAGGGGACCTGGAGGCGGCGGGGGACGACGGTGGGACGGAGGGCTCCGAGCACCCTCCTGCCCAGGATGACGTGAAGGAAGAAGTAAAGCCCGAGCCGGGGCTCAGGATGGGTGGATGGTTAGTGGAGGAGGAGAAGGCGCTACTGGGAGATGGGCCAGTATGCCGAAGAGGAAGCGTTCCAGGGAGAGTACGTGACCGACCCGGAGGAGAGACGCGAGTACGACATTGATGAGTACGGGAAGTACTACCTGTCGGGCTACTATGGCGATGCAGATGAGGAAGAGGTCAAGCCGCCGGCGCCGAGATCGAGTGGCTTCATCCCGCTATACGCGGGAGCGGAAAAGCGACGGTCGGACCGTCCGTCGACTGGATGGGGCTGGGATCCGTCCCGCGGTGCAGATGGTGACCATTCAGCCCCCTACGGGAGTGAAGAGCACTCAGAGGGTGCAGCTCGCGGTGACGCCGAGGACGCCCGTGCCGCCTCGCTCCCTCGGACCCCCCAGATGAGGACGAGTGTTGGAACAGTTGGAGCAACTACTGGTCGGTTCGCAGCTGGGAGTCCTGCTACGGCTCCGAACCCTTCCTCCGCCGCGCCGCCTGCGTAAGGAACGGTTGCGTCTCAATCTACGGTGAATTCTCCTCGGCCGGGAACGGTTCCTCCCTGGATGGGAACGGTTCCACCGCAACCCCGGGCCGCTCCTGCGCAACCTAGAACGGCTCAACCAGGATTGCGACCGTCCTTGACACGAAGAGGGCAAGGGCCTCAGCAGCCTGGAGTGCCACTGCGGTACGGTGGTATACCGAGTGTCCCTAGGCATCAGCAAATGTACGACTTATCGTCATTGATATCCAACATCATGAAGGTGCTACCGATGTTCTATTCGGATACGGCGACAGTGGAGAAAGCGCGCGACTTGTGGGAGCTGTTTGAGGCTCATACGGGACAATGACTTGACAGCGAACGGTTGTTAGCGTTCCGTCAGAAGCTGAAAGGGCGCGAAGCGGAACGGTGGTGGGGAAATTCTCGGATCAAGACGTTCGCTACTCTGAAAGCGCGGTTCCACAATCAGTTCTTGAGTCGGACGACGGACGAGCTCTGGGAACGGTTGCACCATACGAAGCGCCAACGCAGTGAATCTGTGCAAGAGTGGGGGGATCGTGTCACGGATCTCTGTGACTCTCTCGAGTACCCGAACCAGAAGCTGCGTTTTAACCTGTTCTGTCGAGGGCTGAGGAACAAGTGTATGCAAGCTGCTCTCGACTCGAGTCCCGCCCGCGACATTCCTGAGGCGTGCGAGTGGCTGATGTTCAAAGCGATGCACCGTCCCACCGAAGAGGACGACGACTTTTCGGACGGACAACCATCCCAGGGACGGACTAACCAAGCTACGGCATCTTTGGACACCCTGACGCAGCAGTTGCAGAATTCATGCAGCAGCAGCAACAGTGGCAGCAACAGTTGATGGATGGCCATTGGGCGCAGCCTAGGCCTCCTAAATCGCGCTTGCCGACCGTGTCAGCTGTGATAACATCACCTGGGAACGGTCAAAGTTACTCCGGGAACGGTCAAGGTTACTCCGGGAACGGTCAAAGGTTCTGCGGAAACGGACGAACTGCGCGTGGGATCAAGATGGCGGCTGATACACGAACGCAGGAGGGTGAACCAGCGTGCGGTAGGTGTGATTACGGTGGACACTCTCGCGAAGCGTGCATGCGACGGACGATGACCTGTCGTAGGTGCGGACAGCTCGGTCACATTGTGGTCGAATGCGAGCAGCCGTGGAACGGAGGTCAGACAACCGCTCCGCCCCTGAAGTGCTACTTCTGTGGCGAAGTGGGTCACGCTGTGAGCCGATGCCCGACTGTTACGGCTCTGAAGGGATTGGCCACTAATGCAGCGTCTGGTGCTCCTGCTACGCCTCGGAACTGACGGGGACGGGAGGATGGGGAGGAGAGAGTCACTCCTTCCTCTAATCCAGGGGATGGCTCGAATGGTGACCGTGTCAGAGAGAACCGAGAAAGGAACGGTACGGTCGCTGCTGCGAAAGTATGTGTGGGTAAGATTGCTCAACGGGACGGCACGGTCGCCGCTGTGCAAGGTGTATTGAAGAAAGAAGAAAAACGACAAACAAAGAAGCTCCGGGTGTTTGGAACGGAAGGAGAAGATAACATTGTGGTGAGAACGGAGGAGCAGCTAGGAGAAAGGGGTCGACGTCGGTGAAGAGAGTGACTGGGAAGACTGGATGCCTCAGGGACGGTCAATCCAAGAAGAGAGGATCTGCGCGACAGAGTGTGCGGTTTGCGGATGAGGTGAGAGCTGGTGAAGGGACGGTTGACAATGTCCCGATCCCGAAGAAGGTGAGGAAACAACACGTTGAGCGTGTTGGACGGGGTAGTACGGAGGCTGGGGGCTCGTGGAAGCAGCCGGAGGAAGAAGGTGAGACGCCGGCGGTGGGTACGGTCGCGGTGAAGGAAGCAGAGCGCCCCGAACGAGTTGAGAAGGTGGAGAAGCCAGTTGCAGTGACCTCGCGAGAGGCAGGAACGGTCACGCGGAATGAAGACGCTGTTCCAGGACGGACTGAGTGTACTGATGGGACGGACCTAGTCCCTGGTGACCCGAACGGGACGGTTACGGAGACTACAGGATGGACCCGGAAGTTACTGAGTTGCCGGTATCTGCGCGCGGGTACCCCCTGTTGGTGACGGCGACGGAAGAACTGTCCCTTCATCTGGGGATCCCTGTGGAGGTCTTGGAACGGACGCGGCATGCGTCCCCGGACGGTTCTGACGACCCAGAGCGTTGGCGGAGCTAGTACAGTGATACGCTGCAGAAGTCGGAAGAGGCTAAGAGGGCAAACCGTGACTTTAGGACGCCGGTGGTGAACGTCGTGGACGGAACGGTGGTGAAGGACAGGAGGATGTCACCGCCCGACGGAACTACTGCGTCGACCTGCTCCGGCTCGGACGCTGAAGAGACCGTGGGTAGCGACGGAACGGAATCTGACGAGAACATGGTCTGCTCAAACATTCTTCTTTCGCTGGGAGGACTATTGGAGCCGGATGCAATAACGGAAGATGAGGGTCCTGTGAGCGTGCTGTGCGGGGTTCGAAGAGCCGGAATGAAGTGATCACGGTCCGTGGCGCACCCAGCCGTGTACCGGTTCCTGAGGACGGTTCTGGAGGATGCTCGGAGTGATGCTGAGTTGCAGAGAGAGGATGCCCGGGACGCCAGTATGGCGAAGATACCTCCGTTACGTGACAAAGTACCTGCGTTGGACGGACGTCGCCTGTGTGAACACGGGGAAGACGTTATTGCGGAGATGGGGTTGCACGGTCTGTAGTGGGAACGGTTGGTTCCGACGGTGGAGGAGTATTACGCTGAATACGCGGCCGGGGTATGGTCGATGCTCTGCAAGCGTGGCAAGAGGACGGAGAAGATGGTTGTCTCATGTACTCGCGATGCGAAGGAGCCGGAAACGCCTGACTACTACTGTCCGGTGTTGTACAAGCCTTACGCGGAGGTGTTGAGCGATGTGGAGTTTCCTCCGGGATCCACGGGGAAAGTGGCTGAGTTTGTGGGCGTTGTGGAACCGTCCCACCGTTCCGTCACTGCGATACCGAAGACGGGCTTGGTTGATGTGGTGACTGTCGAACTGCCAGGTGGCTTTGGAGTTCGAGCCCGTGAGGATGTTGAAGAAGGAATACACCGTGTCGTTGCGGACGGACGGCGTGTTGTCTGTGCGGTGGGCAACTTTGAGGCTCTCTCGAGTGGCTTCATTGAATGCCTACCGTCCAAGATGCTTGCGGACACTGGAGCTACGCTGAGTCTGGTCGACAGCCGCTTGTTGAAGCGGTTGGGACGGTCGTCGAAGTCACTTAGACCTTACGAAGGGCTGGTGAAGAGTTCGTCCGGACATCCGTTACGGATTCATGGCTGGATCGGTCTATCGTTGCGATTGGGGACGGTGGAGGTAACGCTAAACGTGCTGGTGGCTGACCGTCTACACGTCGACGCCATCCTAGGCGTTGGCGCCCTTGGTGCCTTAGGTGCTGTGATTGACGTTGCGGAACGGTGCTTGACTTTGAAAGGAACCGGTGAAGTGCTGCCGTTGGGATTCACGGTTGTACAGGACGCTTACATGGCTGTGATGGCGAAGCCAGTTCCGCTGCCGCCGCGAGGACAAGCTTTGGTGATTGCTAACGTGATTGGAGGGACGGTCGATAAGAAGACGGTTTTGGTTGAAGGAGCGATTGAGTTGCTGCCTACGTTATGCGTGGCAAACTCGTTGGGCATGGTCGAAGAGGGTCCGGTTATTGTGAAGATCTGCAATGCGTCTACGGATGAGTGCTGGGTGCGTCGGGGGACGCCTGTAGCGTGTGCCTCCGTGATCCCCGAGTCAGCGTTCGAGCCGCCAGCGACGGATACTGCGTCTGGCGGGCTTGGAACGGTTGAGAAGAACGGTGTGAGACGGATCTCGTCTGTTACCGAGGGGCGTGAAGAGACGACTGGCGAGAAAGAACGGAAGTCGAGGCCGGACGTACCACCAGACAAGCGTGAATGGACTGAAAGCAGACTTCACGGGGTCTAAACTATCAGCGGAGCAGAGAGAACTGTTCCAGGCGGAGTTGGACAAGTTCGACGACTTGTTTGTCGACTCTTCCAAACGACCGGGACGGACGGACCTGCTGCGCTTCAAGATTGATACTGGGGACAGTAAGCCGATCAAGCAACAACCGTACCGTGTCTCCGTTGCCGAAGGGGAAGTGATGGAAGCTGAGATCCAACAGTACCTGGACTTGGGACTGATTCGTCCCTCGAATAGCCCCTGGGCGAGTCCTGTGCTGATGATCCGGAAACCGGACGGTGGGATTCGTTTCTGCATAGACTACCGCAAGTTGAACGCTGTCACGGTTAAGGACTGTTACCCGATGCCGTTAATCGACGACATCCTGGACGTGTTAGGCGGTGCACAGCTATTCTCTACCATGGATATTGCTTCAGGCTACTGGAACGTGCCGATGGACGAGGACAGTGTGTCAAGGACGGCTTTCACATGCAAGTACGGTCTTTTCGAGTGGTTGGTGATGCCCTTCGGCCCCTGCAACGCTGTCCCTGCTTTCGAACGGTTGATGGAGACGGTTCTCGTGGACTTGAAGTGGTGTGGTGTGTGTCTATTGTACCTGGATGATGTGATAACCTTCAGCAAGGACTTCCCTACGCACTTGGTGCGCGTGCGGCAGGTCCTGGGACGGTCGAGAGAGGCCGGGTTTAAGCTGAAAATGAAGAAGTGTCACTGGGGACGGTGCCAAATGGCTTTCCTCGGTCATATCATGACACCGTCCGGTATATTGTCGAATCCAGAGAAGGTCAAGGCGGTGCTGAATGTTCTGCGCCCCGTGGATGTGCCTGGGATACGGTCTTTCCTGGGTTTGACAGGCTACTTCAGGAGGTATATTCTTGGGCCCGCTTCGATTTCAGCGCCGCTGGAACGGTTGAAGGTGAAGAATGCACCGTTCCTGTGGAACGAGGACTGTGAGACAGCGTTCCGCTAGCTCAAGCGTGCTCTCGTCAAGCCTCCTATCCTGGTGTACCCGGATTGCAACAGACGGTTTAAGTTGTACGTGGACTCGTCACGGTACGCTGTCGGAGCGGTGCCTGATGCAGGAGAAGGACGGTTGCGATCGTGTTGTCGCCTACGCGAGCAAGCTGTTGACCGGTTCCCATAATAATTGGATCAACAAGCACGACGGAATTTCTGAGATCGAGTGTTGGGGTGTTGTCTGGGCGACGCGGAAGTTCCGCTGCTACTTCGACAAGCGTGAATTCGATCTGTTCACGGATCACCAGGCACTTACGTGGATCTTCAGACCTGGTAACCGTACCACGAACGCTAAGCTGGCGCGGTGGGCTATGGAGTTGTCTAACCTGGAATTCAAGGTTCACCACAAGCCGGGAACCGTGATGGAACATGTGGATGGTTTATCCCGGTTCCTCACTGACACTGTGACTGCGCTGACGATGCGTGACCTGGTGAACCTGGACGGGGGCGAGCATCCGTCTTCCGTCGGGGGGCAGCACGGAACGGTTGTGGGGAACGGTACTGTTGACAATCGTGGGGACGGTACGGATGGCCCTGCTAGAGATGACGGACTTCCGCCTTGTCCGAGCATCTGCTGCCCTACATCGATCAAATCTATGGCCGAGTCTTTTGTTTTCCAACACGACAACGCCTCCATTCACTCTTCTGGGGCTACCAAAACTTTCCTTGAGGAGGGAAATGTGACGCCAATGACGTGGTCAGCCAAGTCCCCAGACCTTAACCCCATTGGGAATCTGTGGGGGGTTCTAGCGCGCGCTGTTTACGCTGATGAACGCCAGTTTCAGTCTCGAGATTCTCTAATAGCTACGTTAAAAAATGCTGGGGCGATATCTCGCTGAACTACACGACGAAGCTTCTCAACTCTATGCCCAAGAGGTGCGTGTCCGTCCTAGAGGAGCTAAGACCAAGTATTGAGTACGTTTCAGCGACATTAGTGGCGAGCTCTAACAAATAAAAACCAAGTGGCAGTATAGCCACCGCCAAAGATGTTGAAGTTGAAGTTATTGGTTTTGGTATAACTTGGCACTAACCTATCAGGGGGAGTCAAGCCTGACGTAAACTTTCACAAAATGACATGTATAGATAAATGGAATTCGTCGTGCAACTTGCACGTCGAATATATTATGCTGTTTGGTAGTATATTCTGATTTAATTTTAAGGGTCACTTTCGCTTACAAGTCGTAGCGATGGAAGTTCTTGATACTCGTGTGGAGGAGGTCCTAGGAAATACTACTGCTGGTGCGACAAAGTACGTGTATCTCCGAGCTCTTACTCGTTTTATCAAATGGCTTTACGACACATCAGATGAGGACCGCCGTCAGTCACTTTTCGCGATCTCGTTTTGTGACATCGAAACGATTAATGCAAACACAATTGCGGAGTGGTTTGCCAGGTCTCCTGTACTGAGTCCAATAGACTTAAGTACGCTAACAACGCAAGAGTGCATGCGCTACCTCACTGCGATGGAACAACGTGGCGTAACTGGGAAGTCTACCTTGGGCATTGTGCGATCGGCTATTGTTTATCTTTACAACACAACAGGAAATTCTCGGCCCAGTGGATTCGACGCCCAGATGAAGCGATTTTTTAAGGGCCTTCACCATACTGTGACCCAAGTAGCCCAGGAACGAAATGCCCGATTGCGAGAGGGTAAGGAACCTTTCTCATTCTCAATGTACAGATCTGTTGCGAAAACTATGCTGAATTCGACCAAAAAGCAGCATACCTTTGGTCATTCTTTTCTCATAATATGCTGGAATCTGATGTGTCGCGCAAAAAGTGCCGAGTCGATACGACATGCACATCTATCATGGTGCGAAGATTCTATTACAATTACATTTGCTCACATGAAGAATGACCAGGGCGGTAGTCGACCGCGAGATCCCAGGCATGTGTATGCCAACCCCACTATACCTGAGAGTTGCCCCGTGCTAGCACTTGGAATTTATTTTTCAGTCTTTGGATTTGATGGAGACGGCAAATTATTTCCCGGTGGCAATCAGTACAGCCGCTTCTTAAGTATTCTGAAGAAAAACTTGGAGTGTGATGTCATGAAGAGCATTTTGGATCAGTTTGGATTGACACTTTTCAGCTAGGAAAGGTGCCGCAACTTACGTGAGCAGTTGCTCTACGTCTGGACCGTCAGCTCCGGCTATCTGCCTAAGGGCTGGTTGGACACTTCCGGGTGTTCAAAACAAGTATGTAACGTTCGAGGCAGCAGGAGACATGATTGTCGGTCGCTATATAGCTGGTCTTCCTTTCGATTCTCCTGAGTTTGCTACTTTGCCGCCATTTTTTGCCCCTCTTATAAACCAGACTGACGAACGATGTGAGTTGGAGCAGCGCCTCCGTACTACTATGGACGTTGTATTTCCTGGTGTACCACCAAGTTTAAGGATGATTTGCCAATTCGGCCTAGCCTCATTGTATCACAGTTCCTACTTGCGGGCTGAGTTACCTCCAAATCATTTATTATTTATGACGCCTTTGTTTTCAACATCCGCTCAAAATCAACTTGGCTGGTTGCGTCAGCGCATATTCTGCCGGAATTATCAAGAAAACGATCCCATCACACAATCTGGTATTCCGCCTCATGTCGGAATTATGGTCACCTTAGCTCAGTATAAGGCAGAAGTTGACAAAATACACCAAAGTATGGCGGAAACTATTGAACGCACACTTCAACGGCACATACATGGATCCATAATGACACTCGAGGCTTTGGAATTGGCGTTCGAAGCCGTTCTTGCGCGTTCAACGCTCTCAGTCATGAACGAAGTCGCCCCGGCTACAGCGGTTGTGCAAGTCCCTGCTAATGGTACCATCTTGGTGACCCCACAATGTGAACTCTACATGTGGGCTGGCAGTTTCCATCGCGTCCTAAGAGATTTTACGCTCCCTTCTGGAACGCTTCGTATAGCGTGGCAGCACTGGTGCGCAGGACAGCCACCTATGCGGTTTTTTTTAAAGCACGACGTGTCCAGTAGAACAATGAAAGTTCGCCTAGCTGAGCGTCAAAGGTTGATGAAGCATGTCGAGTCATAACTATCTAACGACGAAATTCACCGAGCCTACAGCTCTTTGGACTCGGCTGGAATTCTCTTTACCCAGGTTGTTAACCGTCTTCCTTTCTCTTCATCGTCGAGCAAAGGTAGGGGGAGAAGATTGGACCAGCTATCGTGGAAGACGCTAGCTAGAGAACTGAAAAGCCATAATATCCGATAAATAGTATTGGCAATGCAACTACTCAATGAAAGAGGAATAATTGTTAATATTTTTTTTTTAAAAACAAAACAAAACTCGCGTCGTGCAGTTTGCACGAGGATATCTGCTATAATTTTCATTTCAGCGAATTTACTTGGTCTTTGTATATTTGGACGATTTGCATTCACGAAATTCACCGCGCACACTGCACGACGATTGACATACAAATCGGTATATTTGAACGGCGAATTCTTGAGAAGTCAATTTTAAAAATCACATGTATCGTTTTGAGGAAAACAAAATGTCATTTGAAACACCAACCACCTCAGAAGGTGGGTGATATTTGAAATGACATGTTTGATATCACGCTCAAATTTTACAGGGATAAATTTGAAATGAAAGTGTGATATTTCGGTTTTTAACCAAGGTTTGACTCCCCCTATTAAATGAAATACAGAGAAGGGGACAGTATATCCACCGTCAGTACTGTACCTGGGTTACACGTTAATAATGTGTTAGAAATACTCGTGTAGTAACTCGATTAAACGCCGCTATAGCAATTTTTTTCAGCCCCTTCGGATCGTACCCGCTCGCTGGAGCATTCTAATGAGGTCCGAGCTGTCTGAATACGCTCCATTTTTGACGCAGCTAGAGGTTTTAGAACTTTAAAAATGTGCTTCTTTCGAGCGATGACACCCATCTTCAAATACCGTAAAATGTCAAATAATGGCGTTCTAAATTCTGTTCTGTGGAATTCTTTAAAATTCCATTAAATAACTAAAGTTTAAAATAGCAACATCATATTTCGATGACGTATACTTTCCATATATATATATATATCTTGAACTAGAATTGTACAGCCCCAGCAACGTCAATACTTCGTCATCCATAATAATACTTCATTTTGCTGTCACTTTCTAAGGCGTAACTGAATCCAATGCAGACAATAATCTATAGTTAAATACGATTTTATCGGAACTGAAAGAATCCAAGCCATCGGTAGGCTCTTCCACCACTGTAATCGATGGCTTTGTCAGCAATGCAGTGGCTGGAGCGAGCAATTTGCGCTCTACTAGGGTTATTCCAGTTCAGAGAGATGCCTCCACTGATCAATTTGTCCCTACAGTTAAAGAGCTCCAAGTCTTCAATCACCCGAGTTATCACTAGCCAACCCCATATCGTTCAGCTTGGCATGATGGAATTTTAGGCAATTGTCGTCGCTGAGGCCAGCATCGTTTTCTTCGTTGCCAAATCGAGCCGCAAGTTCAAAAGATTGACGTTCTTTGACTTCATCGTACCTAAGCGGAAACGAAGGACGTTCAGCAACAACCTCTGAATCATGATTGTCGGTATTAACAGGGAGAAGGCTATAGCAGATCTGCAAGTTTAAGCGATGGCAGACGTCGTGATGACAGCTCATGAGAGCCGTGCGGTGACGGTAAATGTATCGCCGTTGACATAGCTGGGCAGTCGGTTGGCATTAAGATCAAGTTAAATATAGTAGTACGTCAGCACTCGGGCAAGATGCCGTCGAAGTTGACTGTTTAGCACTTGAACGTAAATTGAGATCTGATTGAGTTCGTTGTGTTCGCTAGCTAGTTTTCACTGCCTACTTACACTACTCTCTCCATGCAATATGCAGAACTCGAGCTGCAACTTCAACTCGAAGTTCAAAGTCTTCTTCAAGTGTCAAAGCCGAAAGCGGAGCCCAGCTGCCGCACTCCAGCGTTTGAAACCTTCGTGTTCAACATCAACTTCCTCTTGACGTTGTCCACGATTTGCATTTTACAGCACCTTGAAGTTATCGTGACATTCCCTCCTCCTAGTTAGCCGCCCTCTTGCGTTCATGGTAGCGGTCAATGAGGCCACCGATGGACGTAAGATTCGTGGCTGGCTCCCAGGTTGCTTTGCTTTGTCCAAGCCATTTGACCTTGTAGAAATCTTGGCGTTTGCTGCGTTTGTAGTCAATGATATCGTCCACTAGCTCGCCTTTAGTTCCATCCGCGAGTCGTACTCGGAACAGACGTTGATTCTGTCGTCGATGTTGTCTGGCAATGTACGGCTTGAGCAAACTCGTATGAAAGACAGGATGCATTCGAAGCTTCGGCGGAAGCCGCAGTTGGTAGTAACCACGGCCTACAACTTTGGTAATTTCAAACGGGCCAGTCCACCTAGCTCCAAGTTTCTTTTTCGTTGTCCCGAGGTGCCTTGCTGATATATGTTGGCCAGAAAGGAAAACTTCGTCGCCAATCGCAAAGGTTTGCTGTTTTCGGTTCTTGTTGTAGTTGTCTGCCATGCGATCCTGTGCTGCAGCAATGCTACGTCGCGCCTTGGCTAAGAGGTCTGCTTGCTTCGCAATGAATTCTGAATGCTTTTCATTTTGAGACCCACTTGTCAGCTGAATTGTTGCAGGAGTCCGAGGAATGTATCCTATGTCAGCCTCGAACGGCGACATGTTGATCGAAGATTGAAACCTTGAGTTGTATGCGAATTCTGCTAAGCAGAGGTGATGGTCCCAATAATCCGAGTCTGCATTCGTGAAAGCCCTAAGGTAGTTTTCTAGGGCCTGATTTAGACGCTCCGTAAGTCCGTCTCCTTGGGGTCGGAATGCTGTTGTCATCTTTTGCTCCATTCCCAATAGTACACACAATTGCTTCCAAACCTTAGACGTAAATTTCGCGTCTCGATCAGACACAACCACGTCTAGTAATCCATGCAGCCGAAAGATCTCCTTGTGGAACTTATCTGCGATGTCTTCAGCTGTATTCGTCGCCTTCCCGGCCACAAAATGAGCCCGTTTGGTCAAATGGTCAACCACTACCATCACACTGTCGTGCTCATTTGGCGTAGTAGGTAGCCCAGTAATGAAGTCAATTGCAATGTGGCTCCATCGCTGTACAGGAATGTCATGGCTGTTCAACAGTCCAGGAGGTCTCTCGTTGCGAGCCTTCGTACGCGCACAGATCTCACAGCCTTTCACATAATTCGTGATATCCTTAATCATTCGTGGCCAGTAGTAGTGTTCGTCCACAAGGCGACAGGTTCGGTCGATCCCTGGATGACCGTATACTAGACTGTCGTGGAATTCCTGTAAGACATGCTCGATCAGCTCGGGGGCTCGTGGTAAGACAAGTCGTGGAGCGGTATGATGCCCAGTCTGGTAGTACAAACGTCCCTTGTCAAATGAGTAGCGTTCGAGGTGACGTGGTGCAGCAGCAACCATAGCATCATCTTCAGTAGCTGTACGATTCACATCGAGTAGACGCACCAGAACACGTGTGGTAGCGTCTTCATCATAGCGCTGAACCGCTTCCACTACTGTCGCTGGTAGCGACTCGTCAACACGCTGTCGAAGTTGTTGACGCGTTGCAATAGCTGCTAGTGTGCCGTGCTCACGCTCTGTAAAGAAGTCAGGTCGTCGAGATATTCCATCCGCCACGTCATTTGTTTGCCCCTTAATGTATCGGATTTTAAACTGGTATTCTGCCAGCTCATCGTACCAACGAGCAATTCTGCGAGATATAGACTTTTGCTTGAATACTGTCTCGAGACTTTTGTGGTCGGTCTCAACCACAAAGGGTCGATCAAGCAAGTAGACACGCCACGTCCGTAGTCCAAACAGAATTGCTAGGAGCTCCTTCTCTCGAATAGAATAGTTGACTTCCGCGGCTTTGTATTTCCTGCCAGCGAAAGCAATTGGCCGTTCAATTGAGACTCCATCTCTTTCTTCAAGCTGAAAAATCACACCTCCAATGGCAAAGTCGGACGCATCCATCCTTAGGTAGAAATCCTTGCCAAAGTCAGGGATGGCAAGCACAGGTGTTTGTCCGATCTTTTCCTTCAGTTGCGAGAAGTGCTGTTTCAGTGTGTCCGTCCACTCGACCGCTTTGCTTTTCCGCTTGAGCAGATTGAAGAGCGGCCCCGCATCATCCGCAAAATTTCTGCAGAAGCGTTGAACGTAGGCAGCAGTCCCCAAAAATGATTGTAGATCGTGTCGGGTAGTTGGAAGAGGCCATTCCTGAATGACACGCACTTTTTCAGGGTTAATCTGTACACCTTCACGGCCCACAATATCTCCAAGACACGGTATCGATGCTGCGCAGAAAACGCACTTGCTCAATTTGACGTAAAACTTGTGCTCGTGTAAGCGGGAGAACACCCGATCCAGCGCTGTCAAGTGGTCGTGTAAGTTTGTGCTCCGGGTAAACACGTATATATCGTCAAAGTAGCTCTGGCAAATATCCGCCAAGTCGTGTAGTATCCGACGAATCCCAGCATTGAAAGTTGCTGGAGCATTTGACAAGCCCATCGGAACGACTAGGTATTCGTACAGTCCATCCGGAGCCTGGAACGCCGTGTAGGGTATATCACATTGCCTCATCCGAAACTGGTAGTAGCCGCTGAGAAGGTCAAGACACGAGAAGTAGTGAGCGCCGTGCATTTGCTCGAATATCTTGTCCTTTCGAGGCATCGGCATCTTTCGACGAATGATATTCAAGTTCATGGCCCGGAAGTCATGAACAATACGCCACCCGTCAGGCTTACGAACGCAGAATGTAGGTGAACCATGTGGAGAAGTCGATGGCCGAATAAGACCAGCCGTCTCCATCTCCATGACCCACCGCATAATTTCTGCTTCTTGTTCGGGGGATTGTCTCCATTGTTGTCGAAACACTGGCTCGTCGCTCTTTACCTCCATTTCATGCGTGCCGTGAGACTCATTCGGCAGCTCAGCTGGTAGCTTTTGTCGAAACAACCCAGGATACTTGCACAGGTACGGGTAAACCGGGTGATCTTTGTAGGCTTCGACATCCTTAGCTCCTCTCACCTCCGGAATCGTTGCAGGTTGAAACACAAATAAGTATTCCACATCACGAGGCTTTTTCAGCAACCTGCGGAGTTGCTTCAATGATATCACGCGTGTTTCTCCGGTTGTCATCGAGTAAAACGACTGCTCTTCGACATTCGGTAGTGTCGATGATTTGGTTCGAGACATCTAATACCGAGAGTTGATTGCTGCTAACCGAGAACGAAGTGTCTCCATTGAAGGACGAATAATACCAGTTCTCCAGTCTACACGAGGATTCACTGTTCTCAACCAGGGCATACCTAGTAGCACATCCTTGGCCTCTGGTACGGGTAACAAAAGAAAGTCCGCTGAATATGGTTCCATTCCGTCCATCAATATCGTCAAGTTCACAGTACGCTTGTCCAACACAACCTTTTGTGAAATGGCCATCGTTAGCGAAATCATCGACTTGTGACTCTCAATCGATGACACCAAACCCAGTTGCTCCACAAATTCAGGAGTCACCGCGTTAATTGATGCACCGCTGTCGATAAAGCCGCTTGCTCCCGTTGTCTTTTCATCCACCAAAACTCGGCACTCAACATTAACAAACGGATGCTCTGAACCTCTTCCGGCGTGAACAAATACTGCTTCCTGCTGAACGACTTCGTGTCTGGTACGTATAACCTCAACAGTATTTGCCACGTCGTACTCCACTAACCCCTTCTTGTCCCTGGTAATGGGCTTGGGACCAAACTCACTTGATTGCCCGTCATCAAGTGAGATTACTCGTTTAAGTGATCCTCGGAGTCGTTGTTGTTGTCGACAATGAGCTTGTCAACGAGTGCGTAGTATTTCGCCTTGTAGTCAGTCTTGTCCGAGTTGCCTCCCTTGCGCAGCGATTGAGGTCGCTTCTCCGGGTGCTTAACCCAGCAGTTGTCGGGGCTGTGATACCCCTTATCACAGTGTCGACATTTAGTTTTGCCACTCGACTTAGTGTTGCCTGAGGTGTAGGCTGTTTATTGTTGCCTTTTGCAGTTGGCTTGCCCTTGGCGTGCTGCTCAGGCGTGTCGTTAATGTTGGGCGCTGGGGGCTTGCTCTCTTGCAGCCGATCGAGCTCCACCTCGCGAAAACCTTCTTCAATCACATCTTCCAAGGTCGTAGGGTTCTTGCGAAAGATCTGCTTGCGCAGGTTACTGCTTTTCAAGCCTTGGAGAAAGATCTCCTTTGCAAATTCACGATCAATCGGCACTTGGCGAAGCTTTTCAAGAAACTTGGCCACGTAGCCTTGATAGTTGCCACGCTGTTCGAAGTTGAGCAAGTCGTTGCGCATTTTCTGCTGGAAGTTTGGCTCCTTGAAGCACTTGTCCATCGCCACCTTCATGGCGCTCCATGTCTTCACCGTAGTCACACTGATCAGGTACGTTTCGTACCATGTAGCAGCGCTTTTCTTGACGCACTGGCATAGTTCACGAGCCAGATCTGAATCATCACCCTCCAGGCCGTAGCCCTTGAAGGTGAAGTACGACTCGAATTGAAAGACAAAGCTTTTCAGCTTTTGGCCATCAATATCTCCATCAAACGTGGGTGGTTTGGTGTCCATCTTCCGCCATTTGCGGGTAGTCGGCGCGGTGATGTCGACATCCGTCTCCCCAGTAGACGTTGGCTGATGAATCGGAGTCGCCGCCGCCGTAGGCCGCTCCATCTGGGCGACTGCAGTGGCCGTTTGCTGAGCCAGCTCCTGAAGTTGATTCACCACGCCTATCTGCGTCTGCAGATCGGCGACAGCAGCAGCTGTCTGTGCTGCAAAGTCTTGGAATTGCGAAGCGGTTGCCGCACTTTGCTGGGTTGCCTGCTGTGTCGCTGCAACCGTCTGCACGAGCGAGTTGATTCCGTCGAAAATGCGGTCAAGACGCTGGTTGACTTGGCCCAGGTGTTCGCCCATGTCGTTCAACGTCTCCTCAACACGCTGCACACGTTCGTCGATGGGGTTCCGAGTGCCGACTTCAATCGCGAGGCGTCGCTCAGCACGGCTTCTGGTTTCCATCTTGGTCGTTGGTCAGCAATTTCTACTATGTCGCAATAAGTCGTCACTTATTGGGTATGGTAGCACTAGCAGAGGAATTCGTACTACGTCAGCACTCGGGGCAAGATGCCGTCGAAGTTGACTGTTTAGTTTCTACCTACTGTGCACCTCTTCAAAAGACCGTAGCCAGAAAGTGTACCATGCATTCGAGTCGCGAGTCGCGATGGATTGTTTTCAAAGAACGCCTTGAGAGTGACATCGCGCTTATGGAAGATGAGGGTTCTGTTAGTGACTTCGCGGAAGTCAGTAACAAGAAGCAATTGAATGTGTACGCTTTCATCATCGCAGCGCTCCGTGGTGCTAAAACGTTCATGGGGGACGCTTTCCTTAAAGACGTCAAAGCAGTACGTGATAACAGAGAAAAAGAAAAGCCGATGGTTTTTTTTCTGGATGAATTTCGCCTGGGGAAGGATTTAGCTGGCTATGACCTCAAAACCAGGGTTTCCTAGAATAGTATTGCAATTATATGGTAGACAACGGATGAAACAAATAATGGTGAGCATGTTAGAGCGGACATGAAATACATTATTGCACCCTTGACACAGTTGAAATACATTATGCATACCTAAAATTCAATTCTGTTTACCAGCCATCTGGACCATTGCCACGTTCCAATACCGGCGATTTATCTAGAGAAATAGGATGTGTTCCACTTGGGCCGGCGCCATGGCTTGCTGCTGAGGAGACAACCAGCTTGGCTAAAAAAACGTTGTAATATTAGACGTCAGTGGAATGTTCATAAGAAAAAGAATTGGTCAAATTGAGTACCTCCAGCCGGCCGCTTTAATATTGGTTACTAAGTAATAAAATAGGGTTATTATGAGTAGATTTTCGATTTCAAAATGACAAAATAAGTTACTGCCTGGACTAAATCTACCGAAATAAGTTATTGACGGGGGAGCCGTGCTGATCGAAATACATAATGGTACGGCATAATATGGCAATTATTGCTTATTACAATATATTTTTAGGAAACCCTGCTCAAAACGCGTAAAAAACTCGTTCGGTCGATGCGAAATGTGTTCCGCTTCCTCCGCCTGCCGCTTATCATAAGCGCTACGAATGGCGCGGCACGGAATCTCTTCACTGTGAGCAATCATTCGCGAACCTCATCCAGTATCGTGGTGTATGGCGATTCCATCGCTACCGAAGTTTTTTACCGCGAAGGGAAGCGCCACATCAGTGTTTGAGCGGGTTATTCAGCACAGCTGACCGCTGTTTGGAGCGTTCGCGCAGAAACGTATGGCCTAAGTCCCCAACGACGGACAAGATCAGTTGAAGAACTTGACTAACATAGTCAAAGCGCTAACGCCATATTTCCGACGTTTAAAGCGTATGAAACGTGAAATCGAATTCGATAAAGGTCAGCTGTATCTCTTCCTTGCGGCTAGCTACAACGTTACTGGTCCATCTAAACGTTTTAAAAACAGCAGCAAGGAGGTCAACTTGATCGATGGTCATTACGGTCGGATGGAAGAGGACGCGATTTTTGAACTCCAATTGGGAGCAAAAGTCTTAATGAAGAACGAAGAGCAGTGGAAATGTCCATGCGTTTTCCCCCCGCTGGAAGACGATATACTCCTTTATCTAACGTTGATGGGGGATTATGAAGGTGATGAAGACACCGACGCTCCACAAGACTCCGCATACCTACTCCAACTACGTCTCCCTAACAACATGCGGAGTCCACTAGGTCTTCCATTCCATGAGAAGCTGAGGGAGGTATTGGGCCAAAACGGAACAACCACTCGAAATACGACTCAGGATACAAACGATGGAATGGATCTCGAATCTCTTGTCGTGGGTGCTGTTGTTCTGGCCAGTCACCAAGGCGGATTTCATGGAGTCAAGTTCGAGATATTCTTTGGCAGGCTGCTGTATGAGTTAGGAGTGCGTGGCTTCAATGAACCGATGGCAATCCCAGAGAACCCTGAGATGGAGAATTTCACGATTCCGTTCCTCTCACCTCCAAATATTGCGTGGCCCGACGAGTTTGTAGCGTTTTGGAAGAACACACGTGCTCAATTCGCAAATATAGAGCGTTCTCGTAATGGCAAGAGGATTGATTTCACGACCCATTCTGATCTTCTCACAGGTGAGTGCAAAGACCACAAAAACCTCACTTTGGATACGCTGAATTCCGTCCTCGAACGGATCCCGTCAACGACAAAGGTTCACTTGGTCGTGGTGAAATGCCTTCAGGAAGAATACTTTACTAAGATGCCGAAGTCTGAGTCGGCAAATGTCCCTCTCGAATCGGTCGTTGAGTCGAAGGATGCAGCTTCTGCCGAGATACCCGTGTATAGCAAGCCCAAAAAAACTACTGAGTCCGTGTCCGCCTTCTTGGAACAAATCAAACTGCAACATGCCAAGTTTTACCGCATTTCGAGACGGGCAAGCGGCGGTTTGGAGGAGTTTCTTGAGCTCATGCGAGCGAGACGAGATCCGTCTCGTGATGAAATGAGCTCATCAGCTGGTGGCAACATGGGAAGTGGTGGTGGTGCGGGCAAGATTATTATTTTCATCGAAGTCGGAGACTAGAAGTAAGGAGTCCTTACTAAGGACATTCTACGGTGCAACAGCCCAGACTATAACACGACGAAAGTGATTGCTATGTGTCTGCAACATGCTGGGTTGAGGGGGCTGGAGAGGCTGCCGTAGCGATAAGAATCCGTGATAAGACTGCCATGGGACTTCGAGAGAAAGCAAGTAAAGGACTCTGATTTGTTTCTGGTTTATATCCGATTGTCAGCATGACAGACCTACAGTACTTCTTTGCGAAGGAGACCTTGAGGACGTCTGTAGGCGTGAGCTTGAACTCCACGAACGCCAGACTCTTCTTACCTGGCGCCATACGGATTTCCTGCAACACAAAGAGCATCAGTTCACACTCAAATCTATCATACCAGTAACTTGATTTCAAGTTCAGGAAGCAAAAGCGCCATAAAAGCTACATGTACTATTTTGTATTAGCGATCTCGAGCATCACGAATCTAAAGTTAAGGAAGGCGATGATCTAAGCGGAATGATGCTAAATATGTTTAGATAGATTGACGTGAGAGAGCTGTTTATTATCTGGATAGCATTTATCATCATTCATACGACGGTGCTGTTCAAGCCGAAAGACGCGAACTGCGATGGGCTTAGCGGATCTGGCCAGCGCCAATTCAGTTTTGAGACTGGCTGGATCCCGACAAGTTGGATGGGTCCATGCAAGCCTCAGCACTGAGTATGTTCAATACCATTCGCACTACCTTATCTGCTATCTCCATAAATGACTTGTAAAGCTCCACTAGCTTCTGTTGAAGCTCATCTCTGCCCTTTTGCGTAGCCTGTATTTGCCTCGCCCGCTCAAATCGAACGGTTTTTGTCTTCGAAGGAGGGGTCCTTCAGGGCATACAAACCATTAGATCATCACGCTGCAAAAGCGCTTTGAGAGACAAACGCAACGTACTTCATGACATCCAGGCTTTCCTCCATATTTTTCTTGCGTCGCTCCAGTTCATTAACCTGGACACAGATACAGTTTGTCAGTAAGTACAAACTTGTTGGATGAAGCCTGGTGCTCGCCACCTTACCGTTTTCGTCAATTCAGCTATCGTGCGAACTTGTCGAGGATTGGACGGATCCGCAACTACCAAATTGAGGGTCTCCTTCAGGACGTCGCGTTCAGGCACAAGTGCGTCCACAATTTTCTTCTTGTCTTCATCTTTCTTGGCCAGTTCAGCTGCAGCTTGGGCCTTCACTTTCTTCAGCTCTTCCTCGTGGGCCTTCTTCAACGCTTCAATTTCCTTCTGTGAAGCTTCAACTGCCTCCCGTGAAGCTTCAACGTTCCTCTGCACCTGCTCGAGTAGCTCTAATTTCTTCTCGAGTATACTTCGCGAACCTATTGACATACTCCATGTTCATATCCTTGAGCTTCGTGCGTTCCTTCTGAGCCTCTTCGAGTTCCTTCTTCAATGATTGAGTATCCGGGCGTAGTCTCCTCTTCCCCGAAGCCTTTGACGGCTGAGTGCCACTACCTCGAGCAGATTGTTGCGTGGCCGGAGTGTTGCTGATCTCACTCCCTGTCTGGCTAGCTGGCTCGCACTCTGTACTCGACTGTTGACTCAGAGAAGCAAGCCGCAGTTTTTTCGTAGGACGAGGATGCGGAGGTGAACGTACCACCGTGGTGGAGCTTTGGGTGGGCTGGAGCTCCTGGTGGATACGTTTCCGTGTCCGTCCGGCCACTGACATCTCGTCTGCGCTCAATCGCGCATGAAGCTCCTCGTTTTGCTTCGTCAATCCGCTCGACCTGCTTCTACAAGTTAGATCTTACATCATTTGCATCTTCCCAGTGATGAAACGTACAGGATCTCGAGTTTATATGCGAGTTCCGCCACTAGTGATAGAAAGAAGCACCAATTAATGAATTAACTTTTTGGACGTATCAAACCACAACCAGTTTACCAACCTGCAGCCCCAGGAGCCGAGAAGTTAATTCTGTCCCCATTCTTGGCCGTCCCAGACCTCCAATGGCCAATCTTCTTCCCATTCAGGTAGGTTCCATGGCGGCTACTAGTACTTCGCAAACAGGCCCAACTCCGTGGTAGAACGTGTACACAACAGTTAAAAACAGATAAAAGGTACCTATGATCCTCAATCTCTACAACTGGTTCACCTCGGTCGTCTTTCCCCCGCAGTTGAATGCTACAGTGCTGCAAATCTACGCCGCGTAGAACAGTCCTGTGTCTGCCTGTCTGAACGTCGGTAAGCAAATCTTCTTCAGCTTTACGGAGACCCTAAGTTTCGAAAGCACATACGGCCATACAACCTGGCATTTGCGTTTACGTCTATCGGTGTATCAAGCCCGTCCACAGGAAGATTTCAGCAAGTTAACCAGGACAACAGCGTGGCGGGAGAAGGCGTGTACACCTACCGGATTCAAGGCGCTATGGGCCACTACCTGGGTTCGTTGTTGCGATACATAGATCGCCAAACCGGCCAGAGGACGGAGCCCAAGTTTGCGCAGATCTATATCGTTGATCTAGATATGCAGCGCCGCGCCGAGAGACGTAGGGTAATATTCGGTGATCTGGATCCAGTGGCTCTGTTAGACATTGAACAAGTGATGGAAAGGCACAACCCGTTCGCCCAGCAGTCCCTCACGTTTGGCAAGAGGGTGCGCCAAAACGATATGCAGCAACCAATCGACTTGGTGTTCCGCCTGAAAAACAATCCGTCCAGACCTGGAACGGAAAATCTACCGACGGTTTCTAAAGTGGCGGCCACGTTGATTGAAGACGGCAACCTCGCGCAGCCTCGAGACCTCTTGGTGTACACAAAGGATAGAAGCTTCATGCGTCTCTACGAGACACGTGCTATCTATGATCCTCTTCAGTATCCGTTACTTCTTCCATATGGAGAACTGGGGTGGACATACGCCGATACATACGAAGGCGATGTGGTGCGCAGGAACAAACGAGCTATGGCGTTACGTGAGCACGTGGCGTATCGGCTATTCCAAAAGGAGGACGACCAAGCAGCCCTTCATCAAGGAGGACGTCTCTTTCAGCAGTACTGTGTCGACCAGAGAGCCAAGTGCGAACAAGAAGAACTTCCCTGGATCGCAACTCACCAGAAGGAAATTCGTGCTTACCAATACAATGGTCTACGAGACGCGTATCTACATGAAGCTATGGAAGAAGCCAGGACCATCTGGGCGATGGCGAAGGGCTCCTGGCGGAGTACGATCGTGGCACTGGAGGGCTGGCTCATCCAGATCGTCCCAGGAACAAACACTTCCTTAATCAGGTTGGAAAGAAGGTCATCCTGCCGTCTTCACATTCGGGAAGTCCGCGCCAGGTGTACCAATCGTATCAAGACTCCATGGCGATCGTTAGGGAATACGGCAAGCCTGACATCTTCGATACGATGACTTGCAATCCTACGTGGGAAGAGATCAAGGAGAAGATTACCGATCCAAATCAGAATGCCCAAGACCGCCCAGACATCGTCGAGAGGGTATGGCAGCAGAAGCTGGCTGCTCATTTAAAAGACTTGGCCGAGGGCGTACTTGGAAAGGTTGCCGCACGGATTTACGTTGTGGTGTTTCAGAAACGTGGTCTTTCGCATGCTCACATCTTAGTCATTTTGGCTGATGAGGACAAACCCCGTACGCGACAGATTATTGACAAAATGGTGTCGGCAGAAATACCGGATTCTGAGACTAACCCGGGTCTTTTTGAAACTGTCAAGACGTCCATGATGCATGGGCCCTGTGGCGCAGCAAACCCGTCATGCGTATGTATGAAGGACGGCAAGTGTACAAAGGGTTACCCGAAACCGTTGGCGGAAATGACGCGGGCCAATGATGACGGATTTCCGCAGTACAGACGCCGATGTCGACCGGAAGGAGCGCTTATCTTCAAAGGGAAAGAGTACGACAACGCAACGGTGGATCAATGGGTGGTACCGTACAATCCCTACTTTTCACAGAAGTACAATTGTCACATCAACATTGAAATATGCACGGCGCTCTCGGTGGTGAAGTACCTGTACAAGTACATCTACAAGGGATCCGATAGGGCAGTGATTACAGTGGCGGCGGTGTCAGGCGAGGCTACTATTAACAGATGGGAGCCCAACGAGATCATTCGATACTTAACCGCGCGGTACATCTCTCCAGTTGAGACGTGCATGCGTCTTCTCGGGCACGTCGTTCAGGGAAAGACCCACGCGGTCTTTCTGCTAACGGTGCACCTCGAAGGCGAGCAGATGGTGATTTTCCGGGAGACTGACGGCCCAGAACGCGTCATCGACCGTAACGAGCGCACTAAGCTTACCGCCTTCTTTGAGGTATGCGCGAGCGAAGCCCCCGAGGACCAGGTAGCCAAGACAATTGTGTACCAGGATATCCCAAAGTACTTCCGCTGAGATAAACACAAGATATGGGTCCGTCGCAAAAAGTACCAAGCAGCGCTTGGACGCATGGTGCACGTGTCTCCAAGAGATGAAGAGAGATTCTACTTGCGCGTGTTGTTATGTCACCGCAAAGGACCTACTTCCTTTGTGGACCTTCGAACTGTGGAAGGCGTCGTCTGTGGGTCGTACAAGGACGCGGCAGTACGCTTGGGATATCTCGAGAACGACGACGAGTGGGCAGCCTGTATGAAGGACGCCGCGACATTCCAGATGGCTTATCAATTGCGCCAGCTTTTTGCTACGCTTTTGGTGTACTCTCAGGTTGCGCAGGTGCGTCAGCTATGGGATGATTTCTACGAAGCTCTGTCCGAGGACTTCAACCGCCGATTCCGCGCCATGGAAGGTCAGGCGAAGGACAACTTGGTGATGTTTAACACTCTCAAGAGTCTGAACGAGTTGATTCAAGTGAGCGGAAAAGCGGTAGCTGAGTTTGATCTGCCGCAACTTGACCAGTTCCCGGATCTACTTCTTCGGGAAGCACTACATGCCGATAATAGTTTCATTGAACGCGAGAGCGTGGCGTATGACTATCACCTGCTCCAGGACATTGTGGAGCATGAAGATGGACTCAATGATGGCCAACAAGTTATTTTCGTGAAAGTCATGGCACCCGTCGATGGATCTTCGGTGAGTAGCAAGTTGTTGTTTGTGGACGGTCCTGGAGGTACTGGTAAATCGACCTTGCTTAATCACATCCTTGCTTAAGTGCGGTTGTCCGGAAAAATCGCTATCGCCGTAGCGTCAAGCGGAATTGCTGCACTTCTGTTGATGGGAGGCCAGACTGCGCATTCTACCTTCCGAATCCCGCTGAAGTTAATAGCGGAGTCAACGTGTTCAATCAACAAGCGCTCCCCAGTGAAGGAGCTTATCAAGATAGCGAGCTTGATCTTCTGGGACGAAGCGCCAATGACACATCGCCACGCATTCGAAGCTGTGGACCGTTCGTTACGTGATATCCTGGATAACGTTGAACCTTTTGGAGGAAAAGTAATGGTGCTTTCGGGCGATTTCAGACAGATTCTTCCGGTGGTAGTGCAGGGAACACCTGCGGACACCATCAATGCGTGTCTTAAGGCTTCGGAGCTGTGGAACAAGTTCGAACAAGTTCATCTCACAGAGAATATGCGAGTGAGATCTGCTGACAACGATACCACGCCAGAGGAACTTACGACCTTCTCTGACTTCCTTCATCAAGTGGGTGAAGGGAGACACGAAGTCAATCCGGAGCTGGGGGCAGACTTCATGAAGATTCTGAACGACATGTTGATTGAGAACGAGCCAGATGAGGAACCGGAAGAAGACGAAGAGATTAGGCCTGGCGCCACTCCCAGGGGCTTACGGTGTATCATTGAAGAAATGTATACAGATATCAACAACCCAGAGATCGCCACGGACGAGTACTTTGCCAGCCGCACGATTTTGACGACGACGAACATGATGGTCCATCGCATCAACCAGGCTGCCTCGCAGAAGCTGGAAGGAGAGGCCCAAGAGTACCTGTCCAATGATTCTGTGGATAACGACGGTGACGCGGACTACTTCGAGCCTGAGCTCCTGCATTCAGTGAACATGAACGGTATCCCACCACACAAGTTAACTCTGAAGAAGGGTGAGCCGATCATGATGATGCGGAACTTGAACCCCAACCTTGGACTGTACAACGGAACGCGCCTTCGTGTTGTTAAGCTGAAGCCACATGTGATCCACGCGACTATCATGACAGGTGAGCGCCATGGACAGGATGTGTTCATCCCGCGGATTGTGTTCCTCAGTGACGGGAACACGCGTGAGTTCCCTTTCCGTCTACGCCGTAAGCAGTTTCCAGTACAACCAGCGTTTGCCATGACGATCAATAAGGTTCAAGGTCAAACGGTGCAAAATCTTGGATTGTATCTGTCAAGCCCTTGGACAGCTGTATGTGGCGCTGTCGAGAGCGACGGCACGGCCGAGACTCAAAGTAATGATCGAGTATCCTGAGCACGTGGAAGACGACGGAGCATATACGCAGAATATAGTCTACCGACAGATATTCGAGATGTAAGCAGAAGGATGAAGGGAGACACTACATTTGTGGTGTAGTGGCTCGCGAGGAAATTCGACGCGAGGGGCACTCACACACAGAGGGGCCGGACTGCCAACTAACGGAGGGGGTACTCCGATCGACCGTGGGGTCTGAAGATCTTCTCACCTTGTGTACCCGTTGACCTGGCGGGGCTAACGCTCTTCTTGGGTGACCTTGAAGGGGTCAAGCGGTTTGTTCTTGGCTGAGCTGGAGTGTGGACGGCGCTCAGGGGTAATCGGTTGACGATCTTGTGGATACTTCTTCACTTGATCCTCCGTAGGGTAGAGTAGATCGAAGCTTGAATAAACTTGATCACTCTTGGATGTCATTCGGGCTTGTGTTGTTCCAAAGGGGGCCAATGTGTTTCCAATATCGATGCTTGGGCCGTCTACTGTTAGCGGTGGGGCTTGAGGGGTGGAGAGAGAAGCGTAGACCTGGCCAAGCTTCCCAGGTGTTGGTGCGTTTATTCTTCTTGAGCGTCTTGGGGTCCTTCGTCAAGGGGGGGGGGGGGGGCAATATACTTCCCAGCCTTGGAATTCTGCGGAACACCACTTGCGTGCTACAAGGAAAGTCTCTCTCTCTAACCATCTTAAATCCTTCCTATCCGATCCCTTTCCTCCCATCATCTGCCCATCCCCTTCGTAGCTGGCTGGCTACCAGACGCCACTGCTGATGTCCCCCCAGTCCGGAACATACTGGTGCGCATCATTCGACCGTTGCTACCTCCTTCGCATCACCAACGCCTTCTCTCTTTGTAGGTCCGGCGATAGTCGGCAGTCAGGGCAGTCCTTCATCCACTTCTCGTGTCTCCGCGGCCAATATCTCTTCTTCTGCTGGTCACTCAGGTGTCGCCGTAGGGTCTTTCGCTGCACCCCCCCCCCCCCCCTGTAACAGGGTTACACGTACAAGTGGTTACACCACTTGTAACTCTAACAGTTGCGCTAACTGTTAGAGGTTGGAAACGGACCTCAGGCCTTGGTGTGTGGAGCACACCAATGGATACATGGGCGGGCCATATCATTGGATGGCTCGCGTGCATTTACGCATGTTATTGGTAGAAAGCGAAGCATTTCTACCAATCAGTGCTCTTATGAGAAATCAGAATTATGTCAACCACACATTGACAGAACATTTAGAAACAGATAGCAATCAGATTTAGGAGGTCCATAATTGGCTTGTGCCAAATTCAATAACAGTTCTCATTTTACGGTATTTGCAGTATAAACATTGTTATATTTGATTTAATTATTTTTACGGACGTAAGTATAATTAAATTAAGTCTAATTAATTGCACGTTTCCTCATACACGTAAGCGCACGTGTACGCCACCTAATAGGCCTTAGTAGACCTATTACACCCCCCACACACACACACGCTGCTCCAATTATCCCTGACCGCGTTGATGCTGCAGGCGCCGCATCTTCGTTCGCCTATTCTGATCAGCTGGCCATTCCATTGGGTTGCCCCCCTTCCGCTGGACGTACACGCTCTTCGATCGAGTATCGCCGCTATTGAGACCGCCTTGGAGCGCGAGGGCGCATTCCAGCAGCTTCGTGAAGATTGCGCAGATCTTCGTCGACAGCTTCGGTCAGTTGAAGATCACAGCAGGAACTTGGAGAACCAGATTCGTGAAGCCGTCCAGCTGTCGTCTCCGTTCGTGCAGTTCTGCCAAGAGTGATACGACGCTTGCCGCCATGATCGACGCGAATCCCGGCAACAGTTTCATGACGTCGTCAACGCGCTGGCTGGGCATGAAGGCGATCGTGTTAGGATCGCGGATCTCGAAGATCAGCTTCGGCGCATCCAACAACAGCATAGCGACGTCGTGGCTGATCTGAACTCGACGATCAGCAACCAAACCGATCAGCTAACGGTAGCATTGTTGCGGATACCGATTGCCTCCCTAGATCTCCAGCGACTGCGCGGTGAAGTCAATTCGTTGACCGCAGTCTGAGCTGATCTAGAACAAGCGTTGGCACGTGCGATCGCTGCTCGTGATCGTTTTCAAGCTCGGTTAGCTACCGAGATCAACGATCACTTGCGCACTCGGCAAGAATTATCCGACTTGCAGGCCACGGGTGGCGCGTTAACTGCCTCTCAAGAAGCATTAGAAACGCCCACGGAGCAGCTGAAACGTCAGCTCAGTGCTGTGCAACAAAGTCTGGTCCACCTCCGCTTGAGTGCCGACGCCAACTTGAATCTCGTTGCGTCAGAACGTGATCAGGCCCGCAGTGATCGCAATTAAGCCAGGGCTGATCTTCAAGACCGTGAAACCAAACTCCGACGGGCGCGTAGTGATCGTGATCGCGTTCGCGATGACCTGCAGCCATACCGTACGTTCCTTTTGCGTCGGATTATCGTCAAACCGATCATCACTGACTCGTTGTGATCACATAGGAACACATGTTGACTCTGCTCGTCAATCAGTGGCTCGTCTCGAGAGGCAGGTGGCTGATCTTCAGGTTTCCGCCGGTGACATTCAGCAACTACGGATGGACAACGCTTCCCTACAAGCCGATCTGGACTCCGAGAGGCAACGGCGGTCAGCTGCAGAAGAAGAACGTGACCGCCTGCTGATCGAGCGTGACTCGATCTGTCAGCAGTTGGCTGGTCTCTCCTCCCTTGTCCAAGCTCGTCCATCTGGTAGTGCTGGACCACCTCGTCGACCTTCAAGACAACCTACAAGACCTGCGCCCACTCCGTCACCTGCACCAACTCCATCACCTCCGCCCACTCCGTCAAACAAGCGCAGTCGGTCCTCTTCCGCAAGTTCTCCAACCGGTCCAAGAAACCACGATCTTCTCCTGGATCTGGGTCTTCTGCACAACCGATCCAGATCGACTCCGACGACGATGTGGATGACGAGGACGACGAGGAGTCGAAGGACAACGGAGATGACGATCACGAGGACAATGGCCGTAGTGACGACGGCAGCCAATCTGATCGAGGGAGCTAGCGGTCACAGCCGGGTCAAGGAACTGCTCAGTCGAGCGGTGTTCAACCAGCAGGAGGGGTTCAAAGCCCCCCCGGCTCCAGCCCTAGCCGCTCGTCGGGTGACTCCAACGGCAGTGACGATTCAAGATCAAGTGGCTTCCTATCCGACGGCGCTCTTGATCGTCTTCCGGCGACCGCTCCACCTCGTACTCGTCGTCTTCAAGCCTCATCTCCCAGCTATCCGCCGGCAAGAGCGCCTCATCAAAGTCGAAGCGATCAGCATCAGGATCAACAAGTTGTGCCTTCGGTCGATCAGGGAAGTTCGTGATCAGCTTCAGCTTGGACAAGTGAACGATCGGGAAGACGTTGTAATCCGACCCAGTGATTTCAAGGCGAGCAGCGTGATTGCCGATCAACTCAGCGACGCGGAATGGCCCGTGCCATATATGCGCCAGATTCTTTGCGTAACCGGTCTTCACGCGATCAAGATACAGCCATACCTGCGATCCAGTCTCGATCTTGTGTGGACACACTTCTTCGTTGTGACGATCAACTCGGCTTTGAATGGCATCACGGAGGCGCTCGTTCACGTGTTCACGTGCGCGCTGATAGTGTTCCTGAATGTGATTCCTCCAGCGACGAGCGTCCCGATCACGGTGACCAGTGATGCCAATCGGCAAGGCGGCTTCCAGTGTCGATCGAGGATCCCAACCATGTGCAAGATAGAACGGGGTATCTCCGCGAGTGCGATCATGCGCCGTGTTGAGCGCGAAGGTGAGCCGCTCGACGTATTCATCCCAGCCTCGTTGATCAACGTCAGCAACATACATCTTCAGTGAGCGTGTCAGCGTCTGCGCCATTCTCTCCGCGGAACCATTACTCTGCGGTCGATACGCCATAGTAGGGCTTTGTTTTTGCCTTACTATCTGGTTGAACGCACGGAAGAAGTCAGCCATAAAACCTGGCTCCCGATCATGCCGAATCTCCTCGCTGGCGCCGAACCTCCGGAAGACACACTCTTCATAATTCTCGGCGATCGTCTGAGCGGTCCTGGAATTACTCACCTTCGCGATCACGTATCCCGTGAACAAGTCGATCCAGTTCCGTGTTCCCCTTGAACGATTTCGGCAACGACGGAATGTGATCCATCGCGATCGCCTGGAAAGGGTACGTAGCTTGTATATTCCCTGGCGACTCACCTTGCACCAGCGGTCTTCCTTTCCCGGTCTCACAATCAACACACTCACCAACATATTTCTGCACGCTCTTGAACAGACCTCGCCAATGGAAGTGCTTCCTGATCCGTTCGTACGTCCTTCCGATTCCCTGGTGTCCTCCTTCTAGGCTGACGTGATAATGATGCAGGAAATCAGGCTGGATCGTTTCAGGTACGACTACACGGACGACGGGATCTCCATCAGCATTCGACTTCGATCCTGTCGGGCAATACAGCAGCAGTCCACTTTCATCTAGATCATACTCACTGGCGATCTTGGCGCAACGCTTCGCTTCTTCCGCTGACAGGTTGGTCACGTCGCCCCTCAGGTAAGCCTTTATATGAACGATCCACACCTCTTCATCTTGAGCTTGTATGATCCGCTGAACCCTCATCTGCTGTGCGATCGCCTCTTGCAGGACTTCTGGCTGCACTTGGCGTCGTCGCCCAGCTGCGCGGGCGACCGCTGGCACACGGACAGTGGTGTCATGTTCCTTTGGTCGCAGGATATGGTCCAGGCGATTAATCGTGATCAGATCCTGTTGATCAGCTTCCGAGGTAACTGTTTTGCCTGACTCTTGTTGTAGAGCTGTGTTGGCTAACTTGTCCGCGCTTTGATTCCATTCCCGCTTGACATGTAGGAACTCGAGCTTCGGCCAGACCTTCAGTCGATTCAAAACCTTCTGCCGCAACAACTGGAGCTTGGGTGCCTTGCAGTCGATCTCGCCACGCATTTGGCGGATGATCAGGTTCGAGTCTCTGCATATTTCGATCCGCCCCCGGTCTGATGTCGGAAGAAGATCAAGTCCAAGCAGGAGGCCATGATACTCCGCTTCGTTGACTGTGATCGCTGGCACGAATCTCGACTCTGCAGAAACGACCGTCCACTCAGGGAGTTTCCAGATCACTGCACTGAACGAGCCGACCTTCCGTTTGACGCTCATGGATCCATCAAAGGAGACGACCAGCAAGTCTTCAGCCAGCTCCACCGTTGGCGGCTGCGTGATGATCAGCTTCCGTGGCTGCTTCCTCGGAGCGATAGCGATCAGGGTGTCAGCAATCTCTGATCGGGGCGTGATACTAGCCGCGAGTGCGCCCAAGATCTCATCTTCGCCTCTGGAACACTTCACGATCTCCAACGTCCATCCTGACAGCAATGCAACCCACTTGCCCAGCCGTCCATCAAGTCCTGACGAATTCAAAAGCCAAGCAAGCATGGAGTGTCGAGACAAGACCTTGATGGATCGGCCAACCAGTTGGGTGTAACACACATCCAGTATTTGGAGAAGCGTCAAGACCTCCTTGTCGACCGTGCTGTAATTCAGCTCATTGGTCTTCAAGGTGCGACTGGTGAAGGTCACTGGCCAATACACGCCATCGTGCTCTTGCATTAGTGCGGTGGAGATCGCCCACTGGCTCGCATACAACACGACCACGGGACCCCGATCGGGATCGAAGTGTCGGAGGATCGGCGTGGCTACGATCTTGGCCTTCAGCAGGGTGACCGCGGTGATCGCTCTCGCCCACCGGTCATCTTCAGGCGACTCGTCGCCCCCAGTCTGATGCACCCCGGATCTCTCATTCCGCAACCGATACTCATGGAAATCAACCTCGCGCAGCTCGTACAAGATCGCGGCATAGATTGAGAAGTCCTCAATGAACCGACTGTAATAGTTCAAGCTCCCAAGAAACGACTGCATCGATCGGAGTGAAGTCGGGAAAGGCAAGTTCCCCAGCGCTTCTAGATCTTTCGGGCTCGCCTCCAGACCTTCCGCTGACACTTGATGTCCCAGGTACGCTTCCTTGCTGTAGCCCCAGAAACTTTTGACCACACTGATTGACAGATTCCATCGATCACAGGTATCTAGGAGCCTCTCGACTTTCTCGCAGAGATCATCCCAGTCAGAGCTAGTGATCAAGATGTCATCGATGTACGACCGTCTTCCGAGTACCGACGGCTTCAGCTCAGGTTCAGGTTCTCCGTCTTCAAACACGTCGATCAGCTTCGTCGACTCTTGATCAGCTCTGATCCGAAGATGTCCATACAGCACGTTGTCGATCAAGCCCTGGTAGATCTGCGGGGTGTTCTTCAATCCGAAGGGCATACGTGTCCACTCGAAAAGTCCGAAAGGGGTGATGAACGCAGAGATCAACCGGGTCCTTTCCGTCATGCTGACAACCCAGAATCCACTCTCCATATTCAGTGAACAATACCAGAGGACTTTATCCAGATCGTCCAAGAGATCGCTGATCAGCGGCATGGGGTACACCATCAACTTCGTCAAGCTATTCACCAACCGGTAGTCGATGCAGAGACGGATGTCGACCCCATTCTTCTTGATGATCACAACGGTTGGATCGAATGGGTGATGATTCCCGCCGACAACAGTCCCTTGATCAAGTCTGACAACTTCTCCTGAAACTGTGGAGCGACACGTCGCACACGTTGGGCAACAGGGGTTGCGTTACCAACATCGATGTCACAGACGGCGCCGCGTGCAGCTGGGGGGAGAGCGTTTCCTTTTCCGATCAGGAGATGTCGGCGCTCCCAGATGATCTGCCTCAACCGTTCAATCTGCTCAGGCGTTTTCCCTTCTGCTTCCTCGATCTGGATGTCTTCAATCTTGACTTCCTCTGTAGTGGCGCTTACCTCCGGGAGTATAGCCATCTGATTCTCCAGATCTTCGGCGATCAGGTCCTTCCCCTCATGATAGCAGACTTCGTCATCTTCAGGCATTCCGCCGGCTTCGATCTTAGGCTCCAGTTTCGGATCGTTGATCGCACTGGTCGTAGGGTCGATCAGTGGCTGATCATCTGATGAGTCCGGTGATTCTTCGATCTTGAACTCGCGATCACCTGTCAACTCCGGCTTCGGTTCCTGTTGATCTTGCTTCGAGTCGGCTGGATCAGCCCATTTCACCGCCGGCAGCTACTTCAGGCTTCGGATTGGACCCTTCACGCTTCAGGATACCCTTCGGAATGTCGTACGTTGGCCGATCCACCAGTGGCCCCATGTACACAGGTTCCGGATCCTCTTCCTCTTGCTGATCAGTGGTGGCTTCATATGCAAGATTCTGCCACTCAGCGTAACGACGCGATCCCACGGAGATGAGTCCAGGCGTTCGCGGTACGAGGTCTTCAGCCAACCACAGTCCCAGCTGTGTGAGTCTCTGCAACATCAGCTTCTTGTCGCTGATGTTCGTGATCTTCAAGTACTGCGTCCGGCCAAGGCCCTTCACCAAGGTACCCATCTTTCTCCACGGGCGATCCACAGCTTCTCTCGCTCTAACGCTCGGGGCTTTTGTATCGGTATCTCCACAGATTCTCCGCCTTCCAGGTGAACGCTGTCGTCGAGCGCGATGTCGTGACTGCTGCGGCCATACGGAGGGCGATGACCTGTCAACTGGACCTCGTTCGGGAGGCACATAGTCCCGTCGGCCAGATCAAGACGAATACCGGCTGGGATCATAAAATCCTTGCCTAGGATCACGTCCTGCCCGACCATGTCGCCAACCCACGCATCGAAGAAATAAACCAAGAAACCGGCCAGCGTGATCTTGATCGTGGTACGTCCCAAAGTTGCGTACACATTTTCTCCGATTCCGATGCAATCTTGTCTCTGACTCTCGTCTATAATGCAGCCAACCTTACGAGCAAAGGTGGTGCTACGATCGAGACTTCAGCGCCGGAGTCCAGGAGCAGCGTCGCTCTGGAGTTGTTGATCTTGCCGGTGGCCTTGGCCTGCTTGAACCATTTGCCGGGGGCGTGATATTTTCCAGTAACCGCGCGACTCGCCAGGTAAGAGATCTCCACCTGAATCAGACGGCGACATCTTGGTATTGCTGACTAACGCTGGTCTTCCATGCTCCACATCAGGCAGGTGATCTTTCCAGTATCCCCGTAATTCGCCATCAGCTAGATCGAGCTCCATCACAACTTCCGATCGGGAGAACTCATCCTTCCGCAAGCTCGCTATCATAGCGGTACGTCTTCCATGAATTCCACGTATACTGTTGATCGGGGTTGCCGTTTCACTGACTCTTGCATTCGGCTGTCTTTCAACGTATGCAAAAATACAGAACTTAGAACGCTCGGCTCGTACCAGATTCAAACCTGGCGAGCGTCCTAGTTTAACATCTTCTCCGCGTTGGATGGCAGCATCCCGGCGTGCCGCGTCGGGTTGTACCACTGGCGGATCAATTTGTAAAACTCTTCCATCGGACATTTGCCGTCTTCGTGGAGTTTGCTGCAGGCGCGGCACACGTACAGGCAGTGATCAGCAGGGTGACCACGGCGACCACACTTCTCGCAGGTTAGGCGTTTCCAGCATCCAAGATCGGAGTGCCTCGTGGATCCACAGTGCGAGCACGGTGGCGGGCGTTTCTCCAGGTGCGATCCATCTTCGCGGTCGGTTCGGGGTGGTGAGTTGTTTTTTTTCCAACGGCTCGGGTGTTGAGCTTCCTGCTTCCGGTGATTGGCCGCAGCGGCCAGGTAGACATGCGACGGGGCTCGGTCATCCTCTGATCCGCTTGATTCCAGTTCAGATCCTGACCCGGCGCTGTCGTATGAGGCACGGATGGCGCGGCGCGTGTGGTCTTCGAGGCAGCTTGCGGTGGGCCACTTGGTGCCTTCTGCCGGAACTTGTTCGACCCAGCGACAGCTTTGCTTTGGCGGACCTTAGCGCGCTGACGTGCACGCAGGATTTCGGCAAGGGAGTCTCCGTCGGTGATACGCAACAGAGTTAGCTGATCGGCCAACTCGCGATCATATAGAGTCTCGATGAAGTGCTCTACATGTTCACATTTCGCGGACGCCGGTCCAGTCTTGATCTCCAACTTCGCACGCAGACCCACCACAGTGAGTCTATGAAGATACTCATGAAGCTTCTCGTCCGATCGCTTCCTCGCGTGGTAATACTGCCTCGCGAGTGACACGCCCAGACCACAGTATTCAACTCGGAAGTCGCCAAGCAAGTCGTTCCACTTGTTACAGGTGGTCCTCCCCAACTGCTGGTACCAATTTCGTGCTGGGCCGGTTAGAAGGTTGCTGAAGACGATGCACTTCTCGCTGTCGGTTGCTTGATCACGAGCGAAGGCGGACTTCACTTTGCTCAACCAGCTTCTGGCCTTCTCTTCGTCGAAGTCTTTGCCGGAAAACTCCTTCAGCTCGCAGATCGCGGAGATTGCGGAGTTGCCAGCGGACGACGTGGTATCGGCGGACGACACAGCGTTGACGCGTGGAACCTCGATACTCAAGTCATCTGGATCATACCCTTCTGGATGATCATGATGTGATCCGACCGGCTCCATGTCAACGTCTTGAGTGCCGACAGTCTTCGGAAGATCAGGTATGCGCGGCGTCCGAGCGACGGCAGCTTCTTGCTCCTTCTGGTAGCGATCCATCGCGGCATTGAAGAACGATTGAAGGCTACCACTGGACGCTACGGTCGACACTGGCACCAGGTTCGATTCCTTCTTCCTGGCTTCCAGCATGGCTGCTCCAGCCGGTCCAAGCGTCATCCTCAGCTCGATCGAGCTATCGGATCCCGCCTCCGACACTCTCGCAGATGTCTTCGCAGGCGCGAACGAGGAGTGGGGTGATCCGGACTGACTCGAGTACGTCGTTGTCAGTCCCTGATCGGCGGTCGAGATGATAGCGCCTACCAGCGGTGTGAACAGCTTCACCAAGTGCTTGGTGGGTCCCTCAAGTGTGGGAAGATCGAGCTCGAGCAATTCCTCAGCATTGAAGTTCCCGGCCACGATCCCCGCTTCCTTCAGCATGCGCATCAGGGCGCTGATCGCCGCCGCTTGATCCACCGGCTTGGCTGGATTGACCACCGGACCTTGAAGATCGCCGATCAACTTCGGCTTCATCATCTTCATGACTGGGTCGTCGATCAAGAACGCGCGGAGTTTCTTCCGGTAGAGGATGACTCGCAGCTCGTCTTCTGTCCAAGTCTTGGTATTACCACTCTCGCCCGCGTCGGGTACCTTCAGCTTCATCTTCGCGGGCTTCGGCGTCGCCTTCGTCGACTTCTTCGAGGAGGAGTGCGGAGTGGGGGTGGTGGTTTTGGGTGAAGGTCCTTCCGTTTTCACGGATGGATCTTCATCCGGCGGATTACGACTCGTGTCGCGGTCCGCGGGGGGGGGGGGGGGGGAAAGGGCCCAAGGGAGGAGGGTGAGGTTTTTCTTCGAGGTCCATCGCTGAACCTTCCTCCTTGACCCCGCCAGAGCTCCTCCCAGTGCTCTGACGTTCGGAGTACTCTTCACTCTTCAGATGCGACGGCGGCGATACACCTTCCGTCGACGCGCCGATACCTCCTGGCTCAACCTTGATCTTGGCCTCTTCTTGACTGGACTCACGGTGATATCCAAGGTCACCAGAAGATCCGGGCACGCGCACCATTGTGGTGTAGTGGCTCGCGAGGAAATTCGACGCGAGGGGCACTCACACACAGAGGGGCCGGACTGCCAACTAACGGAGGGGGTACTCCGATCGGCCGTGGGGTCTGAAGATCTTCTCACCTTGTGTACCCGTTGACCTGGCGGGGTTAACGCTCTTCCTGGGTGACCTGGAAGGGGTCAAGCGGTTTGTTCTTGGCTGAGCTGGAGTGTGGACGGCACTCAGGGGTAATCGGTTGACGATCTTGTGGATACTTCTTCACTTGATCGTCCGTAGGGTAGAGTAGATCGAAGCTTGAATAAACTTGATCACTCTTGGATGTCATTCGGGCTTGTGTTGTTCCAAAGGGGGCCAATGTGTTTCCAATATCGATGCTTGGGCCGTCTACTGTTAGCGGTGGGGCTTGAGGGGTGGAGAGAGAAGCGTAGACCTGGCCAAGCTTCCCAGGTGTTGGTGCGTTTATTCTTCTTGAGCGTCTTGGGGTCCTTCGTCAAGGGGGGGGGGGGGGGCAATATACTTCCCAGCCTTGGAATTCTGCGGAACACCACTTGCGTGCTACAAGGAAAATCTCTCTCTCTAACCATCTTAAATCCTTCCTATCCTTTCCCTTTCCTCCCATCATCTGCCCATCCCCTTCGTAGCTGACTGGCTACCTTGAACTTCAGCCGGTGTACCCTTTAATTGGTACATGTGATTCTTGATCACAGGTGATCACGAAGTGTACCGAAATGATTGCTCCAGGATCCTGATCACTGGTGATCACGAAGTGTACCGAAATGATTGCTCCAGGACCCTGACCACGGTGATCACGAAGTGTACCGAAATGATTGCTCCAGGACCCTGATCACTGGTGATCACGAAGTGTACCGAAATGATTGCTCCATGATCTTGAGATCACGAAGTGTGTTGAAATGATTGCACGACTTGATCAGCATTCTTGATCACGTCGGTGTACTCGAATGACTGCATCATATTGATCAGCCTCTTCGATCACTTGATCACGTGATGGGTACCAAAAACTTGGTACCTAATCAGAATCAGTCTCAGGCCGACTCAGATCTGGTCTGATCTCGCAGCATCTTTCATGATCCCCTTTGATCAATCAATGGCAGCTACCTGTAATAGGTCTACTAAGGCCTATTAGGTGGCGTACACGTGCGCTTACGTGTATGAGGAAACGTGCAATTAATTAGACTTAATTTAATTATACTTACGTCCGTAAAAATAATTAAATCAAATATAACAATGTTTATACTGCAAATACCGTAAAATGAGAACTGTTATTGAATTTGGCACAAGCCAATTATGGACCTCCTAAATCTGATTGCTATCTGTTTCTAAAGGTTCTGTCAATGTGTGGTTGACAGAATTCTGATTTCTTTTAAGAGCACTGATTGGTAGAAATGCTTCGCTTTCTACCAATAACATGCGTAAATGCACGCGAGCCATCCAATGATATGGCCCGCCCATGTATCCATTGGTGTGCTCCACACACCAAGGCCTGAGGTCCGTTTTCAACCTCTTCCAGCTCGAAGCGTCCGCGCAATGCTGACTTACCCCCCCCCCCCCCCCCCCAAGTCGAGGGCGCTCATCTCTCCGCGCACTGATCCACCACCAGTGCGCGCTGCATGGATGCCTACTGAGGCAGAGATCCATGACCGGTTCGGTGCTAGCTCACCACCGAACCCGATACTGTTGTACCACGACAACAGTATCATCGACGACGAAGTCGCTGTTGGCATTGTCTTTGAGTCCCTGACTCAAAGACGCGACTACTACATCGGGCTCTTCCATGAGCTCCGATACTTCAGCGCGAAGAAGACTTCGCGCAAGAGCAAAGTGCCAGAGTGGCAGGCACTTTGTCAGTCGTGGAACGCCTTTGTTGAAAACTTCAACAAAGACCCGAAAGCCTATCGCGAGCGTATCAAGCATGCTCGCGATCGCTACTACACTTACACCGTACGCGGTATGTGTGAACGCCTCCATGAAGCAAGCATGGAAGCGGGGATCCTGTGTGCCGTTCCCTTCGGCACACCCTGTCCGTGTTGCCCACCTCTGGCAACACGTATCTCCGACCGTGATATACTGGGGTACACGACGACCCGTGTACCCGATCACATCAAGGAGCTCCGTGCTCGTCTTGAGTCACGTGAAGCTCCGAGTGCTGTGGGTGACTGCAGCACTCCTCGTGCAAGCCTTAGGCCTGCAAGTTATGGTGGGCTTCGTACGCTCTCACCATTTCCGGAACGTCCTCCATCAGGACGTTCCGTGGCTCCCATGTGTCTCGATGGGGAGGAAATCCTCTCCAACGAATACGAAAACGAACCTCTGGAGAGTTCGTTCTCTTATGAGCCACGATCCGCTCAACTATCCAGCGGATCGACCCAGTCGCGTCTCGCAACGGCGGCGGAGGGGGCGAAAACACTCCCTCCGTATGGTCAACGCTATGACCATGGCGATCGTGCCCTGCACGATCGTGTTGCGGCGCTCGAGCAGTCTCAGAGCGCCGGGATGGCTGCTCTGAAGCAGGAGGTTCGAGTCCTCCGTGCTGATGCTGCGCAGGCTGCGCAGACTGCATCGAACATCTCGTCCGGTCTCGGGACGAGGTTGAACGCTCTGATCGCTCGCGGGAGCGATCTCGAGAATGCCTTTCAGGCCTCTCAGGCGAGTCATCACCCGTAGATGACTCGTGCTGCACGTACGGCTTCAACCGCCCGACGTAGAACGTCGGATGGAGTCTCATGCTGGACGGTATGTCCAGCCGGTACGCGTTGCCGTGCCGTTCAAGTACTTTGAACGGCCCGATGAACCTTGGAGCAAGCTTACTTGCTCCAAAATCAGACACTGCATGTTTAGGTAGGTTTTGTGTAGCTAACAAAACCAATGAACCCTTTTTGAATTCATTCATGTTGCCCCTACCAACATTGTCTGCGTTCAGCTTCTGTCGATCGACAGAAGCTGCGATAGCATCTTGCACAAACCGTATTACGGCTTGTCTTCGCTGGACAAAGTCTAGCGCATTCAACCTGAATCCTTTCAGCTCGTCGCCTTCGTCCGCAGCAGGCCCTGCCTGCTCGCTATCATCCCCTATGTCTGTGCCCGGCACAGACATCTCGCGCTCGTTCCTGCTCGAACGAGACACAGCTCGCGTCACCGCAGCTGATAGTACGTCATCAGCTGCCCTCTGCGGTTGTTCAGACGCAACCGTAGATCCTCCCCCACTTAAGGAGGAAGCTACCCCGCCGAGCATGCTCGGCAAACGTGGATGCCGCATGGCATTCACGTAGAACGGTGTATGCCCTGTCGAGTTGTTGATGGCAAACTCTGCCATCGGTAAACGCTCGTTTCAATGCGGGAACGAGTGTGCGTAGCTCTTCAGCGCGTCAACCAGTACTCGGTTGACGCGTTCAGTCTGGCCGTCCGTCTGCGGATGATCCGCAGTCGACATTGACAACTGTGAACCAAGAAGTGTAAACACTTCTTGCCAGAACCGCGCTGTGAAGCGTGGATCACGGTCCGACACAATGTCGAGCGGCATGCCATGGTGTTTGAACACCATGTCAACAAACAGTCGCGCAGTCTGCGCGGCTGTAACAGTAGCCGGGACGGCAGCAAGATGGACCATCTTGCTGAATCGGTCCACAAAGACAACGATGCCTGTCCCCCGCTTGTTGTCGGGCGGAAGACCGAAGACAAAGTCCATGGACATGGACTGCCAACACTCCGACGGAGTCGGAAGTGATTGAAGAGGAGCCTGCGTAAACGGCGCAGGCTTCACGCGCTGGCAAACCTCGCAAGCACGAACGTACTTGCGTACCCACTTGTACTGGTGGTGCCAGTAGAAGTCACGCGTGAGAAGAGTGTATGTCTTCTCACGACCCGGATGCCCTGCCGTAGGGGCATCGTGGTACTCGAACATGATCCGCAGCCGCAGATCATGATCATTCGGAACGACAATGCGATCCGCATTGTCGTCTACTGCACTGTACCTTCGTGTACACGATAGCGGTGTACACGAGCTCGAAGGTGAGGAGTTAGCTTCCGACGTGCCTCGTCGGAAGGTGCTGCGAGGAACTCCAGCAGCTCCTTCGCGTCTGCATCCCTTGCATACGCGTCCTTCACGTCGTCAATCAACATTGACGATGGCACACTTGTCCTCACGACGTCGACTGTCTCCGCATAATCAGGTCGACGCGATAACGCGTCGGCCACTACGTTGAGTCTTCCGGGTTTGTACTCCACCCGGAAGTTGTACTCCGCGAAGAAGGACAACCATCTCGCCATACGTTGCGAGATGTGCGGCGATTTAATCGCCGTATGCAGTGATGCGTGGTCGGTGTAGACCACGAATGGTCTACTCCCAAGTAAATACACTCGAAACTTTGCGAGTGCATTCTTCATGGCAAGGAGCTCCTTGTCATGTACGGGGTAATTGCGCTCAGCTGGCTTCAGCTGACGCGACTGATAGTAGACCACACGATCACGGCCCTCGTGATCGTGTTGCATCAATGCACATCCGATCGCGAAATCGGATGCATCACACACTACGTGGAATGGACGATCTTGGTCGGCGACGGCCAAGTTCGGAGCCTCAGTCAAGCCCTGCTTGACTGCATCGAACGCCTCCTGGCATTCGGTCGTCCAAATCCACTCAGCTTCCTTCTTGAGAAGCTGTGACAGCGGGCGAATCTTGCCCACGTAGTTCTCCACGTACTTGCACAAGTACGTGGCAAGCCCAAGGAACTGCCTCAGTTCCTTCACATTGGATGGCGTGGGCCATTCATTGATCACTCTGACCTTCTCTGGGTCAGGGCGCACGCCGTCTTTCCCCACGAGACACCCCAGCACGGGTATCTCGTTCGCCCCGAAGATGCACTTCTTCAGGTTCGCATAGAGCTTATGCTTCCTCATAAGCTCTAGCAGCTTCCGGAGATGCACCTTGTGCATCTCAATGTCCGTCTTCCCGTTCACAGCCCGGCTGTGGACGAACACGTCGTCGAAATAACTCGGTGCGAAGTCGCGCACCGAGCGCAATAGATGAGTCACACATCTATTGAACGTCGCAGGGGCATTCTTGAGTCCCTGCGGCATGACGAGCCACTCCCACAGCATACCGCTGGGAGTGCTTACCGCTGTGAGAGGGATGTCCCTCTCACGCATGAGGATTTGATAGAATCCATCACGCAGATCTAGAGCACTGAAGATAGTGCTCAAGGCCATCGAATCGATGATAACATCTTTTCGCGGTATCGGCGTCTGCGCCGGTATCGTCGCATCGTTCAGCTTGTTGTACGCATGAAAGATGCGCCAGCCGCCCTGTGCCTTCTTGACACAGAACGTTGGGGCACTGTGCGGGGACTTTGATTCCCGCACTTGACCTGCAAGACGACGACTCTCAAAGAAGTCGTCGATCGCTTGAACTTGTTCACGCGGCAGTGGCCACTGCCGTGTAACGCAATACTTTGTTCCCGGCACGAGATCAATCTCGTGCTGTACGCCCTTGTCCTTCGGAAGCTCCGAAGGAATCTTGTCCGGGAGTACATCCTTGTACTCCCGCAGCACCTCATAGTAGGGACTCGACCTCAACGAGTCCCAACTCTGTTCCTCGAAGCGCTGCTTCTTAGTCTTCGCACTGAGGGTATCATCGCCCTCAGTGATCCCATCGACGACGAGCTGCTTCAGCTCCTCGGCCTCGCGGTCCACCCTCTCAATCTCTGAGAGGATGCAAATTTGTTCGATGCGTCCATCGAACAACTCTCGCGCAAAGCCCTTCCAGTTCATGACTGGAAGCGCGGTCAACGCCGACGCACTCGTCGGCGGATTCTCCAACCGCATCCTCTGGTACTGCAATCCAGTACCAGTACGTGTCAAGACGTTCAGCGTCTCGACACTCGGTGTCTGCCGCGCAGAAACACCAGCCTCAGTCTCTTGCTGAGGCTCGCGCAGCTTCAATGGCTTGCGCCGCGAAAGTCTTCCCTGGAGCCGCGCTCCAGGTGCTCCGCGTCCAAGGGGCTCTGCCTTGGACGGGTCGTCTTCGCAATCGTCAGCGGACTCGCTCCGCTGACTCGCACTATCAAGCACCGCTTGAGTGCCGCTCGTCGCGTGCAGTCCTTCTGCACGTGAGCACACAGGTTGTTCTGGTGCTGGACGTTTGCAACCGCCAGCACCTCCTGCCGCGTGGTCGGCTCCTGCCGCCACGCCTCCATCAACTCCGCGAGCTGATGGAGCCTCCACATCGTCGACTATCGCAGTCGACGTGTCTTCGCTAGCTTTGTGAGCTAGCGGCCCTTTGTTTGTATCATCGACTCCCGGAGCCGATGTACGATCGCTAGTTCCTTGAACTAGCCGCGCGTCTGTCACGTCAGCCATCGCAGCTGACGTCTGTCCGTCGGTTCCTTGAACCGGAATTCTATTGGCTTCGTCAGCCATCAAGGCTGACGCGCAATCGTCGACGCGACACGCGAGACTGCATCACCAGTAGGACGCCCCGCGCCTACTGGTCCTTGGCGTTTTTTGAACGCCCGCCCGGATGCACACTCGCTGTGCATTCGCGTGCAAAGTGACCGATGTTACTACACTTGTAACATCGTACCTTGAACCCCTTACGCTGCTGTTGACCAGCAGTCGTAGCACTCGAGAGGTCCATAGGCTCCGGACCTCCCGCCTTCGGTACAGGACGCGCCGGCTTCGGCGCGTTCGCATGGAGTTTAGCTTGACGCCGGCTAAACTCCTCTTGCATCGCAAGGCTTATGGCTTCCTCGAGAGTATTCGGATACTCTCGAAAGAGGTATGTCTTGACGGGACCGTCTCTCAGTCCCTTCATGAACGTGACGACCTTGGTCGCCTCGTCGACCGGGTTGGCCACTATGTTCGATACCAAGTATCGAGCACGCTGGGCATAGGAATGCACGTCATCCTTGCCCTGCTGTAGATCGAGGAACTCCGCCCTCGATCTGAACTCGTTCTTCGGGGGCTCAAACGCGAGCTTGAGCTCCTCCTTAAAACCTTCGTACGTGCCGAAGCACATAGGATCCGAGAGTCGGCGCCCATAGGCCCAACTCCTCGCGCGTCCGCCCAAGCATGACATGGCGAACGCGACCTTCGACATCGAATCGACGATACGTAGAGCCGCAACGGCTGTGTCGAGTTCGACAAGCCAACGAAGGAGGGTCTCGTCCTCCTTACCTGCATAGGTACTCACGTGGAGTTTCAACGACTCCACGCGTGGCTTCGGGAAGCCACCGAGGTAGCAACATCTCGTTGCTCCTTAACAATGTACCCCAGAGCAACACCGTGTTGCTCTGTCGGCGATAGCGTGCGAAGCATCGCCGCTACCGCTGCCTCACCAATGACTCGTGAGAGTCGTTGGAGCGCCTCCCACTCTGGATCCGAGAGGTGGGGGCAGTCCGTGCGCGTCACGGACTGGTGTGGGGTCCCCGTGGACCCCTCATCCATGGGGGAGTTCTCTACCCCGCGTTCGTATGACTCCATACGAACGAACAGCAGTCGGTCGTGGGACGGACTACAAAGTGCTACCAGGTGTAATGGGCCTACTAAGGCCTATTAGGTGGCGTACACGTGCGCTTACGTGTATGAGGAAGCGTGCAATAGATTAAACTTAATTTAATTATACTTACGTCCGTAAATATAATTAAATCAAATATAACAATATTAACTGCAGAAATACCGTAAAATGAGAACTGTTGTTGAATTTGGCACAAGCCAATTATGGACCTCCTAAATCTGATTGCTATCTGTTTCTAAAGGGTTCTGTCAATGTGTGGTTGACAGAATTCTGATTTCTTCTAAGAGCACTGATTGGTAGAAATGCTTCGCTTTCTACCAATAACATGCGTAAATGCACGCGAGCCATCCAATGATATGGCCCGCCCATGTATCCATTGGTGTGCTCCACACACCAAGGCCTGAGGTCCGTTTTCAACCTCTTCCAGCTCGAAGCGTCCGCGCAATGCTGACTTAGCGCCCCCCCCCAAGTCGAGGGTGTAACAGGGTTACACGTACAAGTGGTTACACCACTTGTAACTCTAACAGTTGCGCTAACTGTTAGAGGTTGGAAACGGACCTCAGGCCTTGGTGTGTGGAGCACACCAATGGATACATGGGCGGGCCATATCATTGGATGGCTCGCGTGCATTTACGCATGTTATTGGTAGAAAGCGAAGCATTTCTACCAATCAGTGCTCTTAAAAGAAATCAGAATTCTGTCAACCACACATTGACAGAACCCTTTAGAAACAGATAGCAATCAGATTTAGGAGGTCCATAATTGGCTTGTGCCAAATTCAACAACAGTTCTCATTTTACGGTATTTCTGCAGTTAATATTGTTATATTTGATTTAATTATATTTACGGACGTAAGTATAATTAAATTAAGTTTAATCTATTGCACGCTTCCTCATACACGTAAGCGCACGTGTACGCCACCTAATAGGCCTTAGTAGGCCCATTACACCTGGTAGCACTTTGTAGTCCGTCCCACGACCGACTGCTGTTCGTTCGTATGGAGTCATACGAACGCGGGGTAGAGAACTCCCCCATGGATGAGGGGTCCACGGGGACCCCACACCAGTCCGTGACGCGCACGGACTGCCCCCACCTCTCGGATCCAGAGTGGGAGGCGCTCCAACGACTCTCACGAGTCATTGGTGAGGCAGCGGTAGCGGCGATGCTTCGCACGCTATCGCCGACAGAGCAACACGGTGTTGCTCTGGGGTACATTGTTAAGGAGCAACGAGATGTTGCTACCTCGGTGGCTTCCCCGAAGCCACGCGTGGAGTCGTTGAAACTCCACGTGAGTACCTATGCAGGTAAGGAGGACGAGACCCTCCTTCGTTGGCTTGTCGAACTCGACACAGCCGTTGCGGCTCTACGTATCGTCGATTCGATGTCGAAGGTCGCGTTCGCCATGTCATGCTTGGGCGGACGCGCGAGGAGTTGGGCCTATGGGCGCCGACTCTCGGATCCTATGTGCTTCGGCACGTACGAAGGTTTTAAGGAGGAGCTCAAGCTCGCGTTTGAGCCCCCGAAGAACGAGTTCAGATCGAGGGCGGAGTTCCTCGATCTACAGCAGGGCAAGGATGACGTGCATTCCTATGCCCAGCGTGCTCGATACTTGGTATCGAACATAGTGGCCAACCCGGTCGACGAGGCGACCAAGGTCGTCACGTTCATGAAGGGACTGAGAGACGGTCCCGTCAAGACATACCTCTTTCGAGAGTATCCGAATACTCTCGAGGAAGCCATAAGCCTTGCGATGCAAGAGGAGTTTAGCCGGCGTCAAGCTAAACTCCATGCGAACGCGCCGAAGCCGGCGCGTCCTGTACCGAAGGCGGGAGGTCCGGAGCCTATGGACCTCTCGAGTGCTACGACTGCTGGTCAACAGCAGCGTAAGGGGTTCAAGGTACGATGTTACAAGTGTAGTAACATCGGTCACTTTGCACGCGAATGCACAGCGAGTGTGCATCCGGGCGGGCGTTCAAAAAACGCCAAGGACCAGTAGGCGCGGGGCGTCCTACTGGTGATGCAGTCTCGCGTGTCGCGTCGACGATTGCGCGTCAGCCTTGATGGCTGACGAAGCCAATAGAATTCCGGTTCAAGGAACCGACGGACAGACGTCAGCTGCGATGGCTGACGTGACAGACGCGCGGCTAGTTCAAGGAACTAGCGATCGTACATCGGCTCCGGGAGTCGATGATACAAACAAAGGGCCGCTAGCTCACAAAGCTAGCGAAGACACGTCGACTGCGATAGTCGACGATGTGGAGGCTCCATCAGCTCGCGGAGTTGATGGAGGCGTGGCGGCAGGAGCCGACCACGCGGCAGGAGGTGCTGGCGGTTGCAAACGTCCAGCACCAGAACAACCTGTGTGCTCACGTGCAGAAGGACTGCACGCGACGAGCGGCACTCAAGCGGTGCTTGATAGTGCGAGTCAGCGCAGCGAGTCCGCTGACGATTGCGAAGACGACCCGTCCAAGGCAGAGCCCCTTGGACGCGGAGCACCTGGAGCGCGGCTCCAGGGAAGACTTTCGCGGCGCAAGCCATTGAAGCTGCGCGAGCCTCAGCAAGAGACTGAGGCTGGTGTTTCTGCGCGGCAGACACCGAGTGTCGAGACGCTGAACGTCTTGACACGTACTGGTACTGGATTGCAGTACCAGAGGATGCGGTTGGAGAATCCGCCGACGAGTGCGTCGGCGTTGACCGCGCTTCCAGTCATGAACTGGAAGGGCTTTGCGCGAGAGTTGTTCGATGGACGCATCGAACAAATTTGCATCCTCTCAGAGATTGAGAGGGTGGACCGCGAGGCCGAGGAGCTGAAGCAGGTCGTCGTCGATGGGATCACTGAGGGCGATGATACCCTCAGTGCGAAGACTAAGAAGCAGCGCTTCGAGGAACAGAGTTGGGACTCGTTGAGGTCGAGTCCCTACTATGAGGTGCTGCGGGAGTACAAGGATGTACTCCCGGACGAGATTCCTTCGGAGCTTCCGAAGGACAAGGGCGTACAGCACGAGATTGATCTCGTGCCGGGAACAAAGTATTGCGTTACACGGCAGTGGCCACTGCCGCGTGAACAAGTTCAAGCGATCGACGACTTCTTTGAGAGTCGTCGTCTTGCAGGTCAAGTGCGGGAATCAAAGTCCCCGCACAGTGCCCCAACGTTCTGTGTCAAGAAGGCACAGGGCGGCTGGCGCATCTTTCATGCGTACAACAAGCTGAACGATGCGACGATACCGGCGCAGACGCCGATACCGCGAAAAGATGTTATCATCGATTCGATGGCCTTGAGCACTATCTTCAGTGCTCTAGATCTGCGTGATGGATTCTATCAAATCCTCATGCGTGAGAGGGACATCCCTCTCACAGCGGTAAGCACTCCCAGCGGTATGCTGTGGGAGTGGCTCGTCATGCCGCAGGGACTCAAGAATGCCCCTGCGACGTTCAATAGATGTGTGACTCATCTATTGCGCTCGGTGCGCGACTTCGCACCGAGCTATTTCGACGACGTGTTCATCCACAGCCGGGCTGTGAACGGGAAGACGGACATTGAGATGCACAAGGTGCATCTCCGGAAGCTGCTAGAGCTTATGAGGAAGCATAAGCTCTATGCGAACCTGAAGAAGTGCATCTTCGGGGCGAACGAGATACCCGTGCTGGGGTGTCTCGTGGGGAAAGACGGCGTGCGCCCTGACCCAGAGAAGGTCAGAGTGATCAATGAATGGCCCACGCCATCCAATGTGAAGGAACTGAGGCAGTTCCTTGGGCTTGCCACGTACTTGTGCAAGTACGTGGAGAACTACGTGGGCAAGATTCGCCCGCTGTCACAGCTTCTCAAGAAGGAAGCTGAGTGGATTTGGACGACCGAATGCCAGGAGGCGTTCGATGCAGTCAAGCAGGGCTTGACTGAGGCTCCGAACTTGGCCGTCGCCGACCAAGATCGTCCATTCCACGTAGTGTGTGATGCATCCGATTTCGCGATCGGATGTGCATTGATGCAACACGATCACGAGGGCCGTGATCGTGTGGTCTACTATCAGTCGCGTCAGCTGAAGCCAGCTGAGCGCAATTACCCCGTACATGACAAGGAGCTCCTTGCCATGAAGAATGCACTCGCAAAGTTTCGAGTGTATTTACTTGGGAGTAGACCATTCGTGGTCTACACCGACCACGCATCACTGCATACGGCGATTAAATCGCCGCACATCTCGCAACGTATGGCGAGATGGTTGTCCTTCTTCGCGGAGTACAACTTCCGGGTGGAGTACAAACCCGGAAGACTCAACGTAGTGGCCGACGCGTTATCGCGTCGACCTGATTATGCGGAGACAGTCGACGTCGTGAGGACAAGTGTGCCATCGTCAATGTTGATTGACGACGTGAAGGACGCGTATGCAAGGGATGCAGACGCGAAGGAGCTGCTGGAGTTCCTCGCAGCACCTTCCGACGAGGCACGTCGGAAGCTAACTCCTCACCTTCGAGCTCGTGTACACCGCTATCGTGTACACGAAGGGCTACTGCTAGACGACAATGCGGATCGCATTGTCGTTCCGAATGATCATGATCTGCGGCTGCGGATCATGTTCGAGTACCACGATGCCCCTACGGCAGGGCATCCGGGTCGTGAGAAGACATACACTCTTCTCACGCGTGACTTCTACTGGCACCACCAGTACAAGTGGGTACGCAAGTACGTTCGTGCTTGCGAGGTTTGCCAGCGCGTGAAGCCTGCGCCGTTTACGCAGGCTCCTCTTCAATCACTTCCGACTCCGTCGGAGTGTTGGCAGGCCATGTCCATGGACTTTGTCTTCGGTCTTCCGCCCGACAACAAGCGGAGGACAGGCATCGTTGTCTTTGTGGACCGATTCAGCAAGATGGTCCATCTTGCTGCCGTCCCGGCTACTGTTACAGCCGCGCAGACTGCGCGACTGTTTGTTGACATGGTGTTCAAACACCATGGCATGCCGCTAGACATTGTGTCGCACCGTGATCCACGCTTCACAGCGCGGTTCTGGCAAGAAGTGTTTACACTTCTTGGTTCACAGTTATCAATGTCGACTGCGGATCATCCGCAGACGGACGGCCAGACTGAACGCGTCAACCGAGTACTGGTTGACGCGCTGAAGAGCTACGCACACTCGTTCCCGCATTGAAACGAGCGTTTACCGATGGCAGAGTTTGCCATCAACAACTCGGTGCATGCCTCGACAGGGCATACACCGTTCTACGTGAATGCCATGCGGCATCCACGTTTGCCGAGCATGCTCGGCGGGGTAGCTTCCTCCTTAAGTGGGGGAGGATCTACGGTTGCGTCTGAACAACCGCAGAGGACGGCTGATGACGTACTATCAGCTGCGGTGACGCGAGCTGCGTCTCGTTCGAGCAGGAACGAGCGCGAGATGTCTGTGCCGGGCACAGACATAGGGGACGATAGCGAGCAGGCAGGGCCTGCTGCGGACGAAGGCGACGAGCTGAAAGGATTCAGGTTGAATGCGCTAGACTTTGTCCAGCGAAGACAAGCCGTAATACGGTTTGTGCAAGATGCTATCGCAGCTTCTGTCGATCGACAGAAGCTGAACGCAGACAATGTTGGTAGGGGCAACATGAATGAATTCAAAAAGGGTTCATTGGTTTTGTTAGCTACACAAAACCTACCTAAACATGCAGTGTCTGATTTTGGAGCAAGTAAGCTTGCTCCAAGGTTCATCGGGCCGTTCAAAGTACTTGAACGGCACGGCAACGCGTACCGGCTGGACATACCGTCCAGCATGAGACTCAATCCGACGTTCTACGTCGGGCGGTTGAAGCCGTACGTGCAGCACGAGTCATCTACGGGTGATGACTCGCCTGAGAGGCCTGAAAGGCATTCTCGAGATCGCTCCCGCGAGCGATCAGAGCGTTCAACCTCGTCCCGAGACCGGACGAGATGTTCGATGCAGTCTGCGCAGCCTGCGCAGCATCAGCACGGAGGACTCGAACCTCCTGCTTCAGAGCAGCCATCCCGGCGCTCTGAGACTGCTCGAGCGCCGCAACACGATCGTGCAGGGCACGATCGCCATGGTCATAGCGTTGACCATACGGAGGGAGTGTTTTCGCCCCCTCCGCCGCCGTTGCGAGACGCGACTGGGTCGATCCGCTGGATAGTTGAGCGGATCGTGGCTCATAAGAGAACGAACCCTCAAGAGGTTCGTTTTCGTATTCGTTGGAGAGGATTTCCTCCCCATCGAGACACATGGGAGCCACGGAACGTCCTGATGGAGGACGTTCCGGGAATGGTGAGGGCGTACGAAGCCCACCATAACTTGCAGGCCTAAGGCTTGCACGAGGAGTGCTGCGGTCACCCACAGCACTCGGAGCTTCACGTGACTCAAGACGAGCACGGAGCACCTTGATGTGATCGGGTACACGGGTCGTCGTGTACCCCAGTATATCACGGTCGGAGATACGTGTTGCCAGAGGTGGGCAACACGGACAGGGTGTGCCAAAGGGAACGGCACACAGGATCCCCGCTTCCATGCTTGCTTCATGGAGGCGTTCACACTTACCGCGCACGGTGTAAGTGTAGTAGCGATCGCGAGCATTCTTGATACGCTCGCGATAGGCTTTCGGGTCTTTGTTGAAGTTTTCAACAAAGGCATTCCACGACTGACAAAGTGCCTGCCACTCTGGCACTTTGCTCTTGCGCGAAGTCTTCTTCGCGCTGAAGTATCGGAGCTCATGGAAGAGCCCGATGTAGTAGTCGCGTCTTTGAGTCAGGGACTCAAAGACAATGCCAACAGCGACTTCGTCGTCGATGATACTGTTGTCGTGGTACAACAGTATCGGGTTCGGTGGTGAACTAGCACCGAACCGGTCATGGATCTCTGCCTCGGTAGGCATCCATGCAGCGCGCACTGGTGGTGGATCAGTGCGCGGAGAGTTGAGCGCCCTCGACATGGGGGACGCTAAGTCATCATTGCGCGGACGCTTCGAGCTGGAAGCGTCCGAGGCCTCTTCGCGGGGGCGTCGAGACCCCTGGGGTGGGTCGTGCGTGTCTTCGGACGAAGACACGTGGGCAGGAGCCTCTTCGTGAAGCTCCCCATCTTCAGAATCTTCGTAGTCGAGAGGATACTCGTCGGAGTCGGCAGCGAAGTCGGACTTCTTCGCTGCATGCTTCTCCTTGAGGAGAACATGGTACTCGGAGACAGAGAGTTTACTCTCTGTCGAACGACTGGAAGCAGCAGTGCTAGTGGGCACTGCCGCTGTTGTGCTTGCTGCAGAAGCAGCAGGCGAGGCTTGCGCGTCCGCGGCTGCGGACGTGGACTTGAGCGTTGGCGAGTTCATTCGGAAATGAACTCGTGGATTCTTCCTGTAACTTGACGGCCTTGTCAAGTTATGTCGGTTAACGTATCCGGATGGGTACGTTAAGTCTTAAGGGGGGGATGGTGTAACAGGGTTACACGTACAAGTGGTTACACCACTTGTAACTCTAACAGTTGCGCTAACTGTTAGAGGTTAGAAACGGACCTCAGGCCTTGGTGTGTGGAGCACACCAATGGATACATGGGCGGGCCATATCATTGGATGGCTCGCGTGCATTTACGCATGTTATTGGTAGAAAGCGAAGCATTTCTACCAATCAGTGCTCTTAACCCCTTGGACGCGGAGGGTTGCAATATCGTCTTATGCTGTTCAGAACAGCATAACCGTTACTTAGATTCACTATGCCATGAAATCCGCAAAAGTGTACCCTCGCCCCTTCCCATAAATTGATCGAATGTTATTGGCCCACGTGTACAAAGCCAACAGTTTAATTGGTACATGAAAACAGGTGGCTTGAAGTACCGCGCGTAAAGATCAGTATCTCAAATTTTGAAAAATACAAATTTTGGTTCCCTTTGCCGCTTTTGCGCCAAGCCACTCATTCTTCGTTTTTGCCGACTCAAGCGCAAGCATGACATACTTTATGGATTTTAAGTCGGTATGGCCGCTTCTACGAAAGGAAGGTTGGACGTGGAAACCTGCAACCGGTATCCAGATCCAGTAGGTCATATTTTGTTGCGCCACGATAATATACTAACTTGCGTAAATGCGTGTAGTCACAACTACCTGAAACCAGAAAGCAAAATTAGGGGAGGTAAACGCGGCACGGACTATTTCAATGGCGAGGATGAACTACTGGCGTATGTGCGCAGCGACACGGAGCTGTGCGCACGGCTTAATATCGCGAACGTATGGGTGCGCCCGCCTTCCCAAGCGAGTAAGTAGTATCTTGCTGTTTCTATGTATATATACAAGTGACTTACTGTTTGTGTTGAATTGTAGTCCAAAGTACTATAGGTGTTGCTGCACCAGACTCTCCGACCCCAGTACCTTATCCGTTGGCTGCAATTGCGCCAAAGAGAGATGCGCTTGTATCAGGTAAAGTACCGGAGAAGAAACGCATTAGACAGACGTCTACAGAGCTGAAGGCCGCAAAACATTCTTCAAAGAAGACGAAGAAGATGACAAAGAAACAGCTAGACAAAGAAGCAGCTGATCACCGTCGGGAGCTCTCGTCGTTCGGTAGAGTGTGGGGAGGTGAAAACGCGCAAGGTACTACTTTGTTTCAGTGCTACTGTCTATAGATATCTAACTGGGTATTTGTAGCGAACGATGGACTTCGTGCAGATCCCCCTCAGACAAACCAAGAACCGGGTTCCACGAGTACTGACAAGAACGGTATAAGAATGTGATTATATGCTGACATTATGTTAAGCTGACGCTGTCGTAATGATTTTTAGATAATGCTGACAATGGAGGGCAAGCTAACGCTGACACGACAGGTATAGTCAACTGGTTTTATGCGGACTTGATCATATGCTGACGTGGAGTGTATACAGAAAATGCTAATGCTGACTTGGTAGCATCTTCCAGCGCGGGCTCTCCAGGTATAGCATTGCTGATTTATGCTGACGAATATGTTTGCTAACTTTGAGTGTGAATTGTAGTAGCTAGTGATGATACCAATGAATCTCCAGTCGCATATACCGATGGTGATGTGGATTTAGTCATCGCCAGCAGCAGCGATGGTGCAAACAGTGTGTACACTTTTGATGGGAGTGATGGTGATGCTATGGAGTCGGAAGATTGTACTGGCAACACGACCCGAAACAAAGGTGGAGTAATGATTCCGCCTGCAGAAGTCAGTTCGTCTCAACTTCAACGAATCGAATTCTCGGTGATAGAAGCCACTGATCCGAACCTCGTATTGGGAGAAGATGAAGATTTTCTAGATTCGGACGGAGAAGGGAGCGATGATTTGGTGGAGACTGCTGAAACGCTTGACGATGAAGCTTCCAGCGAGACTGAAGATACAAACGAGTCAGTCACAGAAGAGGTCAGTCGTATGATTGGCCTTATGAAGCCAGCTGAAATTGATGATATGCGCTTACGCATCCAAGGTGTCTGTTGTTGGTTTTATTTGTTATGGAGCCAAGGAGGGTTTATCTGACGGACGTTATGCTGACAGGGTCGTCTGAAATTTATGACAGCACGCAACTTGCTACCATGGCGCAGAATGGATGGACTGTTCTTCCGGATGATACAACAGCACCTGTCACTAATGATGCTGGTGTAGACAAGATGTACGACGGGTACTGTGGACCCTCACAAGGCGTCATAGCTGCAGCGCAATCACCTATCGATCTCTTCTACTATTTCCTGCCAAAATCGTTCTGGCGGCATGTTGCAAGCGAATCTAACCGATATTGGAAGCAAACTCTTGAAGCACGCCTTGAGAAAACGGTCTAACAAGAAGGGAAGGTGACGCACCGGCCTCAGAAGAGTAGAGAAAAACTGAGAAAGCGCCTGATGAAATTTGAGAAGATTCTGCCGCACGAAGTTGTTCAATGGGTTGGGCTGATGTTGGCTCACGCCTTGAGTCCTCGAAAGTCGTTTGAGATGCACTGGAATACGGTCGAGGATGGTGTAATCCCTGCAGGAACTTTTGGAAAGGTCATGTCTCGAGACCGCTTTCGGCTCATTACCAGATTTCTTCATTTTACTGACAACGAAGATCCTGCGGCTTCTAGTGATAGAGGCTGGAAAATCCGTTCGGTGCTGGCAACTGTGGAAACTACATTCAAGGAGGGGTATGTCTTGGGTTCAAGGGTGGCCATAGACGAAGGTATGCTGCCTTCGTTCAATCGACGTAATCCGACACGCATGTACATGAAGGACAAGCCTCATAAGTGGGGAACCAAGTGCGTCATGACGTGTTGCGCTGAGTCTGGCTACTGCAAAAGGTAATGCTGACAGTGTCACGATAAATTGGTGTAGTTATGCTGACTTATAGTATACTGTTGTGCACGGCAGAGTTGAAGTTGACGTTGGGCGAAAGAAGGACAAGGAGGGTGCTCAATCGATGGACACAAAGAGCGGCCCGGCGGCCGTCATACGGAATATTGCAAGTGTTTTCCGTGGACTCCCTTACCAAGGAAGACGCCTCGTGGTTGCAGATCGGTTTTATACTTCTGTGCCGCTAGTACAACAACTGCGTACTATGGGCTTCAATTTCGTTGGGACTATTCAAACGAATCGAAAAGGGTGGTGCAAAGGGGTTGAGTTTGCCTTCAAGAAGCGACCTGCAGGCTTTAGAAGGGGCTCCTTCAAAATGGCGATCGCTAAAAGCAATCCGGGTCTAGTGGCGTTGGGCTGGGTTGATAACAGGTCGGTTTACTTCCTAGCATCTTAAGTTGGAACAGAGATGACGAGCGTTCAGCGCCGTGAAAAAAATGGAGAGCAGAGCACTGTTCCTTGCCCGGGGGTTGTTGCAGAATACCAGCGCTTCATGGGTGGTGTTGATCGCCATGATCAACTGCGACTTCAGTCGTACTCTATGCAATTAGCGGCAAGGTAAATGCTATCCTGACAATGTCATCTTATGATTTCTAATTTATGCTGTTCTGTATACCAGGTTTCAGAAGTACTACAAGAGTCTCTTCCTTGGGCTATTAGACATGGCCATGGTGAACGCGTACATCGTACATTCGCTTTTGTGGGAGAAACAACGCAAGAGGAAGATGTCACATTACGGGTTCTTGGCAAGAATGCACAAGCAACTTATCCTCGAAACAGAGACAGCATTTACAGAGACAACCGGAACATTTCGACCTACTACTACAGTTACTGAACAAGTTGCTGTACATGGCAGGCATTCGCTAGTCCAAACAGCAGATACGCGCATGAACAACGGAATCCAGAGGCTGAGACAGCGCCAGTGTAAAGTCTGCTCCTGCTACAAGCCTGAAGGTAAGCGGCGTGGGGGAACGTCGACATTCTACTGCCCAAAGTGTTCGGAGGACAAGAAGGGCGTGGTGACGCTTTGCAACAAAGTCCGAGGGCATCCAGCAAACGAAGGGATGACTTGTGCACAGATTTGGCATATCCTGTGGCAGAACGGTGAGTTTTCGCCAAAGGAGAGTCACATTCGAGACCGCAGTCTTGTCAACCCATAGCTAATAACGTCAATATATGCACCTTTACTATCTAAGCCGTTTATTGGTACATGTATCTGCACATCCATTCGCCTCTGTTAGCTCTCGCTGGGCATCTAGTAGCTGCTGCCACCTTGCCTCTGCTGTTTGTTTGCGCTGCTGCTTGGGCTCAAGTTGGGGGGAGGAGGGAAATGCTTGTCTGTGATGTGTGGGTTGAGTCCTTGTTTGTCTCTAAATTTAGAGCTTGCATAGAATGATCAGTAAACAGTTGATTGGAGAATTTTAAATCCGCAGATCACACCATCCTCTTTTGCGGAATAATTACCGAGGAGGTTAGCTACATTCGTCGCTAAGAAAGTGCATTTTTTACCTTGATTTCACTATCATATATTTTAACAAAACTATTTTCTTATACCCTCCGGGAGGGTATAAGCACTTTTTGTAGCCTATCCGTGTCACACCTCCGCGTCCAAGGGGTTAAGAGAAATCAGAATTCTGTCAACCACACATTGACAGAACCCTTTAGAAACAGATAGCAATCAGATTTAGGAGGTCCATAATTGGCTTGTGCCAAATTCAACAACAGTTCTCATTTTACGGTATTTCTGCAGTTAATATTGTTATATTTGATTTAATTATATTTACGGACGTAAGTATAATTAAATTAAGTTTAATCTATTGCACGCTTCCTCATACACGTAAGCGCACGTGTACGCCACCTAATAGGCCTTAGTAGGCCCATTACAGAGGGCGCTCATCTCTCCGCGCACTGATCCACCACAAGTGCGCGCTGCATGGATGCCTACTGAGGCAGAGATCCATGACCGGTTCGGTGCTAGTTCACCACCGAACCCGATACTGTTGTACCACGACAACAGTATCATCGACGACGAAGTCGCTGTTGCCATTGTCTTTGAGTCCCCGACTCAAAGACGCGACTACTACATCGGGCTCTTCCATGAGCTCCGATACTTCAGCGCGAAGAAGACTTCGCGCAAGAGCAAAGTGCCAGAGTGGCAGGCACTTTGTCAGTCGTGGAATGCCTTTGTTGAAAACTTCAACAAAGACCCGAAAGCCTATCGCGAGCGTATCAAGAATGCTCGCGATCGCTACTACACTTACACCGTGCGCGGTAAGTGTGAACGCCTCCATGAAGCAAGCATGGAAGCGGGGATCCTGTGTGCCGTTCCCTTTGGCACACCCTGTCCGTGTTGCCCACCTCTGGCAACACGTATCTCCGACCGTGATATACTGGGGTACACGACGACCCGTGTACCCGATCACATCAAGGAGCTCCGTGCTCGTCTTGAGTCACGTGAAGCTCCGAGTGCTGTGGGTGACTGCAGCACTCCTCACCCACAGCACTCCTCGTGCAAGCCTTAGGCCTGCAAGTTATGGTCGGTCACCCACAGCACGCCTCGTGCAAGCCTTAGGCCTGCAAGTTATGGTGGGCTTCGTACGCCCTCACCATTCCCGGAACGTCCTCCATCAGGGCGTTCCGTGGCTCCCATGTGTCTCGATGGGGAGGAAATCCTCTCCAACGAATACGAAAACGAACCTCTTGAGGGTTCGTTCTCTTATGAGCCACGATCCGCTCAACTATCCAGCGGATCGACCCAGTCGCGTCTCGCAACGGCGGCGGAGGGGGCGAAAACACTCCCTCCGTATGGTCAACGCTATGACCATGGCGATCGTGCCCTGCACGATCGTGTTGCGGCGCTCGAGCAGTCTCAGAGCGCCGGGATGGCTGCTCTGAAGCAGGAGGTTCGAGTCCTCCGTGCTGATGCTGCGCAGGCTGCGCAGACTGCATCGAACATCTCGTCCGGTCTCGGGACGAGGTTGAACGCTCTGATCGCTCGCGGGAGCGATCTCGAGAATGCCTTTCAGGCCTCTCAGGCGAGTCATCACCCGTAGATGACTCGTGCTGCACGTACGGCTTTCAACCGCCCGACGTAGAACGTCGGATGGAGTCTCATGCTGGACGGTATGTCCAGCCGGTACGCGTTGCCGTGCCGTTCAAGTACTTTGAACGGCCCGATGAACCTTGGAGCAAGCTTACTTGCTCCAAAATCAGACACTGCATGTTTAGGTAGGTTTTGTGTAGCTAACAAAACCAATGAACCCTTTTTGAATTCATTCATGTTGCCCCTACCAACATTGTCTGCGTTCAGCTTCTGTCGATCGACAGAAGCTGCGATAGCATCTTGCACAAACCGTATTACGGCTTGTCTTCGCTGGACAAAGTCTAGCGCATTCAACCTGAATCCTTTCAGCTCGTCGCCTTCGTCCGCAGCAGGCCCTGCCTGCTCGCTATCGTCCCCTATGTCTGTGCCCGGCACAGACATCTCGCGCTCGTTCCTGCTCGAACGAGACGCAGCTCGCGTCACCGCAGCTGATAGTACGTCATCAGCCGTCCTCTGCGGTTGTTCAGACGCAACCGTAGATCCTCCCCCACTTAAGGAGGAAGCTACCCCGCCGAGCATGCTCGGCAAACGTGGATGCCGCATGGCATTCACGTAGAACGGTGTATGCCCTGTCGAGGCATGCACCGAGTTGTTGATGGCAAACTCTGCCATCGGTAAACGCTCGTTTCAATGCGGGAACGAGTGTGCGTAGCTCTTCAGCGCGTCAACCAGTACTCGGTTGACGCGTTCAGTCTGGCCGTCCGTCTGCGGATGATCCGCAGTCGACATTGACAACTGTGAACCAAGAAGTGTAAACACTTCTTGCCAGAACCGCGCTGTGAAGCGTGGATCACGGTCCGACACAATGTCGAGCGGCATGCCATGGTGTTTGAACACCATGTCAACAAACAGTCGCGCAGTCTGCGCGGCTGTAACAGTAGCCGGGACGGCAGCAAGATGGACCATCTTGCTGAATCGATCCACAAAGACAACGATGCCTGTCCTCCGCTCGTTGTCGGGCGGAAGACCCCATGGACATGGACTGCCAACACTCCGACGGAGTCGGAAGTGATTGAAGAGGAGCCTGCGTAAACGGCGCAGGCTTCACGCGCTGGCAAACCTCGCAAGCACGAACGTACTTGCGTACCCACTTGTACTGGAGGTGCCAGTAGAAGTCACGCGTAAGAAGAGTGTATGTCTTCTCACGACCCGGATGCCCTGCCGTAGGGGCATCGTGGTACTCGAACATGATCCGCAGCCGCAGATCATGATCATTCGGAACGACAATGCGATCCGCATTGTCGGGGGGTCTGTAAGGCAGCTCCTGGTGCCAAATTCGGAGTCTGCGGCTGTTAACCTGTGGGTGTTGAGGAGAAAGCTGGAATGAATTGAATGAGTTACTTGCAGCTATTCTGGACTGAGCATAGGGAGATCTGAGTTGTAGGTACCTTTGGGGATGAGCAAGATGGCAAGAGCACCAACACTTATACTCAATGATATCGTCCTGGAGAGTGCGGATTATGTCCATGACTTGCCTGAAGTGAAGATGCCGATTGAAGCGAAGAAAAAGGTTGAAAGACAATCTGTCTTCCAGGCGATGTCAGAACTTATTGCTCTAGATCTAATCGCTTCCGACCCAGTGGCTGCCCTGATTACTGACTTTACCGGCGATTGGCGGTTCTTTTGGGTCGCCGAAAAGGAAAACAGTAACACTTTCGTCAACCAGGGATGGCAATACTGTACGAACGTTTAAACGAACTTCAATTGGATTTCAAAACTTTTTTTTCAAAAACGTTCGAAATGCTGTATGGCTAAGTACGAAAAGCGTGCTACTTGATGAAAGTATACCCCCAAAAACATCGAAAGGGGCCTCTATTCAGTAAACCAAAGTGCGTCGCAACGCCCCAGCGTTGGGAGCATCGGACTGCACATCATTGAACCTGCGGCCAGGGGGTGAACATGCACGAGCTAGTCGACGGTGTGGGAGATCCTGGCTACATCGAGAATGGAGTCGACATCCTCTCATAATGTGACTTGTCCGTCCTGGTTGCCCAAGACCTACGGCGTATCCTCAGAACCTCAGGGATGCAGATTAAAGACTCCACTCTACTTCACGCTATTCTTTCCGATTTACAAGTGCAAGTGCTGTCTAGCAATAATAACGAAGGGTCCACGGAGGTTGAGCTCATGTTTTAGGCTTGGTCAAACCACTACAGTCCACGACTCTTTGACGTATCTACAGAGTTAGATCCATTCGAGAGTTAGATACGGACAGTACTGTTGGGAGCTTTTCAAGCTGCGTGGTAGTAATAAAGTGATTCGCAAACGCATCTAAGCTTCAACCTGATCGAAGCTACTATTAGCGTTTCTACTGTAGTTACTCTAATGCATTTCTATTCGATTAGCAAGGGTTTTGCTTCGTTTTAATGTTCAAACGTTCGTTGAAAGAATTTGAAATCAAAAAATGTTTGAACCTTTTATAGAATGAAATTTCTATTGCCATCACTGCGTCAACAGAGTGAAGATTACGAATCCAGGTGAAGCTTTCGAGTTGATAAGGCAGCTACTAAATCCTAGTGCTACTACGGATGTTACGACCCCGGATTCTGAAATGACCTTCACTATCTTTCCGTCTTAACGCACAAAAATGTTATGCTCTGAATTACTTCGCAAGCATCAATGAATGCAACACAGATTCCATGAAACCTTCGTGGATACAGTTGGGAATTTCGTCGACGATTTCCGGATGATCAATCCAAGCAAGTCCCAACAGTATCGCACCTAACCGGACATGAAGATGTGAGGTCAAGATTGACAGTAAACGATTTCATACCATACGAAGAAAATGGTATCCGAGGACGACATGACGACGTGCTAGAAAAGTGTGAGTGGCGTCAGCGACGACAATTGCCTAACAATTTCTGTCGAGCCATAGGACTCGGCGTTGGCAGAATTGGAAGAAAGGGAAGAACACTTGCGATGAACTTGGTAAAAAGAAGAGTGAGATTGAGATTTAAGAGAGTAAGAGCTGGAGCTTGGTGAGGTTTAGATGCGTGGCTGAGCAGTAGCCAACCATCTAGAATTCTGGTAAAAACCCAGTTCTAGATGGTAAATACAGCTTCTAGATCTATAATATTTACGAGGTTGGTGTACATGTGGTGTGGAGGAGACCAACACTCACACTCCCCCTGTCGCCAAAATTACCACTTGTACGAGCGGCTCGGAAGTTGGTATATGTAACAAGTTTAATTCTAGCTTAATCTAGAATCTAGAAAGTGTGGTTGCTGCTAGAGTCTTCTTACAGTTCAATCTGTAAAGGCTCTACGACATATTTTGGAAGATTTGCGATAGTGTCTTTTCCCTTTTTTTTCAAATTTCTGAGAAGTAGAAAGTAAGAAAATGCCGCCCAAATCAGCTGCTCAAGCGCTAGGAAAGAAGAAGCGAGTACAGCCTTCTGCTAAGAAGCAGAGCCTTCAGCCTCCTGCTAAGAAGCAGAGCCTTCAGCCTCCTGCTAAGAAGCAGCGCCTACAACCACCGACAATTCTGGCTTCTGGGGAAGATGAAAGCGAGGACTCCCCGTGTAGTGACTCAGAGGTCGAAGAGAGCTTCTGCAGTGATGATCTCGAGAGTGAGTGCTCTGCTGGTGTCGGCTCGCAGGATGGATTTAGTAGCGACGAGGACGAGCCTACAGCCGAGGAGACTATGTGGGTGCATGATCCAGAGGCCAAGTACCAAGTATGGCAGATCGACGACGTCCGCTACGATAGTAAAGGAGAGATCTCGGAGGTCTCTGTCCTTTGGGACTGGCGCCCCACACCTCAAAGTCGGCGATATCGACGCTGGGAGCCTGCTGCGTTGCTGATGGAGACTCACAGTGAAGAAGTGAAGCTCGCGGAGCGATTCAAGAAGAGCGGCGTCAAGCACTTTCACCAGTTCTGCAAGACCGACGAGTTCGGCAAGCGCATTTTGGACGCTAGCGATAACTACAACTGTCTTTTCAACGGCCTCAAGATCGGCGCTCGTGTTATCGGACGACCAAATCTCATCCCTGAAGACGTAGTCGACAAGTTTCTCGAAGATGAGCTCAAGGAAGGTCGTGACTTGTTGCAAGGCTGTACCTGGAAACAGTTTGCAAAGTTGCTTCCTCGACTACGTGCCGCTCGGTGTGACCTGGTCATCAACTGCTTCCAGAAAAACTTGGCGCCTGGTGGTCATCGTGGACCAGCTTTTATCAAGAACCTGGTTGTCGAAGATGGATGCTACCTAGTGGGCGCGTACAACCGAAACTTCTACGGACATTGTGTGGTTCTTTGTGTGGCAGACGGCGGCCAGAAGCGCTCCATATTCGATGAAGACACCGACGGCAACATCGTGAAGAAATCCATCGACGAGCAGAATTGGATTGTGTTCTACGCGTTTGTACGCCCATTTCGCGTCTTCAATCGCCGCGGGTAAGTAAATGCCCAAGAATGTCTGAGGTGGATTTTACGGTGAATTTTAAAATCTTGGACAATAAACACAATGCCTTCACCACATAGAGTCTCATTTATTATTGCATTGGGTGTGGTCGGTTTACACGTAGTAACTCTCTCATTTTCTCAAATGATGGCTTAGCCAAAGGTTTAGTGAAGATGTCTGCACACATTTTAGTTGTGTTACAGTAATTGATTGTGAACTCTTTTCTCGCTACTTTTTCTTGTACGAAGAAGTACTTAATATCGATATGCTTGCTCCTGCCATGCAGCTCGGGGTTGTTGCATATCTTGATGCAACTTTGGTTGTCTTCCAGTATCAATGTGGGTTTTGAGCTGTCGTAGCCTAGTTCTCTTAGCAATAGTTTAATGTACATCAGCTCTTGCATGCAATAGCAGAGTGCGATGTACTCTGCCTCTGTTGTAGATAGCACCACTGTGTGGTGGCGGCGTGACACCCAACTAATAGGACTATTGCAGAACATGGTGATATATCCACCAATGCAGCGGCGTGTGTCTTGGCACGACGCATAGTCCGAGTCCGTGTATGCCATCAGGTATTCGTCTGACTGTAGAAACTCTAGGTTTTCAACTCCTCCAAGAGTTATGCCAAAATCCGTTGTGTCTTTTAGGTAGCGCAGACCATGTTTGACTGCCTTCCAATGAGACTTCCCTGGGTTGCCCAGGTACTGGCTGACTTCGCGAAGGAAGTAAGCAAGGTCAGGCCTTGTGCCGGTCATTAGATACATGAAGCTACCCACAGCTTCCCTGTATGGCATTGCTGCCATATTAGCTTTATCCGCTTCGCTGTTTTTGCAATCGCTGGCACTAAGCTTTTGTATGATTGGGGTGCTCGTAGGATAACTTCCTAGCATGTTGAAGCGATCTAGCACTTTGGTGGCATAGCTCTTTTGGTGAATGAAGATAGAGCGAGTAGCACGATTCCTTTCTATCGTCCAACCAAGGAGGTAGGATACTCCCCCTAAATCGGTCATGTGGAATTCTGAGCTTAGGGCCGATTTCACTCGTGCAACGACTTGCTTGGACGGTGAGATGATTAATAGGTCATCGACGTAGACTGAGATGTAGCAAGGTGCATTGAATATAACTTTAAAGAATACGCAACGGTCCTTAATTAGGCGACGGAAACCAAGACGTTCGAGGTATTGTGCGAAAGTGTAGTACCAGACTCGGGGTGCTTGTTTGAGGCCGTAGAGGCTCTTGTCAAGTCTGCAAACGAGTTCAGGATGCGATTTCGACTTAAAACCTTCTGTCTGTTCCATAAAGATCTCAACATCAAGTGAGCCATTGAGGAAAGCCGTTTTAACGTCCATCTGTTCAATTTCATAGTCAAGGATTGCCGCAAGCGTGAGCAGCAGTCGGAGGACTTCCATCCGTACGACAGGTGAAAATATCTCTGTATAGTCAATGCCATACTTCTGCTGGAAACCCTTGATGACCAGGCGAGCTTTAAAGCGCACAATGCTACCAGCGGCATCGCGTTTACGTACGAAAACCCATCGGCAGTGCAGAACCTTACGGCTGTGCGGGCGAGGCACCAGAGTCCATGTCTTGTTGTGCATGAGCGAATGGTATTCTGAGAGAGCGGCAGCGTGCCAGTCAGATGCATGCGGTGACCCCATTGCTTCCTTATAGGTCTTTGGTTCCGGGTCATAGCGAGCAGCTAAGAGAGTAATGATGGTATGACGCTGGGTTTGTTCTTCTTCTAAGTCAATAGACTCGTTCAGCAATAAAGCTTTGGAATACACTACATCAGCGTCTGGATGTTTGATTTTCTTTGGAGAAGAAGGGCAAACGTCAGCATCAGTGGCCACCAGAGAGGCGTGATTTCGTTTGAGGAGTGCACTTAGTGATGGTAGGAGTTCTTTTTGAACAGGTAAAGACGTACTGAGTGGGTCTGGGGTGGCACGTTCAAGGAACGTCAAGTTGGGGAACGTCTCCTCTTTGAACGTAACATCTCGGCTATAGATGATTCTGTTCTCTGTCGTGCTGAGAAGGCGGTATCCTTTTTTGTTTTGCGGTAGGCCGACGAACATGCACAATCGAGCCCGTGCCTGTAATTTGTTGCGATGCGGTTCAGGTATGAGAGCAAATGCTGCACAACCAAAAACTTTGATGTGCGCTAGGGATGGCTTTTTCCCGTGCCAGAGCTCATACGGTGTCACTCCTTTTGGGAGTACGCTACTTGTGGTCACATTAATAAGATGAGTGACGTATTGACAGCACTCTCCCCAAAGCTGGCGAGGTAAGTCACCGTCTATCAGTAGAGCTCGCACTCGTTCGAGAATGGTGCGCATCCGGCGCTCCGCAACCCCATTTTGTTGAGGCGTGTATGCGTTTGTGAACTGAGCATGGGTGCCGTAGCGATCAAAGATGATCTTGCCTAATTTTTCGTATTCCTTTCCATTGTCACTCTGAAGCCGTTGAACCTCCGGGTCATACTGGTTGAACTGGGTTTCAAGTGTACTAACCTCAGTATTGAAACGGTTCTTGGCTGCCTTACGAAACTTTTCATAGCAATCGTACAAGTCAGACTTGTGCGCAACAACATATAGGTGCATGAAACGCGAATAGTCGTCAATGAATGTGATGAAATAGTGTGCACCGCTTAGGCTGGGGTAAGGCAAAGGGCCATTAATGTCAGAATGAACTTTTTCAAGGGGAGATTTTGAACGATCAACATTGCTATTGAAAGGAGCACGATGGGCTTTAGCAAAGATGCCGAATGCCCATTTTCAGTACCTGAGCGATAGACAGAAGATTAAACTTCATGTCCGGCACGAAAAGCACATCGCAGAACTCAAGCTGGCGGGTGGTACCCTCAGAGTCGACCACCTCAAGGATGATATCACCGATGCCGCGAATGGGGAGTTGCTGCTTGCCGCCAACCATGATGGCGCCAGCATAAGGGCGGATCTCTTTGAACCAGGATTCCTGGTAGGCAGCATGGCGGGTGCATCCCGAGTCGACAGTCCATGTAGGGTCATGAGGATCAGAGGACGTAGCCGAGAGACCGATGTCAGGCATTAAGATGGTCGTATAGGCAATGAGGCCGGCTTCACGTTCGCGCGAGTGATACTTGCGCTGGAGCTCTTGGTAGTTCACCGGGTTGCCAAAACGGTCATAGATTTCAGGTGCCTTCCAGGGTTGGGAGCCTTGGTCAGGACGTCCTGAGGGCCGTTGGCGGTCGCCGGAACGCTGATAGCGAGGGTGCTTAGCAGGAAACGGGGTTTTGTCATCTCGCGGCTTCCGCGCAATGATGGCGATGTTCGCGGGGAGAACGGTTCCTTCCTTCACAGTACCAGTGCGCAAGTGCTTCTGCAGCACGCGGCAGTCACGAATTGCATGATTCGGTCTTTGGCAATACGTGCATGCGCTGGCTGGGGAAGCTGGATCGTCACGACCATCCGGGGCGTTGTGCACTGCTTTGAGAGCAGTCTCGTTGGAAGTCGCACGAGACTCCGGGCTACCCTTGTCAATGATGTACTTGCGCTTGGCATAGTCGTCAAGCACCTTTCGCTCGATGTTGGTCTTCAGGTCGGTGTAGGGAATGAACTTCTTGCTTCCCTTCCAGATCGCAAGGTCAGGTTTCCACGAGCTAGGCATGGCATGGTACAAGTACAGAGACTTCTGCTCATCAGTCATCACTATACCAGTAGCCTCCGCAGCATCCTTGAGCGCGCGTTCCAACTCAATAAAGAAGGCCATTAAATCGGTGCCCTCCTCATATTTGATGGTCATCAAGTAGTGATTGATGTAATAGGGGTCACCGTGAGCTGACGAGCCTTCATAGCGATCACGCAGTTTCTGGTAAATCGCGTAGGCTGACGTGCATCCTTCCACAAGGAGAACATGCGCATCATCAATCGTGGAGATCAAGAAAGATCGAGTCTTGCGCTCCATGCGGCGTCTTTCACGTGAGCTCGGTTTTCGAGCGGCACGTTTCTTGGCGGCCCGGAGCTTTGCTCGAGCTTGCTTGGCCTTCGCGCGGAGCAATGCTCTGCGTCTGTCCTTCTCCCGTTTAGTGTCGGCAAATGATTTGATCGCCGGGAGGTTCGACTGGGCCTTGGAGGCCGTCTTAGTCGGGCGGGCGGGTTTGGGTGTATCCACCTTTCGATCGGACGAGTTTCCCGAAGACGAATCCGATGGAGCTTCAGAGGATGACGGGTCGGGCTGACGTCCGGTGGTGTCACCATCAGCATCTTCGGTCGGGCTGTCGTTTGGCGGCAGCGTCCCGGTGTCAGAGTGAAGAAGGGCTTCGGACGGCGTCGGAGACGGTGGGGCATCGGGCTTGGGTGGGAGGTGTTCGATCTCGTCGAGGTCAGAGCTGGCCGAGTCAGAGTCTCCGTCGAAGTCTTCTTGGTCGATGAAGCCTAACAGACCTTGACCGTCGAGAGCTGCGCGGACACGAGCGTTCCAGACTGCGAAGTTGGATCCGTTGAGGTGCGGGAAGTCTTCACTGATCCTCCCCAACGTTGGGCTTATAACCTGTCGAGCCATAGGACTCGGCGTTGGCAGAATTGGAAGAAAGGGAAGAACACTTGCGATGAACTTGGTAAAAAGAAGAGTGAGATTGAGATTTAAGAGAGTAAGAGCTGGAGCTTGGTGAGGTTTAGATGCGTGGCTGAGCAGCAGCCAACCATCTAGAATTCTGGTAAAAACCCAGTTCTAGATGGTAAATACAGCTTCTAGATCAATAATATTTACGAGGTTGGTGTACATGTGGTGTGGAGGAGACCAACACTCACAATTTCAGAACGCCTGCCTGGGTTGTGCCACAAGGAGAGAACAAGCTGTTTTACTGGGATAGTCTGGAAGGCTAGCCAGCCCAAATCGGATTAATTCGTCGCGGTAACTGAAGCCGGTAACTGAAGCCGGTAGACTGAAGCCGGTAACTGTCCGGTTTTGAGCGAGACATACCGACAAGGAACGGGTGCAGCACAGCTTGAGCTTCGAGCCCGGTGGACGATCCTTATGTGAATTGGACGCAGGAGGAGGTGCTGCAAGTGCTAGAGGCTAGCTACCAGACAAAAGATCCACCAATGTACACTGGGGTGGATATATGGGCAGTGGCAGCGCGTTCACGATCAAGTGAAGGCAATTGTAATGAAGTAGCGGCAAATGAAGCGGATCCAGTGTCGATGCCAATGTAGAACAGAAAGAGGAGGCGAGTTCACGCAGTTTTTGGTCGTGTGACGAGCGTCAGCCCTATCTCGCGTCAAAAGGACCGCGCGAGCAGCCATTTCTTCGTAGAGGTCGAAAGCCATCGGAGCTGCGGGTCTTCAATGCAAAGTGTTGCTACTGTGATGTTCACCGGGGTCGACAGCATGCGCTGGAACGTATTTATCCGACCAGGGAAGATAATACTCCTGACAGACCTGGTTAAGGTGCTTTCACGAGAATGCGAAATGTTTTTGCTGCAAGTTACACATGGAAAGCAACGAAAAGAACCTGGAACAGACTTCCTGGAGACGTTGATACTTCTGTGGGACGTGCCCACCCCACCGCTCAATCATGCAACGCATTGGATCAATGATTCGTTGAACTCGTACTCGAAGGTTGTTCCTAACTGCACAGGGAAGCTTCTGGATTACGAAGGTCAAGTCTGTCGGATTCTTTGGGACGAGTGTATTGAGCTCGAGGGATCTGATAAAACGCGAGTGATCGTTTGTCTATTTCACTTCCCGTATACTCACGAGTTGATCCGTCTTCGCAATGGAGCTACTGTGAAAGTAAATAGTGCCCATGTTCTCCGCTGGCCAACTCCAGTAGGCGGGAAACTCGTGTTTGGGCTGTGTCCCCGGAGTCATTTCACAATTACCAGCTACGGGGGTCCAAGTGGCTTCTGTCTCGCGATGGGTACTCGTTCTCGTCGAGGTAGAGCGCACAAGAAGTGGTCAACCTTGGGTAATTTCCACCGCCAATCGATGGTTTTATCCATGTGGCTTTTGGAGGTTCTGGAATTGCTGGATGCAAAGTTTTTCTTTGGGGGAGACGAGCAAACAAGGTCTACGGTGACTGGGTTATCATTTCCACAAACCCGACGGAAAGCAACTTTGTACGTGGCAAAGAAACTTAACATCCCACTGGCCAAAGGCCATGATCGAGCGGCCTTGACGCTTGGAGCTCTGTTTTTGAAATGCCACTCCGAGAAACCAAGCAACTGTATCACTATACAACTCCCTTCCCATGAGAAACTTCTGACGTACAGCCGAATACTAACAATCAGTGAGCTGCAGAAACTCGGCAAGGCGAAGTTAGATGAAGAAAGGTCTAGCGACACCAAAGCGTCTGGAGGAGCACTACGTGCAAATCTTTCTGTCGACGATCTGAACTGGTGTCTTCTGCTCGGAAACATTCGAGGAAATGTTGACTGCGGAGATTTGGAAGTTTACGATCGTACGGGGGCAATTTCTTTATGTTTAAAGAGCGGCGAGAGGGGTGTGAAGCCCACTGATGAGCGTGGAGTTTTTTTATTTCGGAATTTTGAGCTCACTATCGAGGATTACAACCAAGCCAATGATCTTCGGCCCAAGGAAGTATTGCCACTGATGTATGGCATTAGCTGTTCGACAGACAATATGGATTACATCTCGATGAGTGAAGATACCATCACCTTCTCACCAGAAGAAAAGGGATTGTCTGAAGCTCAGACGGAGCAAGAAATAGTAGCGATGGTGACACACATCGATGCTTTACAACGTTCCAGCAAACTCACGGCTCGGTTCTTACCAGAGTTTCGTGTTATTCATGCCATTGTGTGGCCAATTGGCCAAGAGCTTCAAAATGATCCGTTGGCGGCTGTACACACGGCCGATATCCTGGTGAACACACAGACTACGAGTTGGTATCTTCAAAAAAGGGATTTCTATCGAATGAAAGCAACTGAATACATCAAGGACGCAGGAACACGCCCTTCTCCTCGTTATAGCGTCGAAGATCGAGTTATCAATACGTCGATTTCCTACTGGAAAAAAAGCAAGGTAGCAGACAGTAGCAGCTTGTGTCTTGAGTCCCTCAACGATATTTTTCTCCAGCACGACAAGGAATCAAGCAAAAAAAAGCGCCCTTTTCGAGTCTTTCGAGTGGAGAAGTCAATTTGCCCAATTAAACTGGAAAATAGTGACTGCGAGGTATGTGGGGGGCATGAATTATGCCAGGAAAGTGGTCAACGTGCGAGTGGCATACTGGTGGATCAGTTAGTAGATCCTTTGCCTCTTGAAGCGGCAAAGGAGGAAATTCTGTCGATGAGCATCGTCAAGTGGTTTTATCAAAGATCAGAAGAAATATCCCAAGTGGGTAATTTACTCCATTATCCACTCACTTGTTGCTGATTCCGGGTACCAAATAGTTTGTACGACGTGGGGTTACCTCACCAATGGAGACATTTTACAAGGCAGCGTCGTCGTTGTGAGAAATGCTACGCTTTCTACGTACAACAAACTCCGGTGTGTTTCAAAAAAACTTTTTTCCATTCTATCTCCGGCTACTAATCATTTCTGAAGATTAATTCCATTCAACCTAGCTTAATTGCATTCTCTATAGCTACAATTCATTTCATGCGTTACAAAAATGTTTACTTGTGGGCGGAATTTACCGGACGGTTCTCGTGTTTTACCGGACTGGGTTACAATGATGGGGTACATATTAGATATTGGAGGGGTTACATAATAGTCGCCAGTCAATTACATGCGAGATTTGAGTTCGTGCAGGCATCGCTCGCGGCTAAGCTTGTTATCAAGGTGATGCAGATTTGTTATTACGCTGCTATTACAATTGTCTCACTCTCCTTAACTTCTTACGCATGATAGACGTCACTGTTTGCCACACCAACTGACTACTGCGTCGCTTGCGGGCGTTTGGAGTCACTTCGGGAATCTCCAAGACATCCTCACATTGTCGAAAGATAACTACGGCTTCTTCTGTGGTAAGTGCTTTCGTGTCCACTTTGAGTGCTGCTGCTCGTCACTCTATCAGTCCCATTAGGAACTTGAGATCTGAAAGTCGCTTTCTGTGCTTCTTCTCTTTTAGATCAATGCTTTTCAGCCTACGAAACGGTGGTAGGGATCTGGCTGGGTCACCACAGCACCAAAACCCCCACGCTTGCTCAACGGTTCCTTCGGGAAGCAAAACATCCTCAGGAAAAGCGTGAAATCCTCCACCCCAAGTGTATAGTGGAAAATTATTACTTGAATTGACCACTGCTCGGTTCGTAGCGATACCAGATTCTTCACTGACGTCTGCATCAGGGCGTTGACGAACGTAACCCTCCTTGTTCAGGCATTCCAGTATTTGTGCTGCAATTTGGGCGCAATTTGCTGGGTTTCTCGGGTTTGCGGACTCATCAAGAGCTAAGCGGACACCGGTAATAACGTCATTAGCTAAATTGTGCTGCTCCGCTTGCTGTTTTTCCACCACTGCTTTTAGGGAACGGAATTCAGATAGTAATACCACATGGGGTGGTACACTAGTGGGCGATATGTTGTCATCACCTTTGCCACATTTGATAAACCGTTTTAGTTCTTGTATAGTCTGCTCATTCCGCATTAACGGTGATTGAAAGACAGTGTGGTTCTCAGGTAGATTCTCTTTCAGATAGTCGAAATGGTATACGATAGAAGCCAACGCAAATTCATCACTAGTTAAAGAAGCGCATTGAGGAAGGTGACGAAAGCCAATTCGTTTGGCAGCCTCCACTTGTTCACGTCCTCCTTGGAATCGTGGTGGTAAAGTAGCAAAACCAGCGTCAAGTATAGGTAAACCTGCCACGGTACGACCAACGAACATATCACCTGCGGAGTCGTGTCTCAAGTATCGATCTTGAACGACGCCAAGGGCCCACCCAGCTCGTAAATGGACAGCAATAGCAGGTGGACATGCAGTCGACCCTGACGAACAATACGTCGCAGCTCCTTTTCTCATTGAATGGGTACCTATACCATCACAGTTCGTACCACGACGCTCCAATTCAATTTTCATACTGGAGCTATCTAGTACATGTCGAAGAGCTTTCCGGAAACGATCATACTGGTCATTTCCTGGAAATATGTGCGTTGCACTTGCTTCAACACCATACACCAACCAGTTTAAGCCTGCATGGGTAGTTCGCAGTTGTTACAATTATCAATAACAAAATCGTGGATATGTACTGGTACGCACCGACTGCAAGAATCGGGCAAATTGCGGGTATCAACGGGTTTGCATATATGTGTCGCGGGTCTCTGGGGCGCGTCCCGCGCTGATCATTCTTCATGTGCGCGAAAAATACTTTAAGCGCGTCTTCACCCCACTCCAGGTGACTATAGCATAGAGACACTATATTCGCAGCTTTAGACATCAAATTCCATGACAGCAAAAGAAATGCTCTCTCGAATACCATCTCACGCGACGAGGATTTCATCATTTCTTCAGCGATACACCTATAAAGGCTAAATGTCATCGGGTCCTTGCCCACTTTAATAGAGCCATCACCACGACTAATTGCGCCGGCAATTCGATGTTGTAAGATTTAAAATGGCAGCTCAGCTCACGTTCCAACTGAGGACTCATGGTACAATGGTAATCGCGATATAAATTATACAGGGCCGAGCGATGTCCTGCGTACGTTGAGAACGAGTGTTACCCACCAGTCTTGTTTTTCATGGACAGTATCCAAGCCAGAAATTCGGCCGCTGTAACGACATTAAAGAGAAGTGGGGGATTGTCCGGTGCGGACGAAAGTGCAGCGAGAGTTGAACTTTTGGTTGCGGTCCCCCCTCTGTCAAACTGTAAGGCCTCGCGAAACTCTGTTGGTACTAGAGACGGCTTGTGATGTAACATCCAAGACAGCATTCGAACAGTAGAATTAACGTAGCTGGTTCTCGACTTAGCTGCAATTATGGTGGCCCTAGTTAGGGCAACTTCTTCGTCTAGCTCTGTCATGTTGGTCTCATAGCTCATAGTAGTCGGTAGGTGTTGCTGGAGCTTGTCGGAGTGACCGTTCGAGAACCATTGGAGCTACGTTGGACAGATCAAGCCCCCATTTTTCCGAAGAGGGAAACGATACTGGGAGGTTGTTTACGAGGACCATGGGGAGAACGTGGTGACAATCTTGGAAGCAGAGTCATTGGCGAAGACAATCAACTTTTCTTTCCAAATGGGACACAACATCGTACCAAACTAGTTGGGCACCAAGAACGACTCCGTGCATGTTACACTTAAAAAATTTGAAGACCAAAAAGAAGATAAATAAAAAAAACACCTACAGGGAAAAGAAACTTTTTAGAATAAATGCAATTGAACCATCATTAACACAATTAATCCAGTAAAATGAAAAGTAGCCAAAAATAAATGAAAAGAAACCGAAATGACCATGAAATGAAAAGTAACCGAAAAAAAAATGAAAAAAATCCTCCCCCGGTGTGTTTCAGTTGGTCCTGCGTCGGAGATTCTACACAAACCTGCGATCGATCGGGCCGACCTACTCCGTAGTTGGTACGGTGGTTTGGCGCCATCCCATACGTTCTCACCTCTTTCCGGGCTTTAAACTTAGCGTTTCTTACCCGACAATTTTGCATTTTTTTAATTTTTTTAAAGAAAACAATACATTTTCCTTCTTTTTTTTAAACTATCCCAGCCTTCGCTTCGCCCTAGTTCAGTACTTAAAATAACGAAAGAGAGTATTTTAGGCAGAATCGCACCTCTGCTAAAACACCAGACAACCACTTTGACGCACTTACTTTGATCGTGGCCATTTGTTCGTTTGCAAGTTATAATACAAAGCATTAGGTAAAAACCTGAAAATCGGAAAGTAAAGGCAATAGTAGAAACATCCAAATGCAATGCATGTTCACTAACAAGCATCTTGACTTGCTTCAGGCTCCAGCTGTTCCGGATTGAAGCAGCCTACCATCGTTAGAAACGTCTTAGGGTCTGGTGCACCCTTGAGATTAAACATCTCGCAGACACCACAATCGGGACCAACTACCACGAACGCTCGCTTCATGTCCTTCAGCGAAGTATTTTTATCCATCTCTTCATTCAGCCGGCGCAGTTTTTCTTCCTTGAACTTTTTCTCGCTGCGAATCGTGACCTGAATATAAGCCACAATCGTCTCGGACTCGATCGACATACCCTGACCCTTTCTATCAGCTTCACTTCGATTAGGGAACGCTTCACACGTGGTCACTGCGTCGATAAAAGGGAAGAACGGGTAGTCGGGGTGCCAGTAAGTGTCTTTTCCAAGTGTGGATAAGCAAGGATAGCAGGATGCCTCATCTTCACCACTGCAAACAACCTTGGGCACCCGAATCTCAATTTTCTCATATTCTGACCCTTTCCGCAACTTCAGCTCAACGGGTTTACGTTTTATGAATGCCCCACGAACTGCATTGTGAAGCAATAGTTCGTATGCGACGCCATGGAAACCGGCACCAACAGATTTTGCATACTTGTAAATCTGTAGCTGCTTGCCCGTGTCAACAATCCGCCCCAACTTGCTCAACACATATCCCGAATCCACAGATAGGTTCCACCATTGACTATCATAGTAGTCCGCTTCTCGGCTGCAGTCAGCGATATAATGACGTCGCAGGCGATCCACTTGGCTCTTGCTTTGTCCCCCACCATAGTTGTACACCAACTCAAACGCTTGGTCGTTTCCTACTGAACGGCAATTTTTCGTTACTCGTATTTTCAGCATTCCACTCTCCTTACAAAATTCGCGCAAACTTCCACCACTGTAGAAGTACTGCTTCTTAGCAAGTTTTGCACACGGTGTGTTTGTCCGCTTCTGCTTGCGCTGACCGGTTTCGATAACCCAGTTCGTTAATTTCGCGATCCGGAGCAGATCATCATAACGCCACGCCGGCAAAACCACAACGTGTGCGCTGTCGTCTTGTTTCGCATCATACTGGCACGATGTAGCAAGAAAATGAAAAGGAGCATACTCGGTCTTCGCGTCGTCCACTTCAGCTTGATTAAACCCATCAACCAGAACAATTGCACCTTGAGTTTGGCGACGGATAGCCACGATATCAATCGATGAGAGATTGGTAAGTCGAGAGTACGATCCTTGATCTAAATACACCACCGCGTTCTTCAGTTCGCTTGTTTTCAAGCGACGGATGACAAGCACCTTCTTCCTCTTGATGCACGCCAAATAAAACGCAAGAAGCATAAGAAAGCAGGACTTCCCGACACCTGGTGAACCTACAATCACAACGCGATCCTCTCCAAACAGCAGCCTTTTAATTACCTTCCAGAACACCACTTCTTCCATCCGAACGAAATAGTACAGAGGGAACTCGCCGAATTTCTTCCAAAACTCGTGCAAGGTAGGTGTCATGACAATTGGATCGTCACTCTGTTGTACCATAGACAGATTGTCGAGTTGAAATTCCTTTTCAGGGACGGGCAAGGGGATGAACTCGGTCAACACCTTGGGTTCGATAATTTTCAATCTCTTCAAGACCTTAGCAACTTCAATATCTGCTGAACGCTTGGACCCAACATCCAGAGATGGAACCACCACCAGCACGTGAATTTGGTCAGTGGATGGCAGCTCCATTTTGTTCTTCTTGAATAACCATGTTGTTAAGGTCTTTGAAGCCAGAATCTGTTCTCCAGCCGTCAGCGAATTGATGTAGTCGTCAGATTCTCCTTTCACCAGCTTCAGAGCAGCCCTATGTTCGTCTGGGAGCCACTTGAAACTTTCCTCCTTCATCTCCTCCGCAGAACTGTGGTAGACAGGGACGACTTCTTTCCCGTCATCGCCTTCAACGGGCTGCTTCGCCAGGAAGAGCTGCAGGTTCTTCGCAGCTACAATTTTCAGGGTTGGGTCGTCCTTGTTTTCGTCCTTGATCTTCTTCTTCAAGTCATCCACCGTTTGATTTTCGCCAACTTCCACCGAGAACGCACTTCCCGCCACCCCAACGATCGCACAAAACAGCTTCATCATCTTTCCACAAGTCGGGGGATGAGATTCATTTAGAAGGGAGGATCCGTACTTAAGCGGAGATGGTGGCGTGTCACATAGACTTCTAGCCAACGCTCTCTTCGGGTCCAGTACCGTCTTGTCCGTGGCCAGCGGATCGGCGCCTTGCTCACCGGATCCATTCTCGAGCCGATCGAAGATGAAAAGGAGCGCATTGCCACCGGAATCATGATCGCCTTCCTCAGTGGTGTCATTCTGCTGCTCGTGCGGATCTTCAACCTTAGCCAAGTGGCAGACTTCTTCTCACGTCCAGTCATGGGCGGGTTCATCTCGGCCGGTGGACTGCTCATCATGTTGTCGCAGTTCCAAAATGTGCTCGGTGTCAAGTTCGACTCGCAGGACTACCCTGTTCTCACGCTGTACCAGAATTTGAAGAACCTTCGCCACTCCAACAAGAATGCACTCGCAGTTGGTCTCATCTCGATCGCCTATCTCATTGCTGTCAAGCTCGTTAAGAAGCGCTTCTTCCCGATCCCAGTACTCTCCCAGCTCTTTGAAGACCCCAACAAAACAACATCTACGGAGAGACCGAACGGGGCTGCTTTCGCTGACAGTCACGGCTTTTCCCTTACAGACGAGCAGTACGTTGGTTTAGCTTCCGCTCGCGCTCAAACTGAGGAAAACCAAACCAAGGCCTTTAACCGTAAATCCATCGACGAGCCGCCAAAATCCAAGCCCATTCTCATCGCCATCTTCCTCGCTCGTACGCTCTGCGACCTAGGGCCTCTCGTCGTATGCATCTTCGGAGGTATCGTCGGATACATACTCGGACCCAAAGCACTTAAACTCACTGGAGACATCCCTGGCGGATTCCCTGCACCACTCGCTAATGACTGACCCGACCGCGGTTGAATTTATGAACACTTTATGCAGCTGCCACACGATATCTATCGCTTTGAGTCAAGAGTATGTTTTGGACGAGAATGGTAACTTTGATTTACATCTAGCAAAACGTGTTTTTCAGTACTTGAAATAACGAAAGAGAGTATTTTAAAGCCTAATTCCGGGTCCTCATTGCTTGTATCGGTGTGGGAAAGTCTCGCCAATCGACAATACAAGGACAGGGAACGCGCCGAGCAGGAGAATCGCAAGCTCAAGTCGACGCTGGAAGGACAGATCAAGTTGGTCAAATGTCTTGAGAAGATTATGGAGGATCAACCCGATCGCACCTCTGCTAAAACACCAGACAACTACTTTGACGCACTTACTTTGATCGTGGCCATTTGTTCGTTTGCAAGTTATAATACAAAGCATTAGGTACAAACCTGAAAATCGGAAAGTAAAGGCAATAGTAGAAACATCCAAATGCAATGCATGTTCACTAACAAGCATCTTGACTTGCTTCAGGCTCCAGCTGTTCCGGATTGAAGCAGCCTACCATCGTTAGAAACGTCTTAGGGTCTGGTGCACCCTTGAGATTAAACATCTCGCAGACACCACAATCGGGACCAACTACCACGAACGCTCGCTTCATGTCCTTCAGCGAAGTATTTTTATCCATCTCTTCATTCAGCCGGCGCAGTTTTTCTTCCTTGAACTTTTTCTCGCTGCGAATCGTGACCTGAATATAAGCCACAATCGTCTCGGACTCGATCGACATACCCTGACCCTTTCTATCAGCTTCACTTCGATTAGGGAACGCTTCACACGTGGTCACTGCGTCGATAAAAGGGAAGAACGGATAGTCGGGGTGCCAGTAAGTGTCTTTTCCAAGTGTGGATAAGCAAGGATAGCAGGATGCCTCATCTTCACCACTGCAAACAACCTTGGGCACCCGAATCTCAATTTTCTCATATTCTGACCCTTTCCGCAACTTCAGCTCAACGGGTTTACGTTTTATGAATGCCCCACGAACTGCATTGTGAAGCAATAGTTCGTATGCGACGCCATGGAAACCGGCACCAACAGATTTTGCATACTTGTAAATCTGTAGCTGCTTGCCCGTGTCAACAATCCGCCCCAACTTGCTCAACACATATCCCGAATCCACAGATAGGTTCCACCATTGACTATCATAGTAGTCCGCTTCTCGGCTGCAGTCAGCGATATAATGACGTCGCAGGCGATCCACTTGGCTCTTGCTTTGTCCCCCACCATAGTTGTACACCAACTCAAACGCTTGGTCGTTTCCTACTGAACGGCAATTTTTCGTTACTCGTATTTTCAGCATTCCACTCTCCTTACAAAATTCGCGCAAACTTCCACCACTGTAGAAGTACTGCTTCTTAGCAAGTTTTGCACACGGTGTGTTTGTCCGCTTCTGCTTGCGCTGACCGGTTTCGATAACCCAGTTCGTTAACTTCGCGATCCGGAGCAGATCATCATAACGCCACGCCGGCAAAACCACAACGTGTGCGCTGTCGTCTTGTTTCGCATCATATTGGCACGATGTAGCAAGAAAATGAAAAGGAGCATACTCGGTCTTCGCGTCGTCCACTTCAGCTTGATGAAACCCATCAACCAGAACAATTGCACCTTGAGTTTGGCGACGGATAGCCACGATATCAATCGATGAGAGATTGGTAAGTCGAGAGTACGATCCTTGATCTAAATACACCACCGCGTTCTTCAGTTCGCTTGTTTTCAAGCGACGGATGACAAGCACCTTCTTCCTCTTGATGCACGCCAAATAAAACGCAAGAAGCATAAGAAAGCAGGACTTCCCGACACCTGGTGAACCTACAATCACAACGCGATCCTCTCCAAACAGCAGCCTTTTAATTACCTTCCAGAACACCACTTCTTCCATCCGAACGAAATAGTACAGAGGGAACTCGCCGAACTTCTTCCAAAACTCGTGCAAGGTCGGTGTCATGACAATTGGATCGTCACTCTGTTGTACCATAGACAGATTGTCGAGTTGAAATTCCTTTTCAGGGACGGGCAAGGGGATGAACTCGGTCAGCACCTTGGGTTCGATAATTTTCAATCTCTTCAAGACCTTAGCAACTTCAATATCTGCTGAACGCTTGGACCCAACATCCGGAGATGGAACCACCACCAGCACGTGAATTTGGTCAGTGGATGGCAGCTCCATTTTGTTCTTCTTGTATAACCATGTTGTTAAGGTCTTTGAAGCCAGAATCTGTTCTCCAGCCGTCAGCGAATTGATGTAGTCGTCAGATTCTCCTTTCACCAGCTTCAGAGCAGCCCGATGTTCGTCTGGAAGCCACTTGAAACTTTCCTCCTTCATCTCCTCCGCAGAACGGTGGTAGACAGGGACGACTTCTTTCCCGTCATCGTCTTCAACGGGCTGCTTCGCCAGGAAGAGCCGCAGCTTGTCTCTATCGACATCTTTCAAATCGTTCGGCTTCTGACTCTTGATCGCCAACTTCAAATCATCCACCGTTTGATCTGCGCCAACTTCCACCGAGAACGCACTTCCCGCCACCCCAACGATCGCACAAAACAGCTTCATCATCTTTCCACAAGTCGGGGGATGAGATTCATTTAGAAGGGAGGATCCGTACTTGAGCGGAAATGGTGGCGTGTCACATAGACTTCTAGCCAATGGTGGAAAAGTATTATTAAACCTAAGGAGTTGCCTTGGCTCCACACTTTTACATGCAGTTCAACCTATGATACAGCATGGACCTATCGTTGCGACTGCTCTCAGGAATTCAAGACTCGGTGTTCAGGTCAAGTTACTCTTCAGTTTCGTCATGGCGTCGCGCGCTTCCGCCGAGATGGCTGCGAGTGGAGGCCTAGTCATCATTTGCTGTCGAGAATGTAGAAATGTTTTTCCCTTCCCCGTCGGAGAAGCCGTACACGTACCAGCCTTAGGACTTGTGTGGGGTGATGGAGTCCGTATGGTTGGCAGCATCCTTCGGGTTTGGCAATTACTACGAAATTCACAAAAGAGTTTTTGGAGAATTTTTTGTGCGTTTTCCTACAGATAATATGAACCTCCGATTGAAGTAAAACGACGAGACACACTCCGATCATTCCAGAATCCGCTGACTCGAGGAAATATGGTGAAGCTGTTCTGTGCGATTGTTGGGGTAGCGGGAAGTGCGTTCGAGGTGAAAATTGACAATACTGAGTCGGTTTCCGCGTTGCAGAAGGTGATCAAGGATCAAAACAAGGACGACCCAACCCTGAAAAACGTAGCTGCGAAGAACCTGCAACTTTTCCTGGCCAAGACAGAGGCTGGTTGTCATATGACGAAGATCTGGCCAACAAGCTGCTGCTGAACCGTGTTGACACTTCAAAGTTGAAGGCTTTATGGCCGACGTGGACGTTGAACAGAGCCAAAGATCCGCCGTTGTTTGGGGAAGACGTGCTGCTTGGAGAGGATGTGGTTCACGTACTCGTGAGACTTCCTGGGGGGCAATCTGTGCCGAGTCGGACGCGACTGAGGTCGCAGACTTTTCTTCGTCAATCAAGAGAAGGCGGTGAGGGACCTCGTCGAATTCCACAGGGGAAATTTCAATCGGGCGAAACTAACATTTGGCAACATGGGTCATTCCACTTCTGACCAATGTGTTTGGATGTGGGAAACCGACATTTGGTCAAGAGTACATTTGGAGATGTCAGTCGCTAAAGCCTGACCCGAGAGTGCCTGATTTTATGGGCACTCTACGCAACTACCACACGATACCTATTAAGTTTGAGACCGACCATGTTCTGGACGAGAATGATGACTTTGATTTTTATCTAACGTCACAAAGTTTGGTCAAATGCCTTCGGGATTTCTTCAAAGCGATCTATGACGTTTTACCCCACGTTTTCGACAACCTCGAAGATAAGTCCCTCTTGGCAAAGTTAACGAGGGAAGTGGGACCCCTTTTCATTGTGATCGATAACATTGGCTTGGCTTTTGACCACGATAAACTGGGTGATGTAGCGAAGAGAAAGCTGTTCATCAAATTTCGCACAATCTTGCAACCTCTGTTTTATAATTGGAAACTGTTTTTCCTCATTTCCGGCACAGCGTCATTCCTGGACTATGTTACGAGGTACAGAATGTTCAATATTCCCTTCAAGTTCGAGCAACTCGATCTTCATCCTCTTGGCGCGATTCGATCAAGACAATCACCAAGAGGACGCGATGGGAAGAAACAAAGAGCGAGAGTACCCAGTACCAATTGCAACTGACCGAGGAGCAAGTGACACTGCCGATCATCTCTTGGACACGACATTTGGCCACCCACGGTCGTTGCTACTTGCGCTCGAAAAGTGTGTCTTATGACGATCTCCTTACGTACACCACTAAATGACATACTGTGGAATCTTCTCTTGAGGCCTTATCGAGGTCAGGTTTCGTAAAAACGATGTTGTACACGTACTCAGCTGGTTCACACTCCCGCTGCTAGAAAGTCATACACTTTTAGTGGCAAAACACGTTTGTCATACACTTAATGTCAAATGAAGCGTGTCACAAATAAAGCTTTAGTTATGGCAATTAATTTATTTGTGGTTCGAACAAAAAATAATCAGCCATACAAAAACATTTGAAGGGCAATTGTCGTCGCTGCGTCATCCGTAATTTCATTGTGCCAAGCTGAAAAATGTGGTCTTGGCTAGTGATAAATTCGGTGATGTGAGTGATGAGCTGCTGCTGGTCCAGCACTTTGACAAGAGGGACTTATTTTCGAGGTTGTCGAAAACGTGGGGTAAAACGTCATACTGTAGATCGCTTTGAAGAAATCCCGAAGGCATTCGATCAAACTTCGTTTTGCTAGATGTAAGTCAAAGTCACCATTCTCGTCCAAAACATACTCTTGACTCAAAGCGATAGATATCGTGTGGCAGCTGCATAAAGTGTTCATAAATTCAACCGCTGTCGGGTCAGGCTTTAGCGACTGACATCTCAGAATATACTCTTGACCAAATCTCGACTTTCCGAGTCCAAACACATTGTCCAAAAGCGGAATGACCAATGTTAGGCCATATCGTTTTCTCACCCGATTGAAATTTCGTTTGTGAAATTCGATGAGGTCCTTCACCGCCTTCCCTCCCTCGATTCACGAAGAAGAGCGAGTCTCTAGAATACACCGGTTCTTCTTCCTTCCATTCCCACTTGTCAACTTCAGTCGTTTTCAGTCTCTTCATCGACTTCTGATCTTCTATTTCGGAGTACAATCGCGTCCGACTCGACACAGATTGCTCCCCAAGAAGTCTCACGAGTACGTGAACCACATCCTCTCCAAGCAGCACGTCTTCCCCAAACAACGGCGGATCTTTGGCTCTGTTTAACTTCCACGTCGGCCATAACGTCTTCAGCTTCGAAGTGTCAACACGGTTCAGCAGCAGCTTGTTGACCAGATCTTTGTCATATGTCAGCCAGCCGTTTTCCTCTGTCGTCGCCAGGAAGAGCTGCAGCTTGCTAGCAGCGAAGTCAAACTCCTGGTCCGCCGCGATCACCTTCTGCAACGCGGAAACCGACTCAGTATTGTCAATTTTCACCTCGAACGTACTTCCCTCCCCAGCGATCGCACAGAACAGCTTCACCATTTTTCCTCGAGTCAGCGGATTCTGGAATGACCTTCACGTATGAATTACTTCGCAAGCATCAATGAATGCAACACAGATTCCATCAATCCAAGCTAGTCCCAACAGTATCGCACCTAACCGGACATGAAGATGTGAGGTCAAGATTGACAGTAAACCATTTCATACCATACGAAGAAAATGGTATCCGAGGACATGACGATGTGCTGGAAAGTGTGAGTGGCGTCAGCGACGACAATTGCCTAACAATTTCAGAACGCCTGCCTGGGTTTGTGCCACAAGGAGAGAACAAGCTGTTTTTCATTCTTGAAATAACGAAAGAGAGTATTTTAGGCAGAATCGCACCTCTGCTAAAACACCAGACAACTACTTTGACGCACTTACTTTGATCGTGGCCATTTGTTCGTTTGCAAGTTATAATTCAAAGCATTAGGTACAAACCTGAAAATCGGAAAGTAAAGGCAATAGTAGAAACATCCAAATGCAATGCATGTTCACTAACAAGCATCTTGACTTGCTTCAGGCTCCAGCTGTTCCGGATTGAAGCAGCCTACCATCGTTAGGAACGTCTTAGGGTCTGGTGCACCCTTGAGATTAAACATCTCGCAGACACCACAATCGGGACCAACTACCACGAACGCTCGCTTCATGTCCTTCAGCGAAGTATTTTTATCCATCTCTTCATTCAGCCGGCGCAGTTTTTCTTCCTTGAACTTTTTCTCGCTGCGAATCGTGACCTGAATATAAGCCACAATCGTCTCAGACTCGATCGACATACCCTGACCCTTTCTATCAGCTTCACTTCGATTAGGGAACGCTTCACACGTGGTCACTGCGTCGATAAAAGGGAAGAACGGATAGTCGGGGTGCCAGTAAGTGTCTTTTCCAAGTGTGGATAAGCAAGGATAGCAGGATGCCTCATCTTCACCACTGCAAACAACCTTGGGCACCCGAATCTCAATTCTCTCATATTCTGACCCTTTCCGCAACTTCAGCTCAACGGGTTTACGTTTTATGAATGCCCCACGAACTGCATTGTGAAGCAATAGTTCGTATGCGACGCCATGGAAACCGGCACCAACAGATTTTGCATACTTGTAAATCTGTAGCTGCTTGCCCGTGTCAACGATCCGCCCTAACTTGCTCAACACATATCCCGAATCCACAGATAGGTTCCACCATTGACTATCATAGTAGTCCGCTTCTCGGCTGCAGTCAGCGATATAATGACGTCGCAGGCGATCCACTTGGCTCTTGCTTTGTCCCCCACCATAGTTGTACACCAACTCAAACGCTTGGTCGTTTCCTACTGAACGGCAATTTTTCGTTACTCGTATTTTCAGCATTCCACTCTCCTTACAAAATTCGCGCAAACTTCCACCACTGTAGAAGTACTGCTTCTTAGCAAGTTTTGCACACGGTGTGTTTGTCCGCTTCTGCTTGCGCTGACCGGTTTCGATAACCCAGTTCGTTAATTTCGCGATCCGGAGCAGATCATCATAACGCCACGCCGGCAAAACCACAACGTGTGCGCTGTCGTCTTGTTTCGCATCATACTGGCACGATGTAGCAAGAAAATGAAAAGGAGCATACTCGGTCTTCGCGTCGTCCACTTCAGCTTGATTAAACCCATCAACCAGAACAATTGCACCTTGAGTTTGGCGACGGATAGCCACGATATCAATCGATGAGAGATTGGTAAGTCGAGAGTACGATCCTTGATCTAAATACACCACCGCGTTCTTCAGTTCGCTTGTTTTCAAGCGACGGATGACAAGCACCTTCTTCCTCTTGATGCACGCCAAATAAAACGCAAGAAGCATAAGAAAGCAGGACTTCCCGACACCTGGTGAACCTACAATCACAACGCGATCCTCTCCAAACAGCAGCCTTTTAATTACCTTCCAGAACACCACTTCTTCCATCCGAACGAAATAGTACAGAGGGAACTCGCCGAACTTCTTCCAAAACTCGTGCAAGGTCGGTGTCATGACAATTGGATCGTCACTCTGTTGTACCATAGACAGATTGTCGAGTTGAAATTCCTTTTCAGGGACGGGCAAGGGGATGAACTCGGTCAGCACCTTGGGTTCGATAATTTTCAATCTCTTCAAGACCTTAGCAACTTCAATATCTGCTGAACGCTTGGACCCAACATCCGGAGATGGAACCACCACCAGCACGTGAATTTGGTCAGTGGATGGCAGCTCCATTTTGTTCTTCTTGAATAACCATGTTGTTAAGGTCTTTGAAGCCAGAATCTGTTCTCCAGCCGTCAGCGAATTGATGTAGTTGTCAGATTCTCCCTTCACCAGCTTCAGAGCAGCCCGATGTTCGTCTGGAAGCCACTTGAAACTTTCCTCCTTCATCTCCTCCGCAGAACGGTGGTAGACAGGGACGACTTCTTTCCCGTCATCGCCTTCAACGGGCTGCTTCGCCAGGAAGAGCTGCAGGTCTTTTGCGTCGCATTTGATCGTTTCTCGATTTTTTACCTGGATTGCTTCCTTCAAGTCCCCCACCGACTGACCCTCGTCGATGGTCACAGGAAACGCACTTCCCGCCACCCCAACGATCGCACAAAACAACTTTACCATTTCCCCGAATTCTGGAGTGAATGAGAAGGGAGAATTTCCATCCGTACTTAAGGGGAAAAGTAGTTTGTCACATGAATTTCCATCCGTACTTAAGGGGAAAGGTTGTTGTAAAAAGTTTGACGACCAGTCGTTTAGACAAGTGGTTTAGTACCTACGGCCTAGGGGTACTAACAGTGATGGAAAAGGCGCGCTTTTTCGCCTTTTGAAAAGTTTAGGCGAAGTCGATTCGCCTAAACCCCTCGTCTTTTCGCTTTTTCGCTTTTTGAGTTCTGTCAGTACGAATTAATTTGTAGTGTTTTATTTAAAAATTCATGCCCTAATTCCGCGACTCTTCATTTTCGCCTTCTGTCTGTCGTACTCCGTAGCTGACGCCGTTCCAGTAGCTTCGCGCTACATCAGGGGTGACAGCAGACACGCGTCCGCGAAGCATCAGATCCTGTCGCCTGTGCTGCAGCACCAGTCGCCCCAGTCGCCGCCCGTGTCCAAGTCCCACCTACCGCCGTCCGTGTAGCTCCAGTCGCTCCAGTTGCCGTCCGAGTCCGTGTCGAACCTGCCGCCGTCCGTGTAGTACCAGTCGCTCCAGTTGCTGTCCGTGTCCGAGTTGCAGCGACCGCCGTCTGTGTAGCACCAGTCGCTCCTGTTGCCGGCCGAGTCCGAGTTGCACCAGCCGCCGTCCGTGAAGCATCAGACCCCGTCGCTTCTGCTGCAGCACCAGTCGCTCCAGTTGCTGTCCGTGTTCGAGTTGCACCAGCTGCCGTCCGTGAAGTATCAGGCTCCGTCGCCTGTGCTGCAGCAGTCGTTTAAGCACGCCTTCCGTGTGATGCTGTTGCTACAGCAGTAGCAGCACCTGTTGCTGTCCGTGTTGTGGCCATCGCCGTTGCCCGTGTCCGTGGTGCAGCAGTAACTCCTCTTGCTGCCCGTCCAGCAGCAGGCATGTTGCAGTAGTCGCTCTAACTTGGCGGTCGTGAGCTTCCCTTGTCGTCGCCAGTGTAGCAGCAGACACAGTCGTTCGGGCCCGAGTCGCAGCAATGACGCCTGTTGCTGTCCGTGTGGCGTCACCAGTATTGCAGCAATCACTCACACTTGCCGGCCATGCGCCTCTGTTGCTCACGTCTGTGCAGCGGGTGCAGATTCAGCTACAGGCTGCTTCTGTGTTGTGGCAATCGCCACCGTATGTGCACGTGGTGCAGAAGCCTCTCCCGTTACCGTCCGTGCAGCAGCTGACACGGTCGGTCGTGTTGCAGCAGCTACTCGAGTTGCCGTCCACGATGCTCCAGTTGTTTGTGTCCGCGTTGCCGACGGTGTCGGTTGCGCGTTTGACTGTGCCATGTTCTCTAGAGGAAGTCATTGGGCAACAGTATGTATATCGCTCGGTAAGGACATTGATTGTATTACTACCTTTGCGAACTAACTAAGTGCTGTAACAATTTACTCTTGTGAACCGAACAGTGCGGCAAGAGATGACTTCAAGGCACGGATCCCTGTAACGCGGTTCTCCTGGGGGAAGTTTGGATCATCTAGGGCTGGATACGGAGTTTGATCGGGTTCGGGAATCGGCTCAAACTCCCAGCCCCGGTACGTTGAGTCGCTGTCGGAAGCGACAAAGGCGGTTCCAAGCTCATCGTCATCGAAAACCTCAGCGAAGTACTCTTCCCAACGTGGGAATATTTCATCACCGTCGATGCCGTCGCCAATATCTTCTAAAGAGCCATCTTCTTGTTGAAGCGTTTGCGCTTCTATTGCTGAGGCGTCTGCGACATCGGAGTTCGGTAGCGAGGTGAACGCCGCAGCGGAGTTCTTGACGGTGTTAGTGTGGAAATTTGGGATGGTGTGGGCGGTTGTGAATGCGCAGTAGTAGAACATACTACTACACCAGGAGATGGATGAGGCTGCGTTGGTGTTGCAACCGATGGTGTTGCTGGCAGGTAGGGAGAGTGTCTGTGGTTCTGGGCCAATCTGTGTCGAATACCGTTAGGAGAACCCACAAAAGCCTCTAACCCATCTTGAAAATTGCGATCAATAATAGGTCTCTCTTTTGCATCCAAAATTTTTTTAACTGTTGGCTCAATTGCTCCTTTCCACTCTGTCTCACGCATGTGTTGTTGTATGCGTTGGGTATCTTGAGCTTTAGCGGAAGTCATCTTATTCCTTCTCGCAGTTTGAATCATTCCCAACTCACTGAAGAGTCTTTCAGTTGTTGCCGTATTAACGGCTACCGAGAGCAGTCTGATTGCGAGTTTAGGCAGCAAACTGGAAGGGTACTCGCTTTGAACACTTTGCCAAAATTCCACTATGTCATAATCAAATTCACTCACGTGTGACGACGTCAGCTCATTTTTAATCCATTTCATAATATCGCCGCGAATAGCACCAAAATCATCTCCAATCAGTCGTCGATAATAATACACGGCAAATTTTGCAATTTGCGTTGACGATGCAATTTTTGCTGGAATTTTGCTCTTCTCGACTAATTCCTCTGCTTCTCTTGAATTCGCGTCTCCTGCCGCAAAATTTAGAGAAATTTCAGCAGTTTTTCGGCTCTCGTCAATATTCTCAATAAGAATCCGTGCGTACTCCACTGTAAGGGGGTTCAGCAAGAAGGTCAAAATGAACATTGGCTGTTCACATTGCTTCCACTTGTCCTCCACACACTTTATCAAACTTCTCCTAGTGTTCAAATCACTGTATCTCTCAAATCCAACGTAAATATCTCGAAATGAAATAACGACATCTGCCATAGTATTCTCGTCTCGCTGAAGTCGATAAGAAGCTTCTGACAACGGAGCAATCACTTGCTCAGCTTCAACTAAACCGTTCCAAAAATTTCCGTCGTTAAAGATCTTCAGTTGTCTTGGAAAATCTTTCGCCGACCTGTATTTACTAGCCAGCATTTCGAGAGCAGTCCGGACCCTAAGTAAGGATGCAAAACTATTTTGCATACTGTTCCATCTCGTTTCGCAAAGCGTAAAAACTGCGAGAGGTTTTCCGTAACATTCTGTCATCAAATCTTGTGCACGAGGGAGCCACTTCGAAGAAGACATGTTCAGACATTTTACAGCTGCTGTAGCTTCCTTGGCAACCGTGGAAAATGCCGAATTTAAAACCGCCTTCACAATGTTATTGATACAATGTGCAAAGCAAAACAGAAAAATCATACTCGGAAAACGAAGTGCCAAAATCCTCCGTGACCTTCCACATTGGCCAGCATTATCAGTCACAGCAGACCCTGTGTTCCATCCGTCGTTGGTTGCCAAAGTTATAATATCTTCCATTTCTTCAGCAATAGCCAGTCCATCGTGACGTGATCCAGTTTTAGGCATAGCATATGTAAGTACCGATCCAAAAAGAGATAACTGGCAGCCTAATAGATGCTCACGTGACACATTTTGCCAAACATCAGAAAGAAAATTGACCTGACCTCCCGTTGTAGCTTGCTTGTTCAACAACCTTTTTTTCTCCAAATCGTAGCATAAAGCTGCATGAGCTTTAAGAATGCGGCCTCCCAGCACCTTCCGGGAAGGAAGATACACAGAAATACCAGGGCAGAGGAATTCTAACAGCGCTTTGGTACAATCTCGCTCGATAAAAATGTCAGGAAGGAAGTTCCCAGCTTGAAATTCCACCAGAAGTCGTTCGAGCTCTTGTTTGCGCACCTTTGAGAACCGACGGGGCAAATTACGTTGCCCATCTTTCTTCTTCTTTGAACGAGGCGATCCGCCGGTTGAAAATAATCGCAACCTGATCGAACGCTTCGTTTGGCCCGACGACTTCGTGCTAGAGTCGGAGTCCTCGCTGTCTTGCATTGGGGCTGCTACTTGTTTTGCTTGATACGCAGCACACCTTTGCAGGTGATTCCTATAGTTGTAAGCACGACCGAGAAGAGGTTCTGGTGGGTCCCCGTTTGGGTCCAGACTGTACGCCAGTTTGCAATGTCTGCATTCATAATATGCACATCCGCCAATTGCCTTCGGTAAGTCGGCTCTCAGCTGAAAGTGACTCTTTTCCGCAATAGCCGGCCGTGGCATTCTCTTGAACTAGTTCAGTCGTAGGTAAGACAATACGACTTCCGACGAGCGTAGCGCCTACTTCAACTCGGGCGCGGACGACGGCGCCTGACTCCGCACGGACACGGACGGCAACTACTGTCACTGCTACACCCACGAGCAAAGACGACCGCAACTGAAGCGGCTGCTGCAACGCTGAGGCCAGCAACGGAATCTAACAGAAGCAGAGTTTGAGCTACTCCTGCAGCACGGGTGACGGTGTCTGATGCTTCACGGACGGCTGCTGGTACAACTCGAACACGGACGGCAACTGGAGTGACTGGTGCAGCACAAGCGACGCGGTCTGATGTTTCACGGACGGCGGCTGGTGCAACTCGGACACGGACGGCAACTGGAGCGACTGGTGCTACTCGGACGGCGGTCGCTGCAACTCGAACACGGACGGCTGCTGGTACAACGCGGACACGGACGGCAACTGGAGTGACCGGTGCAGCACAAGCGACGGGGTCTGATGCTTCACGGACGGCGGCTGGTGCAACTCGGACACGGAAGGCAACTGGAGCGACAGGTGCTACTCGGACGGCGGCAGGTGCAACTCGAACACGGACGGCTGCTGGTACAACGCGGACACGGACGGCAACAGGAGTAACTGGTGCAGCACAAGCGACGGGGTCTGATGCTTCACGGACGGCGGCTGGTGCAACCCGGACACGGGCGGCAACTGGAGCGACTGGTGCTACACGGACGGTGGTCGCTGCAACTTGGGGCACGGACGGCAACTGGAGCGACTGGTGGCAAACAGACGGCAATGGAACCTCACAGACAATGGCTCAAGCGACGGTGGATACACTGGAAGTGAAGACGGCAAATTTGCCGATGATTGCTGCAACACGGACAACAGCAATTTCCCCGACGCGGACGGTTGCGAAGGAACGTCTGACGCTGGAAGCACAACCTTCACGAACGACAAGGCTAGCTGCGAGAAGAGCTGCGTGGGGCTGCGGCGACAAACTTGATCGTGCAGCGAGGGAGGATTTTTTTTACGATGCAGTTGCTAAGTTTTAGGTTTATTGGATTAATGTATGGCATAGTCAATGCGAATGTTTTTGAAAAGGCGCCTTTTGCAATCGACGAAAGGGCGAGCCTTTTCGTCAAAACCGTTCGTCAAAACTCGTTTAGGCGCCTTTTCAAAAGGCGGTAAAGGCGCCCACAGCCACCACTGGTACTAAACCACTGGATGCCTTCCATAACCGGTATGAGATTTTTAACAAATGTTTTTTATACCTCAGCTAGAGACCTTACAAATCCTATAAAAAACAAAGCCCTGCGTTCGCCCGGTCGACAGTTGAACTTACCATTTGTATGGGACGCCACTTTGAGCCCAAGGAGCGGAGCATGCGTTTCCCTGGCGGCAATGTGAGAGGTTCTTTGCGTATATGCGTGAACGCGTTTCGCGATCTGTCTTACCACCGAAGTGGTTCAACTTCCGCATGCGTCGGGTTATCTCTCATTCTCTACGTTTCTTTTTTCTCTCGACTAGAGTCCATTAAGCGGCGCAAACGCAATAAGCGCCTCGGTTAGGTACTCTGCACGGTCCTGTGCACATAGGCGAAGGAGGTACAGATCTGGGGCACGCTGAAGGCGGGGTATATTATCAAGAGTGACCCCATTAACATCAAACAATTCATAACTGACCCCAATAAGACTTCAAGGAAACTTCGATGACTCTTTTTTACAGGTAATTTCCGGTAACCCAAACGAGAAGGGGCGCAGAACACGCTCTGACAAAAAACATCAAGGGCTCGCGTACTCCAGGTTAGAACTTCTCCTGGCCGCACTTGGTGATTACTACTTCAAGTAAAGGCCTGCGGCAAGGTAAACACTTACGTAGATTTGCTTCAGCTTTGCGGAATTTCTCTCAATGTCTTAGAAGAGCGTGTAAATCTAACGTTTTTATCTTTCTTGTTTCCAATAGCTATCTATCTAGGCACCTTCGAAACTAACATGTTTCATCTTTAGAGGTTTTCTTTCCAAGTATCTGTTCCTTCCTTGCTACTCGCTTACATTGCAATGTTATGTTGCAGGAACCCATCTTGACCTTCAAAATGCTGCAAGAAAACAAGCCGAGCTCGCAAGCAAGTATTAAAGGTAAACATGTTGTAGAAATGGTTCTTACGTCTAGTTATATCGTACTGACGAATAATTGTTGACATACTTGACTGTAGATGGTGAAAGCAAACAAACTAGCTGGAGTATCCGGGGCCGTCCTATGTCATGAAGCTCCTTTGCTTGACTCGCATGTGGGGGGTGAGAGGCGTGGTAATAAAGCCCAGTGCCACCAAACCCGGGGAGAAGGTGGCAACATGACAGTGGACAGCCCCCGCGTGTCGTGAAAATTGCAATGTATATTGTGTATTTAAAATGGAGATTAGCTACAGCTGATAATTCTTCGTTATGCATACGCTCTTTAGGGAAATCCGCAGCACATGGACTCCCGACTGATTATTTCATAATGTATACTCACTAATGATATTCGGAACTTCAATATGCACGTCGATGAAAGCTATTTGCCGTTGAAGGATCTCAAATGGACAGCCACCGACGACATAATTTCCTGGAAGAACATCCAGATCGACGTCCCCAATGGAACTACTCGGACAATTTGCAGCATTGTGGCCTGATGACTCGCCACAACGACTGCACTTGTATTTTCGGCGTTTCTTTTTCTGCTGAGATCGAATTTCACCAGCGAAGTACTGAGATATTGCGTGCGCAGTTTCAACCTGATCTGTACTGGAAGGTGCGATGGTTTTGAGGTTCAATTTTTTTCTGGAGATTTTTGGCTCGCCACGACTCGGAATTCTTTTCTCACGGTTGGCCATGTCTCGACGAAGTTTCTGTGATCTTCCGCCAGCCTGGTTGTATAAAGGTGGGGCAAGAATGCTTGGATCCGCCAGAAGGGCTGGTACGAATGGCAAACTGACCGTGGCGTTAACAAATGCGTGGTGATAAGCGCGAACGGTGTATGCTCGGTTGAAGTACTTGAATACCCCTGATGTGCTTTTTCGCGTACCGTTTTGACTGAACATTGCTGCCACTACATGGCGACATGGAAGAAGAAGTTGAATGCGGTCTGCACATCGAGAGCAGTTACCTGCTTCCAAGTCCACCGTGTATGTCCGTTGCCAGTTCTCATTTGCTGGAGTTTCAATGCTTGGTGTTCCAAGTACTCTGCCGTCGCCAAGTGCAACAACACTGTCGTCAACGTGATAGATAGTTTCAGCGCTTTTCCGTACCGTACATGCAGCGGCGGCCCACACTTGCTTCTGAAACATCGAGTTGGCTCGAGGGGTTACGGTGTGGTCATTGCTCACCCAATCTCGAGCTAGTTTCTTCTTTGCTGACAACACTTCTACTACGGCATTACAGTACAAGACCAATGCTCCAAATACTTCACAGTCCCGAATACCTCTCATGAGAAGTGCGTTATTTTGGCCTTCTACTGCGCTGGTTGTTCTTCCACCAAATAGCGCACATGGAATACCGTAGGCGTTTACGTCTTTCCACGTATCCTCGACAACCTGGCGCTCCTCTAGTGAAAGCAGCGAGTTCCCGAACTTTGTCCAACTAGTTGGGTGGATTGTACGCAAATACTGTGCCACGGATTGCTCCGTGGTGGTACTGTGCCCCTTCACGTTACGTGACAAGGGAAATTGATCCTGGATCTTGGACAGTATATTCTCATATTCGTTGAGCGTGGTCGTGGCTTGTAGCTGAAATATTAGGGGCCTTATATTGTCAATGTTGGGATCCACCGAGCGAAAGTGACTACAGACATTGAAAAAAATATGCAGCGCACAGAATTTCAACTGCACGTTGACTCCGCGTGTTTTCAAGCGTATTTGGGCATCTAGCTGCTTCCCACGATCTGTGAAGGTGGCTCTGTCATGTAGCTTGATTCCAGCCGCAGCACAATTTCCAAAGAACCATTCGAAATTTGACGCCGTCTCCTTGTGTATGAAAGCGATTGCGACTGGAACATTGGCCCAGTCTCCATCCTTTCCCACGAGAAGGACACATATACCGTTGTACTTAGCATTCTTCATGTGTGTTCCATCACATTCCAGCAAAGGAATCCAGTTGTCCTGCGTCGCTATAAGAGCACCAATAGAAAGAAATAGGCGGTAGAATCGCCCCTTGTGGTCTAGCTGGCAACACACTCTTGATCCAGGATTCTCACGCTCAAAGGATCTTAAGAACGCAGGCAATTTTTCGTATGTCTCCGGTGAATCCGTCAGCAACGATTTTGCTTGAGAAATAGCTCTGTGAACGAGAGCGGGACGGTGATCAACATTTACGTTGTCAATAGTTTTTAAGGCAGTTGACACCCTTGCTTTTGCACAGCTGAGTCCTTGTACAATCGAGCCTTTAAATCCTGGTAGCTGCATCAATAATTCCATAGAGCATTCGCCTACAGAATCACAATTGGGCGAGTGTTGCAGATTCATTTCCCTCACAAACCAGGCTCCTGGTGGACAAAATGAGTTTTTTGTGTTTAATCGCTGCTTTTTGCTTTCTGACGGGGTTTCTTGTGTCGTTTGCCCAAAGTTACGTGCCATTGACACAAATTCGAGGTGCACCTCCATACTTTTTTGTGACCCGACGAAGTTGCTTGCTTGATAGATTTTTTTCTCGTTGAATGCGTACGCCTGGAGAAACTTGGTGCTGTCCTTCACCGTTATGAACACATCGTGAATATCGAGTGTCTCTCGGCCGAAGAGCTCTAACAGGCTGACTTTTCCTGGTTCCATCGTTGAATCTGAACTGACAACATCTCAAAATGCTCTTTTGCGATCTATGTTTAGATTGCAGGCAACCGACGGCATTTTTAAATAAAAACGTGTTTCTAATAAAAATAAATAAGTTTGCTTATTGGGGTCAGTTATGAATTGTTTGATGTTAATGGGGTCACTCTTGATAATATCCCTGAAGGCGGTGTCCTGCGGAACTACAGTAGTAGATGAATACTAATACATGTAGGATTCCTATCGAGGCCGAAAATACCGTAATATCCAGAGCTTCACCGGGCTTAGCACGGCATTAGTAAGTAGAATAAAACGAAGAGGGGCCACCACTCAGTTTAGTAAACTACTACTACTGTAGTATATATATACTACAGGTTTTAGGGTTTTTGTACGTAGTAGTAGTATAGTCTAAACTTTAGGTTTACAAGCAGACGAATATCCGAGATGCTGACTTTCACACATCTTACCAACACTATTTCTCGGGGAGGCCTGATGCGGACAAACTTATTCAAATTCATAAAAGACAACGACTTTAGGTGGATCAAAGGTAGCGTGGTGGAATCACCATCTAATTCAGTCCTCTGAATCTCAGCTAGCCTTTCAACGGAATCTCGTAGATTTGCTCATCCATTCCAAAAATGCACTTGCAACTCGAGTAGTTCCCCTGTTGAAAAAACACCGACACCCGGTTTTCCATGCAAGTGACGCCAGTGGGTTCCCCAGTCTTGTTGCCTCGAAGGTCAACGACGGCATAATCTTTCATTGCATGTGCAACATACTTTCCGCCTGGTGTGAATCGTTTTATGTGCTCACCGATCTTGACTCCATTCACGAGCAGCTCAAGTCCCCAACGCAGATCCCCATCAAGATAATAGTCGATTTCTCCTTTGATCTTCTGTGGCTGGCCACCAGTTGTTTGGTGTAGAGGGAATATGCGTGATAACTCTGGGCAAATCGAGCATGTCGCACTGGTATTCAAAATGAGGCCTTCCATGAATAGATGCTGGAATGTAGCTTCCTTGGGAAAGTTCGCGTCATCAACCACAGACTGCTGAAGCACACGTGCTGACATGTTGCCGATCACGCTGGTGATTAGTTCACGCAGCGACAGTGGATTGGCACCTGCACGAGTCGGAAAAAGCCACTGGATGTAGTACTTTTCTGCCAAAGGAGACGAAAATTTCACGTGCCGATCAACTTCTTCGACGAGGATACCGGCTTTCTTCAAAGTCAGGAGGCAAAGATTATCTTCATCTGTGAAATTCGGGTCCAAGTAGGCGTTATTCGGCGCAACAACGAGGCAATTCATCAAAAACTGTCGAAGTTTCAAGCTCTTCGGTGTCGTGTGTTTACTACCGAAGCATCGTGTCATGTGATGTAGGACTTCTTGAGATAGGAAGTACGAAACCAATTCGGCCTCGGATTCAGCTCGGCGCTTGCCAAAACGGGCCAGCATTGCGTCCACTGAACTGCGTAACGCACCGACAAGTCCATTGCACTCACGAACCACCAACTCCATGAAATCTTTTTCCTTCGTTATCTGGTCGGGCAATCCCAATGGTACCGGCATTGTCAAGAACTCGCGTGCTTCTTCGTCACTCAAAAGGAAATCCTCTCGGACGAACTTCGGAAGCGATTTGAACTCCACTGGACTCTCCACTCCACCTTCGAGCTCATGTGTTGCACAGATGATGAAACGAACTTTGGCTGATAGCCACATCGAGGTACCCTTGATCAAGATGTTCCAAAAACCCGTCTCACGATATTTCGCTTGAGCATCATCCAGCATAATAACATGATGTTGATCCGCGCTAAGGTTGGATGAACTGTTGGTTAGATTGATCCCGTATAACTGCAGCTGGACAAACGCCGATTTCTCTGGATCAAGAAGAGAAACGTAGATGCAATTTATGTCTGGATATTTGCGAGCAAACAACGTCAATAAAGACGTCTTCCCCGACGCTGCTGGCGACATGAAAAGGATGAATCTTTGGTGCATCTCCGCGTAGACACGACAGAGAAGCTCCTCGCGCGCGAGATGAGGTACTTGAGGGTTGATACCATCTTTAATAAGAAACACTTCTTGCTCAACACGCTGCGGAACCACCACCAGCACGTGAATTTGTCTCGACTTTGGGGCGCGCTTTTCTCCAGTCATGTTGTTGTCGTCTAAACGTCTGCAATTGTCCACGCCTCCTTCATCTTGTTTCCATCGATCAATGCTTGAATTGCCGTATGAACCTTTCCTTCTTCCAGATCTTGAGCAGCTGGGTCGTCGTCCGGTAGCCACGCGTCGCCCTTCTTCGCCAGGAAGAGCCGTAGGTCTTTAGCGTCGCACTTTGATCGTTTCTCGGTTCTTTACCTGGATCATTTCCTTCAACTTGCTCACCTTCTCGCCATTGTCGATCTCCACATCGAACGAGCTTCCAATCTGACCCACAATAGCGCACTGCAGCGACAGCTTCACCATCTTTCCTTGAGCCGGCGGATTCTGGAATGAAGGTGAATTCCTGTCCTTACTTTAGCACTGCTAAATAAACGAAGACGTGTCACATAGACTTCTAACCAATGGTGGAGACGCATGTTGCATCAAATGAGGTGAAAATGTGATGAAGGCGTGTCATGTTGAGTCCTTCGTTTCCGCTTAGGTACGATGAAGTGAAAGAACGTCAATCTTTTGCAGGCTTCGGTATCAATAACAATCTTACCTTTATCATATCAATGATATGATATTCTCCTATTGCGTACCGGACCAAAGGCTCCGGGGATCGCAGTTCGAATCCTGTGCAAAAAGGATAAAATGGTGGCAATGAGGGGCTAATTAGAATAAGCAGTACTCTGGATAAAATCCCGAGTAGTTGGGGCAATATAAAGTGTACTACTTAACCCTTTCGTGAACACGAGGTAGTCTATTGATTCCAGTATAGTATACAAGTCAAGATGTTAAGTAATGAAGCGGGGCATTTTTCTCCCTTTCATACGCCACTGTACTCCCCACAAGTTGTCCTTTTTAGAAAAAGGCCATTTTACCCCTTTTCATGCACCACAGAAGTGTTTTACGTGTCTGATCAACAATTTTCTGATTGGGTCAAATTAATGTTTTTTCTTGGCTTCATTCAAGCCGAATGCACTTGATTGGCTACGTCCGTCTCCAGGTTGATGACGTAAATAGCAGATCCTGGATTAGATCTCGTAAATTATCTGGTACCTCCATGAAATTTACCGTTGTGCGGGGCAGAGCACTTCCGGGAGAGTCTTACGTTGTAGATGTAATTGCCAAGGCATTTTCGTTTGCAAACGCAGTCACAGTAATTTCCTCCTAAAGTTAGCTAAGCATTTGAGTCCTCTTAGCACAGGAAAGCACATCACGGCGTGGCCAGAAACGATTGAAGCCGTTTGGTATGTATCTTGATTTTATTATAATAATGTTTACGTGTATAACACTTAGATTAACTATTTGAATTCAGGCGCGTGACGGCGATCGCAATAGGAGAATCTGACTTCATACTGAAAGAGAATATGCTCACCGAGGTGTCTGACGGCAACGCGAACGGCGGCGAAGAGGAAAGGAGGTGAGCTAACGAGCGGTGTGAACGGCGGCCACGCGGCTTCCGCGGATAGCGCAGCACTGGATCTTGCGTCAGCGCATGCTGAAGAAGCCCTTCAAAGTGATGCTACGGCTGTTGTCAGCACCAACGTTGCCTTCAAGAGAAAACGCGGAAGACCGAAAGGCTCTAAAAACAAGGCAAAGGTCAACGACGCTGAACCTCGACAGAAGCGCGCCCGACCTGCGGTGAGTAAGACGCCGCCTAAGCGCTGTCTGACTCAAGCACTGGTCGATGCCCAAGACTCTACCTTTGCTATTGTTCAACCGTGCTTAGTGCCGACCCCTTCGTCATTGCGAGAAACCTCGGTCGGTGCTTCTGCAAACGTTCCTTCGGAGTATAATGCTTGTGTACCCCCAAAAGCGACTACAGTGCCGAATTTGGTTACTTCGATGGAAGTGGCTGGTGAAGTCACCCCAGTGCAAGGTTTGACTACTAAAGTTGCTGTACAGGATTCGGATGCCCCTGAAGTTGCGTTAGGTGGAGGCACTACCGTACAGGATTTGGCTACTTTGACGGAAGTCGCTACAACGCAAGATTTGGCTGTTCCTGTAGCAGCTTCAACTGGTACGCCTCGAAGAAACCCGGCCCGGCCACCGCTTATCCCCGCGTTGTACGTGAACACACTTGTAGCGTTCTCACCAGCGAAGGAAGGCTGGACAAAACGGCAGAAAGCGAAGGACAAATATCCTGGCGTAGGAAATGCCTATCTTGTGGGCCGTGTGTGCCGGATCATCAAAGGGGCGATGTTCTTGGTACAATGGCTTGACTCGCAGTACCAGGGAAAAGCTGAACACTTGAATCTCAGTATGATTCAACGCGGAAACGCTAACTACAGGTCCCTACATCGAAATTCGTCAATCGTAGGATGGAGCCACCTCTGCGCACCTGACGTTGGCGAATCCATTCAAGTAGATGGCGACTCTGATCAAATGGAGGAGTGCATGGAGCTATTTGACCCACCAATGGAGCCACCAACAACACTAGCGGAGGTTGAAGCTATCAAGAACATGCGCTTTGATCCCGAGAAGCAGAGTGAAGAGCCTGCAGACCTATTTTGTCACGCGGATGGAACTACTACAACGCGGCTGCTTCCCGAGTTCAGGCATCTCTTTGAGCACTCGGCGTCAGCAAGTTTCTTCGCGTACATTCCGGTCTCGTTCTGGCAGCAAGTGGTTGGAGAGACAAATAGCTATGCTCGTGTACATGGTATTGCACTCAGCAAACCATTTACGCTGGATGAGATCATGACTTTTCTAGGCGTGCTATTCTATATGGAGCTCGTGGATAGAGGCGAGTACAGCAACTATTGGGGGAAGCAGGTAGAGGATTCAATCTTCGGAGGGAGCTCTGTTAGTCTGGACGCGGTGATGCCGCTTCGTCGGTTCAAGAAGCTTCGAAACGCGTTTTGCTTTCAGAACATGGAAGTGGCTAACAACACCCGTGACCAGGCTGCTAGGATCCGTCCACTTCTTAATCTGCTGAAGGTTACTGGCCCTAAGTACGTGGCCGTGGGGAGGAACGTAGCCCTAGATAAAGCGAGCGTCGCATGCACGTCGAAGTACGGCAAGCCGCTGATTGTTTATAACCCGATTAAACCTACTGGGAAGTATCACTTCCGCATCTACATGCTCTGCTGTTCAACCACGTGGATCTCGCTAAACTTTCGACTGCATTGCCAGAGTGATATGACGGAGCGACTAGCAGGTGTGACTACCCAAGTTGAGGCACAAGCCCTTAGTGATGAACTTGGCGTCTCCTCGTCGATTCGACAGTGCGTGCTGGAAGTAGTACGTCCACTATATGGTTCGGGGCGCATTGTCAACTCTGACAATTACTACACCTCCGTGCAGTTACTTGATGCATTACGTCTGAAAGGTCTGTATGGGCGAGGGACAGTCAGAAAATCAAGTGCTCATTTCCCCAAGCACGTCGTCCTCGAGAAAAAAGATTGCACCCGTGGAACTTCCCGCCAAGGAGTATCAGCTGACCGCAACACAATTGCGGCCTCGTGGTACGATAGCTCCATCGTTACGGTGATTTCAAATGCGGACCCCTCGACACTGACTACTGTGGTTCGTCAAGTCCGCTCAGAGAAGCAAATTATCAGGGCTCCAACATGCATCAAAGAGTACAACGCAAACATGCAGGGTGTTGATCGTCTCGATCAGGTTCGGAGCAGATTCTCTTTGGCGGATGGACATTCGTTTAAGAAGTGGTTTAAGAAGTTGGGCCTCGCACTAGTGGATGTCGCGCGCTCGAATGCATATTTCACTCGCAAGCTAGCTCTTGGAATGGATAACAAACGCGATTCCCACCGCGATTTTATCATACAACTCAGCTCGGAACTGAAATTTGGGAAATGGAAAGAGGCCCCAAGCGAACGACTCATGTTTTACAACGATCTGCATTCATTGGATGCAGCAGAGCTGGTGGACGAAGCGGTTTCGCCATCGAGCGCAGTGTGGGTTTCTAGTAAACGAGGTACCGACGAAGACGGAGGCTTTGGTAGTCCCCAGAAGCGATGTTCAGCAGTTTCCTCGAAACAGTTATTCCCCGATGCCAATCGAAAGCGACGGCAATGTGTGGTATGCCGATGGGAGGATAGATACGCGACAGAGGTGACCGACTTCTGCGTTCTTCACAGTGTTTGCCTCTGTCAGCACGTATATGAGACTTCTAAGCCGTACATGTGTCCTAAGCAGACTTGGACATGCTGGGAGAATTATCATCGCTTCTATCTCCACCAGAAGCTGTTCTCGAGTAAGGGCAAGGTACGGACAAGCTCTCGACTGTACAAGCTCAAGCAATCAAGCGTTGAACAGCGCAATTCGAAGCCAGGGCCCGAAGTGACTGGTGGTCCTTCAAGTGTTGTACGCTCAATCAACTTGTAATGGAAACGTGTGTATGTATCTTAAATAAAGTATATAAACCGTTCATAAGTCAACCAGTTCAACGATCCAACATATTCATAATGCCATATTGAAGTGTGTATTTAACTTGATTTCACTATTCAAATTACACAGCCAAGTGGGCTGAAGAGAACGGCAGAAGTATACACAGGATCTGAAAAAGTTTTGCGGTTAGAGTCTCTCCTCACTAATGGGGATGACAGCACTTTCGACAAGGTCCACGATTGCGTACAGAATGACGCCGCATCCGATCATCCGTAGTGGTGTGTCCATCGTGTGTGAGGCCTCCGCCTCCGCGTACGCCATCGTCCGCAACAGGATCAGCATCAACAGTAACGCCAGCCAGAAGTTGTCGAACGCCGCGAGATGCAGAGCATGGAACACCAGACCCGACAGGAACACGCGCGCACTGCCCTAACAGCTACGGGTGTACCTGTTCTTTGAGAAGAAGCTTCGCGTCCTGTACTTGTGACGTCCCCACGTGATACCCACTGCTCCGCCAAACCGTCACCGACGCCCGTGATGAACACAAGAATGAACGTTAACGCTCTCTCCACCGCCGTCAGCCACTTGAAGAACATTAGGGTGAACATGCACGGAGCGATGTTGCCCAGGATGATCCGCTTTTGTGTGTTCTGGTGGTCGTCTGGGCGATACAGCGATTTGAACTGCAGCATGAAGAACTTGGAGTGCTCGCGGATGTGCTTGACGAGTACGAAGAAGCCCAGCATCGTGAAGAGGTCGCCCCACGCAAGAGCGACCGGGCCGTCGTAGTTTGATGATCAGCGGTATCATGTAGGTGGCGAAGCGCTGCAGATATGCGCAGGATCTGAAGTGGCTGAAAATGGTGTATCTATCTTGAAATTAGTATAAAAACTATTTGTAAGTCGAGTCAACTAGTTCAATGATGCAGTGTAGCCATGTTAAAATGTGTATGTATCTTGGTTTTACTATATAAATTACACAGTCAAATCGGTTGAAGAGACCGGTAAAAGTACACGCGCTGAGGGTCCCCTTTCCAACTGCACAAAATATCGGCCTCTTTGAATTGCTCAAACGTCAAGCAACACTGTGAAAAGCAGGGCTCACGATGTCTCGGGCAAATAGGTGCTGAACACACGAAAAGTCGAACCGACGCCATCACACTGATCTCACGCTTTACATATTCAATCGTTGCAGGTTCGAACAAGATATTGTTCCAGAAAACAATAGTTGCTGCTTCGAACGGCAATATGCGCGAGAAGCCAATGCTGGAGATGTCGTTGCAGTACAGCTCGATTCTTGAGCTAGCTTGGCGTCCAAGAGAGTTCCGTGCAATCTTTTCTACACCAACGCTGTAGACCTGAGAGCGCAACTCGATGCCAATAGCCTTTGATACCTTTGTTGCCAATGCCACTTGTGTCACAATATTTCCCAAGCCCGCACCAATATCAAAGAAAATATCACTGGAATCAATATCTCCGAGCTCTCGCAGTAGTGTCGTGACCCCCGCTGGGAGCACTTCTCCAACGTTTAGGTGCGGTGTACCACCTCCGTGTGCTACTGTAGCACGTGGTACATCAGCAAATATCGAAGCCACGACTTGCTCCGCCATTGACGGAGACAGCAACGGCACTTCAGATTCAGCTCTGCAACTCGGTCGATCCGGCGGTGTAGACTCTTCTAACCCCGTTGGTGGGTTAGCTGGGCGTTGGCTGGATGGTGCCGGGTCTGGTTGGGCCGGAAGCGTCACCACTGGGTTGACTGGACTTGTAATTGGCGGTTCCGGTACATGGTGAACTGAGGGCGGGGATGCAGAGTTTGCTGCGCGACGTTGGCGCTGTGTAGATGGCTGTAGCGCTTCGATCTCTACCGCTGCTATATCTGCCGCTCGTATCGGTATAACAACTTCTGAGCGCTGATGTCGGATCGATAGATCCACTGCAAAACTCCGAAGACGCCGCGTCGCTGGAGGAGGGCGTCCACGTGGACGTCGCACCGCGGTAAAGAAATTAGGGGGGAATCGAGTGATATCTCTCCCCCATGTTCGATAGAGAGACTGGAGTCTCTGGCGAAGTGCGGCAGCTTTGTGTCCTGTAGACGACATCCGAGCGATGTCAGCCCATACAATCCTCTGGTTGGTTTCGACGTACTTTCGGGCGAGCTGGACAAGCTGCTTGTCGTCGTCGAATGTGAAAGCTGTTCGCATGTTAGCACATCAAATACAATGCCAACGAGGTTTGAAAGAATCTTGATATAAGTATTGGAATGATTGAGGTCCAGTCGTTGCTAACAGCGCACATAAAGTACGATTTTGGTCGTTTTACTTACGATGATGCTGAAGTAATCTCGAACATAAGTGCAACAATTCGCACTTAACTGCATACATTTCAATGGTGTAGACCACATACCGTAATGTACCAAAGTGAAAGGGGTGACACGATTGGTAGATACTAAAGGTGGTGATGCGCATGTTCAGTAGACAGGGCACAGGTTGAACTTTTGTCAACAAGAGTATTTTGCCCTCTTTCGTGATCGATTTTGTGGCAGCTTTTGGCACGGCCTTCAAAGAGCGAAAAATGCCCCTGTTGACCACGAAAGGGTTAACCTACGAGCTCTTGATTTTATCCAAAATAGCATTAGATAATGACTATTTACAAGTCCCAAGGTATTTTCACCAATGATACAATTATACAGGAACAATTGCTATATACGAGCTTTTGATTTGATTTTATCCAAATAGTGCAAGATAATGGCTACTTACAAGCCACAAGGTCTTTTCCTTTCCTCCTTCAGCATGTAGCACTAAAGGCGAAAACAACTCTAACTGTAAGTGAACACTAACCACTATAGCCTCGTGGTAAGGCATGAAAATACCTCTCCAAAGCGCAAAAGTAGATATCCTTACGGAAAAATCCCTAAAACACACTACTTTCATGAAGCTTTGGAACTGAGTAAGGGTGTGTTTCCCCTTTTCCAATAATATACAATCCGAAAGTAGGTAACACGCTGCAAAATGCCTGCATATTTTCGTGTACTACTTAACCTACGAGCTCTTGATTTTATCCAAAATAGCATTAGATAATGACTATTTACAAGTCCCAAGGTATTTTCACCAATGATACAATCATACAGGAACAATTGGTGAAGGTGATCTCCTGGTTTTTCCTCATTGAGTGCGCTTTCACTCACCATGCAAAGCTTAACATATTAATTGATTCATTACATTACATGGGCATGGACATGAGTTAGTGGAAAAGAATGACTGTGTTGCATATGAGATTCGCAGAGACCACAACTACCCAGCGTCAACTCGCTCCAATCCACCACCTTTCCTCCTTCGCAACGTGCTTGTGCTGTAGACGTCACCCCCTCCTTTTGCTTCACCTGCTCGTCGTGCCTGCCATGTCAGCGTTTTCCTCCACCACCTCGCCTCCACCTTTAGGTGGTCTGCATGCCTCCCTCCTTTTGCTGCTCTCGTCTCCCTCCACCACGTCGCCTCAACCGCTAAGATGCCTGGTCACTGCGAAAAAAGGCGCATCATAGGTAGCTTCAGTGTAATGTGTCCCGAACGTTGCATGATGACATCCTTACTTACAAACAACCGCGCCGTTGCTTCCCCCCCCAACACAGTTCTCACTATGTTCGAACTGCGAACAATTTTCTATACAAGACCGTGCGGTGCACGGGAAGCTCTGGATTTGGTGTACTTTACATATTTTTCTTACGATCACAATGATGTCTGTAAGAGTCTTAATCCAGGAATATGATTGGTCAAAATTATCCCTATCCCTATATCAAAGTGTAGTAAAAGGTTTAGGAACAACAAACTGTCCATAAGACAAGAGTAGGACACACCAATGTTTTTTTTTGCGGGAATTCCAGAGAAACCTCTACAAAGCAAATTAGAGCGTAACTCGTACTGTTTTATCTGGTCCCGGCGGTAGCTGCTGGACTATTGTTTGACCAGAATGTGGATTCGAGGGATGCGACGCGCGTGACGAAGCAGAAACTGATGTTCGCGCGCTTACTGAAGCTTCTAGGGCGGCCGGTAGCTTGTAGAAGCGGTGGTGTAGGTGCGTCGATCGCCTCGGAGATTGCACGGGCGTGAATGTAACAGGGTTACACGTACAAGTGGTTACACCACTTGTAACTCTAACAGTTGCGCTAACTATTAGAGGTTGGAAACGGACGTCAGGCCTTGGTGTGTGGAGCACACCAATGGATACATGGTCGGGTCATATCATTGGATGGCTCGCGTGCATTTACGCATGTTATTGGTAGAAAGAGAAGCATTTCTACCAATCAGTGCTCTTAAGAGAAATCAGAATTCTGTCAACCACACATTGACAGAACCTTTAGAATCAGATAGCAATCAGATTTAGGAGGTCCATAATTGGCTTGTGCCAAATTCAATAACAGTTCTCATTTTACGGTATTTGCAGTAAAAATATTGTTATATTTGATTTAATTATATTTACGGACGTAAGTATAATTAAATTAAGTGTAATGAATTGCACGCTTCCTCATACACGTAAGCGCACGTGTACGCCACCTAATAGGCCTTAGTAGACCTATTACACCTGGTAGCACTTTGTAGACCGTCCCACGACCGACTGCTGTTCGTTCGTATGGAGTCATACGAACGCGGGGTAGAGAACTTCCCCATGGATGAGGGGTCAACGGGGACCCCACACCAGTCCGTGACGCCCACGGACTGCCCCCACCTCTCGGATCCAGAGTGGGAGGCGCTCCAACGACTCTCACGAGTCATTGGTGAGGCAGCGGTAGCGTCGATTCTTCGCACGCTATCGCCGACAGAGCAACACGGTGTTGCTCTGGGGTACATTGTTAAGGAGCAACGAAATGTTGCTGCCTCGGTGGCTTCCCCGAAGCCACGCGTGGAGTCGTTGAAACTCCACGTGAGTACCTATGCGGGGAAGGAGGACGAGATCCTCCTTCGTTGGCTTGTCGAACTCGACACCGCCGTTGCGGCTCGACGTATCGTCGATCCGATGTCGAAGGTCGCGTTCGCCATGTCATGCTTGGGCGGACGCGCGAGGAGTTGGGCCTATGGGCGCCGACTCTCGGATCCTACGTGCTTCGGCACGTACGAAGGTTTTAAAAAGGAGCTCAAGCTCGCGTTTGAGCCCCCGAAGAACGAGTTCAGATCGAGGGCGGAGTTCCTCGATCTGCAGCAGGGCAAGGATGACGTGCATTCCTATGCCCAGCGTGCTCGATACTTGGTATCGAATATAGTGGCCAACCCGGTCGACGAGGCGACCAAGGTCGTCACGTTCATGAAGGGACTGAGAGACGGTCCCGTCAAGACATGCCTCTTTCGAGAGTATCCGAATACTCTCGAGGAAGCTATAAGCCTTGCGATGCAAGAGGTGTTTAGCCGGCGTCAAGCTAAACTCCATGCGAACGCGCCGAAGCCGGCGCGTCCTGTACCGAAGGCGGGAGGTCCGGAGCCTATGGACCTCTCGAGTGTGGTCAACAGCAGAGTAAGGGGTTCAAGGTACGATGTTACAAGTGTAGTAACATCGGTCACTTTGCACGCGAATGCACAGCGAGTGTGCATCCGGGCGGGCGTTCAAAAAACGCCAAGGACCAGTAGGCGCGGGGCGTCCTACTAGTGATGCAGTCTCGCGTGTTGAACTTGGACACGCGACGATGAGGACTGCTGCCCCCAGCGAGAAGGTTTCTCGCTGCAAGTTGCAAGATGACAAGCCAAACCTTGTCATCCTGAATGTTATGTCGAAGAGGGTTAACTCTCTTCGTGCCCTAGTGGACTCGAGCGCGTCGAACAACTTTGTTCGACAGGGAAGTCTTCGAAGAATGGACTTCGAAGAGGCCGACACGCCTCGCGGCGTGTTGGAGGTGCGGTTGGCAACAGGTGCCACCGTGAGGACCGAGAAGCGCGTGGTCCGTGTGCGCTTCTCGTACAAACGAAGTACGTTTGTGGAAGGTCTTATCGTCTTGGATCTAGACGATAAGTTCGACTTGGTGTTAGGCATGTCGTGGCTTGCACGGGATGACCCGGTGATCAACTGGGAGAAGCGTACGGTCGTACGCTTCAATAGTATGAGTGCGACAGAGAGCGATGGCCCTGTCAGTGCTACGCATGCATCGGCTGATGCATGTGACTCCCCGGTTGAGGCAGCAGCGGCCGCCGCTGCCTCCGATCGCCGCCGGCGACGCTCGACGACTCAGATAGTCGTTGAGAGAAAGTGTGTGTCGGCTCAGATATCTGAGTCTGAGTCTGAGCCGAAGGATCGCCTCAGAAATCAGGTGAATGTGAATCACCTGAGTGATGGTAACGTACCGGTATTACCGGTATTACCGATATTACCGGTAGCCTTGGAGGTACTTCAAGCCCCCCAAGGGTCGCGTCGACGATTGTGCGTCAGCCTTAGTGGCTGACGAAGCCAATAGAATTCCGGTTCAAGGAACCGACGGACAGACGTCAGCTGCGATGGCTGACGTGACAGACGCGCGGCTAGTTCAAGGAACTAGCGATCGTACATCGGCTCCGGGAGCCGATGATACAAACAAAGGCCCGCTAGCCCACACGACTAGCGAAGACACGCCGACTGCGATAGTCGACGATGTAGAGGCTCCATCAGCTCGCGGAGTTGATGGAGGCGTGGCGGCAGGAGCCGACCACGCGGCAGGAGGTGCTGGCGGTTGCAAACGTCCAGCACCAGAACAACCTGCGTGCTCACGTCCAGGAGGACGGCACGCGATGGGCGGCACTCAAGCGGTGCTAGATAGTGCGAGTCAGCGGAGCGAGTCCGCTGACGATTGCGAAGACGACCCGTCCAAGGCAGAGCCCCTTGGACGCGGAGCACCTGGAGCGCGGCTCCAGGGAAGACTTTCGCGGCGCAAGCCATTGAAGCTGCGCGAGTCTCAGCCGGAGACTGAGACTGGTGTTTCTGCGCGGCAGACACCGAGTGTCGAGACGCTGAACGTCTTGACACGCACTGGTACTGGATTGCAGTACCAGAGGATGCGGTTGGAGAATCCGCCGACGAGTGCGTCGGCGTTAACCGCGCTTCCAGTCACGACCTAGAAGGGCTTCGCGCGAGAGTTGTTCGATGGACGCATCGAACAAATTTGCATTCTCTCAGAGATTGAGAGGGTGGACCGCGAGGCCGAGGAGCTGAAGTAGCTCGTCGTCGCTGGGATCACTGAGGGCGATGACACCCTCAGTGCGAAGATTAAGAAGCAGCGCTTCGAGGAGCAGAGTTGGGACTCGTTGAGGTCGAGTCCCTACTACGATGTGCTGCGGGAGTACAAGGATGTGCTCCCGGACGAGATTCCTTCGGAGCTTCCGAAGGAAAAGGGCGTACAGCACGAGATTGATCTCGTGCCGGGCACAAAGTATTGCGTTACACGGCAGTGGCCACTGCCGCGTGAACAAGTTCAAGCGATCGACGACTTCTTCGAGAGTCGTCGTCTTGCAGGTCAAGTGCGGGAGTCAAAGGCCCCGCACTGTGCCCCGACGTTCTGTGTCAAGAAGGCACAGGGCGGCTGGCGCATCGTTCATGCGTACAACAAGTTGAACGATGCGACGATACCGGCGCAGACGCCGATACCGCGAAAAGATGTGATCATCGATTCGATGGCCTTGAGCACTGACTTCAGTGCTCTAGATCTGCGTGATGGATTCTATCAAATCCTCATGCGTGAGAGGGACATCCCTCTCACAGCGGTAAGCACTCCCAGCGGTATGCTGTGGGAGTGGCTCGTCATGCCGCAGGGACTTAAGAATGCCCCTGCGACGTTCAATAGATGTGTGACTCATCTATTGCGCTCGGTGCGCGACTTCGCACCGAGTTATTTCGACGACGTGTTCGTCCACAGCCGGGCTGTGAACGGGAAGACGGACATTGAGATGCACAAGGTGCATCTCCGGAAGCTGCTAGAGCTTATGAGGAAGCATAAGCTCTATGCGAACCTGAAGAAGTGTATCTTCGGGGCGAACGAGATACCCGTGCTGGGGTGTCTCGTGGGGAAAGACGGCGTGCGCCCTGACCCAGAGAAGGTCAGAGTGATCAATGAATGGCCCACACCATCCAATGTGAAGGAACTGAGGCAGTTCCTTGGGCTCGCCACGTACTTGTGCAAGTACGTGGAGAACTACGCGGGCAAGATTCGCCCGCTGTCACAGCTTCTTAAGAAGGAAGCTGAGTGGATTTGGACGACCGAATGCCAGGGGGCGTTCGATGCAGTCAAGCAGGGCTTGACTGAGGCTCCGATCTTGGCCGTCGCCGACCAAGATCGTCCATTCCAGGTAGTGTGTGATGCATCCGATTTCGCGATCGGATGTGCATTGATGCAACACCATTACGAGGGGCGTGATCGTGTGGTCTACTACCAGTTGCGTCAGCTGAAGCCAGCTTAGCGCAACTACCCTGTGCATGACAAGGAGCTCCTTGCCATGAAGTATGCACTCGCAAAGTTCCGAGTGTATCTACTTGGGAGTAGACCATTCGTGGTCTACACCGACCACTCATCACTGCGTACGGCGATTAAATCGCCGCACATCTCGCAACGTATGGCGAGATGGTTGTCCTTCTTCCGGGTGGAGTACAAACCCGGAAGACTCAACGTAGCGGCCGACGCGTTATCGCGTCGACCTGATTATGCGGAGACGGTCGACGCCAACAGTGTTGGCGTCGTGAGGACAAGTGTGCCGTCGTCAACGTTGATTGACGACGTGAAGGACGCGTATGCAAGGGATACATACGCGAAGGAGCTGCTGGAGTTCCTCGCAGCACCTTTCGACGAGGCACGTCGGAAGCTAACTCCTCACCTTCGAGCTCGTGTACACCGCTATCGTGTACACGAAGGGCTACTGCTGTACAGTGCAGTAGACGACAATGCGGATCGCATTGTCGTTCCGAATGATCATGATCTGCTGCGGATCATGTTCGAGTACCATGATACCCCTACGGCAGGGCATCCGGGTCGTGAGAAGCCATATACTCTTCTCACGCGTGACTTCTACTGGCACCACCAGTACAAGTGGGTACGCAAGTGCGTTCGAGGTTGCGAGGTTTGCCAGCGCGTGAAGCCTGCGCCGTTTACGCAGGCTCCTCTTCAATCACTTCCGACTCCGTCGGAGTGTTGGCAGGCCATGTCCATGGACTTTGTCTTCGGTCTTCCGCCCGACAACAAGCGGAGGACAGGCATCGTTGTCTTTGTGGACCGATTCAGCAAGATGGTCCATCTTGCTGCCGTCCCGGCTACTGTTACAGCCGCGCAGACTGCGCGACTGTTTGTTGACATGGTGTTCAAACACCATGGCATGCCGCTAGACATTGTGTCGGACCGTGATCCACGCTTCACAGCGCGGTTCTGGCAAGAAGTGTTTACACTTCTTGGTTCACAGTTATCAATGTCGACTGCGGATCATCCGCAGACGGACGGCCAGACTGAACGCGTCAACCGAGTACTGGTTGACGCGCTGAAGAGCTACGCACACTCGTTCCCGCATTGGAGCGAGTGTTTACCGATGGCAGAGTTTGCCATCAACAACTCGGTGCATGCCTCGACAGGGCATACACCGTTCTACGTGAATGCCATGCGGCATCCACGTTTGCCGAGCATGCTCGGCGGGGTAGCTTCCTCCTTAAGTGGGGAGGATCTACGGTTGCATCTGAACAACCGCAGAGGACAGCTGATGACGTACTATCAGCTGCGGTGACGCGAGCTGCGTCTCGTTCGAGCAGGAACGAGCGCGAGATGTCTGTGCCGGGCACAGACATAGGAGATGATAGCGAGCAGGCAGGGCCTGCTGCGGATGAATGCGACGAGGGTGAAAGGGTTCAGCTCGAATGCGCTAGACTTTGTCCAGCGAAGACAAGCCGTAATACGGTTTGTGCAAGATGCTATCGCAGCTTCTGTCGATCGACAGAGGCTGAACGCAGACAATGTTGGTAGGGGCAACATTAATGAATTCAAAAAGGGTTCATTGGTTTTGTTAGCTACTCAAAACCTGCCTAAACATGCAGTGTCTGATTTTGGAGCAAGTAAGCTTGCTCCAAGGTTCATCGGGCCGTTCACAGTACTTGAACGGCACGGCAACGCGTACCGGCTGGACATACCGTCCAGCATGAGACTCCATCCGACGTTCTACGTCGAGCGGTTGAAGCCGTACGTGCAGCACGAGTCATCTACGGGTGATGACTCGCCTGAGAGGCCTGGAAGGCCTTCTCGAGATCGCTCACACGAGCGATCAGAGCGTTCAATCTCATCCCGAGACCGGACGAGATGTTTGAGGCAGTCTGCGCAGCCTGCGCAGCATCAGCACGGAGGAATCGGACCTCCTGCTTCAGTGCAGCCATCTCGGCGCTCTGAGACTGCTCGGGCGCCGCAACACGATCGTGCAGGGCACGATCGCCATGGTCATACCGTTGACCATACGGAGGGAGTGTTTCCGCCCCCTCCGCCGCCGTTGCGAGACGCGACTGGGTCGATCCGCTGGATAGTTGAGCCGATCGTGGCTCATAAGAGAACGAACTCTCAAGAGGTTCGTTTTCGTATTCGTTGGAGAGTATTTAATCCCCATCGAGACACATGGGAGCCACGGAACGTCCTGATGGAGGACGTTCCGGAAATGGTGAGGGCGTACGAAGCCCACCATAACTTGCAGGCCTAAGGCTTGCACGAGGAATGCTGCGGTCACCCACAGCACTCGGAGCTTCACGTGACTCAAGACGAGCACGGAGCTCCATGATGTGATCGGGTACACGGGTCGTCGTGTACCCCAGTAGATCACGGTCGGAGATGCGTGTTGCCAGAGGTGGGCAACACGGACAGGGTGTGCCGAAGGGAACTGCACACTGGATCCCCGCTTCCATGCTTGCTTCATGGAGGCGTTCACACTTACCGCGCACGGTGTAAGTGTAGTAGCGATCGCGAGCATGCTTGATACGCTCGCGATAGGCTTTGGGTCTTTGTTGAAGTTCTCAACAAAGGCGTTCCACGACTGACAGAGTGCCTGCCACTCTGGCACTTTGCTTTTGCGCGAAGAAGACTTCGCGCTGAAGTATCGGAGCTCATGGAAGAGCCCGATGTAGTAGTCGCGTCTTTGAGTCGGGGTCAAAGACAATGCCAACAGCGACTTCGTCGTCGGTGATACTGTTGTCGTGGTACAACAGTATCGGGTTCGGTGGTGAGCTAGCACCGAACCGATCATGGATCTCTGCCTCAGCAGGCATCCATGCAGCGCGCACTGGTGGTGGATCAGTGCGCGGAGAGATGAGCGCCCTCGACATGGGGGACGCTAAGCCATCATTGCGCCGACGCTTCGACCTGGAAGCGTCCGAGGCCTTTTCGTGGGGGCGTCGAGACCCCTTGGGTGGGTCGAGCGTGTCTTCGGACGAAGACACGTAAGCGGGAGCGTCCTCTTCACGGAGCTCCCCATCTTCAGAATCCTCATAGTCGAGAGGATACTCGTCGGAGTCGGCAGCGAAGTCGGACTTCTTCGCTGCATGCTTCTCCTTGTGGAGAGCATGGTACCCGGAGACAGAGAGGTTACTCTCTGTCGAGCGACTGGAAGCAGCAGTGCTAGCGGGCACTGCCGCTGTTGTGCTTGCTGCAGAAGCAGCAGGCGAGGCTTGCGCGTCCGCGGCTGCGGACGTGGACTTGAGCGTTGGCGAGTTCATTCGGAAATGGACTCGTGGATCCTTCCTGTAACTTGACGGCCTTGTCAAGTTATGTCGGTTAACGTATCCGGATGGGTACGTTAAGTCTTAAGAGGGGATGGTGTAACAGGGTTACACGTACAAGTGGTTACACCACTTGTAACTCTAACAGTTGCGCTAACTGTTAGAGGTTGGAAACGGACCTCAGGCCTTGGTGTGTGGAGCACACCAATGGATACATGGGCGGGCCATATCATTGGATGGCTCGCGTGCATTTACGCATGTTATTGGTAGAAAGCGAAGCATTTCTACCAATCAGTGCTCTTAAGAGAAATCCGAATTCTGTCAACCACACATTGACAGAACCTTTAGAATCAGATAGCAATCAGATTTAGGAGGTCCATAATTGGCTTGTGCCAAATTCAATAACAGTTCTCATTTTACGGTATTTGCAGTATAATTATTGTTATATTTGATTTGATTATATTTATGGACGTAAGTATAATTAAATTAAGTCTAATTAATTGCACGCTTCCTCATACACGTAAGCGCACGTGTACGCCACCTAATAGGCCTTAGTAGACATATTACACCGTGACGATACCTGTACCCGGAAACTCCCAAGCATCCTTTTGTTCCTGCTGGAACTGGACGAGTGCCTGGCAAAAGACGAACGCAAGGTCCCAGTTATTCCACTTTCGTTTTCGCTGACCGTCACGCCCTGGACGCCCTGTATACTCAGCATTCAAACCCTCGACGATGTTCTTCATCGAACCACTATCTACTTGTTCCTCCCAATGCTTGCATTCGCAAATGAAGAGTGGATCGTCACCCCCAGGAACCATCACGTAACAATCCAATCTCTCCCGGTCCTTAGCGCGAACAAGGTGGCCGAAGTTGCAGTCACCATAGCCGTTATCGCTGGTGCGAAGAATATAATCCGGCCATCTCGCATTAGGTGGAGCCAAGAACGGAACCTTCGTTTCTGTGAAGTTCTCCTTCAAACCACCATACTCTTCCAACAACGCAATGTCTTCAAATTTTTCACTTTGGCCGGATTCTCCTGTTTGATTGGCCTCTTCTCGTTGGTAGGATTCGTCCCGAAATCACCAATTAAACACGGCAAGAACTCGTTAAAGGCGATTCCTCGCGCACCAGTTCTTCGCGACGCACAGAAAAGCGCATGAGCCACCATGTTTTCGAATTCGCTGAAATCTTTTCTGGGAGCATTTGTATATCCGTGTGTTTCACTTGCACTTTGTTCGCGAAACTCCTTAAAAACACCAACTATTGAGTGTCTCTTGTTGATCTTGTAGTTGTGGTACGCCGATAACTCCTTCCCACCAAGCACGGCGAGGTACAGCAACACGTCGTCCTCAACGACTGGAAAACGGCAGAATGGGCTCCAGGGAATTCCATCCACTTTATATTCAAGTCTGCCCCCGACACAACCACATCAGTGGTACCTTCATCAACCAAGTTGGCAAAATGCACATGCATGCTAGCGACCACAACGTTCACATCAAATTTCCTCCTTTTTTGCGAACGTTTACTCGTGCAGTCACTGACAGCAACAGGACACTTTGTACCAAGAGGTCCATTACTGCCATTCGTATACGATAGAGCCATCAGCTGCAAATCCCTTGTAATAGGTCTACTAAGGCCTATTAGGTGGCGGACACGGCGCTTACGTGTATGAGGAAGCGTGCAATTAATTAGACTTAATTTAATTATACTTACGTCCATTTATATAATCAAATCAAATATAACAATAATTATACTGCAAATACCGTAAAATGAGAACTGTTATTGAATTTGGCACAAGCCAATTATGGACCTCCTAAATCTGATTGCTATCTGATTCTAAAGGTTCTGTCAATGTGTGGTTGACAGAATTCGGATTTCTCTTAAGAGCACTGATTGGTAGAAATGCTTCGCTTTCTACCAATAACATGCGTAAATGCACGCGAGCCATCCAATGATATGGCCCGCCCATGTATCCATTGGTGTGCTCCACACACCAAGGCCTGAGGTCCGTTTCCAACCTCTAACAGTTAGCGCAACTGTTAGAGTTACAAGTGGTGTAACCACTTGTACGTGTAACCCTGTTACACCATCCCCTCTTAAGACTTAACGTACCCATCCGGATACGTTAACCGACATAACTTGACAAGGCCATCAAGTTACAGGAAGGATCCACGAGTCCATTTCCGAATGAACTCGCCAACGCTCAAGTCCACGTCCGCAGCCGCGGACGCGCAAGCCTCGCCTGCTGCTTCCGCAGCAAGCACAACAGCGGCAGTGCCCACTAGCACTGCTGCTTCCAGTCGTTCGACAGAGAGTAAACTCTCTGTCTCCGAGTACCATGCTCTCCTCAAGGAGAAGCATGCAGCGAAGAAGTCCGACTTCGCTGCCGACTCCGACGAGTATCCTCTCGACAACGAGGATTCTGAAGATGGGGAGCTTCACGAAGAGGCTCCCGCCCACGTGTCTTCGTCCGAAGACACGCACGACCCACCCCAGGGGTCTCGACGCCCCCGCGAAGAGGCCTCGGACGCTTCCAGCTCGAAGCGTCGGCGCAATGATGGCTTAGCGTCCCCCATGTCGAGGGCGCTCATCTCTCCGCGCACTGATCCACCACCAGTGCGCGCTGCATGGATGCCTGCTGAGGCAGAGATCCATGATCGGTTCGGTGCTAGCTCACCACCGAACCCGATACTGTTGTACCACGACAACAGTATCACCGACGACGAAGTCGCTGTTGGCATTGTCTTTGACCCCGACTCAAAGACGCGACTACTACATCGGGCTCTTCCATGAGCTCCGATACTTCAGCGCGAAGTCTTCTTCGCGCAAAAGCAAAGTGCCAGAGTGGCAGGCACTCTGTCAGTCGTGGAACGCCTTTGTTGAGAACTTCAACAAAGACCCAAAAGCCTATCGCGAGCGTATCAAGCATGCTCGCGATCGCTACTACACTTACACCGTGCGCGGTAAGTGTGAACGCCTCCATGAAGCAAGCATGGAAGCGGGGATCCAGTGTGCAGTTCCCTTCGGCACACCCTGTCCGTGTTGCCCACCTCTGGCAACACGCATCTCCGACCGTGATCTACTGGGGTACACGACGACCCGTGTACCCGATCACATCATGGAGCTCCGTGCTCGTCTTGAGTCACGTGAAGCTCCGAGTGCTGTGGGTGACCGCAGCATTCCTCGTGCAAGCCTTAGGCCTGCAAGTTATGGTGGGCTTCGTACGCCCTCACCATTTCCGGAACGTCCTCCATCAGGACGTTCCGTGGCTCCCATGTGTCTCGATGGGGATTAAATACTCTCCAACGAATACGAAAACGAACCTCTTGAGAGTTCGTTCTCTTATGAGCCACGATCGGCTCAACTATCCAGCGGATCGACCCAGTCGCGTCTCGCAACGGCGGCGGAGGGGGCGGAAACACTCCCTCCGTATGGTCAACGGTATGACCATGGCGATCGTGCCCTGCACGATCGTGTTGCGGCGCCCGAGCAGTCTCAGAGCGCCGAGATGGCTGCACCGAAGCAGGAGGTCCGATTCCTCCGTGCTGATGTTGCGCAGGCTGCGCAGACTGCCTCAAACATCTCGTCCGGTCTCGGGATGAGATTGAACGCTCTGATCGCTCGTGTGAGCGATCTCGAGAAGGCCTTCCAGGCCTCTCAGGCGAGTCATCACCCGTAGATGACTCGTGCTGCACGTACGGCTTCAACCGCTCGACGTAGAACGTCGGATGGAGTCTCATGCTGGACGGTATGTCCAGCCGGTACGCGTTGCCGTGCCGTTCAAGTACTGTGAACGGCCCGATGAACCTTGGAGCAAGCTTACTTGCTCCAAAATCAGACACTGCATGTTTAGGCAGGTTTTGAGTAGCTAACAAAACCAATGAACCCTTTTTGAATTCATTAATGTTGCCCCTACCAACATTGTCTGCGTTCAGCCTCTGTCGATCGACAGAAGCTGCGATAGCATCTTGCACAAACCGTATTACGGCTTGTCTTCGCTGGACAAAGTCTAGCGCATTCGAGCTGAACCCTTTCACCCTCGTCGCATTCATCCGCAGCAGGCCCTGCCTGCTCGCTATCATCTCCTATGTCTGTGCCCGGCACAGACATCTCGCGCTCGTTCCTGCTCGAACGAGACGCAGCTCGCGTCACCACAGCTGATAGTACGTCATCAGCTGTCCTCTGCGGTTGTTCAGATGCAACCGTAGATCCTCCCCCACTTAAGGAGGAAGCTACCCCGCCGAGCATGCTCGGCAAACGTGGATGCCGCATGGCATTCACGTAGAACGGTGTATGCCCTGTCGAGGCATGCACCGAGTTGTTGATGGCAAACTCTGCCATCGGTAAACACTCGCTCCAATGCGGGAACGAGTGTGCGTAGCTCTTCAGCGCGTCAACCAGTACTCGGTTGACGCGTTCAGTCTGGCCGTCCGTCTGCGGATGATCCGCAGTCGACATTGATAACTGTGAACCAAGAAGTGTAAACACTTCTTGCCAGAACCGCGCTGTGAAGCGTGGATCACGGTCCGACACAATGTCGAGCGGCATGCCATGGTGTTTGAACACCATGTCAACAAACAGTCGCGCAGTCTGCGCGGCTGTAACAGTAGCCGGGACGGCAGCAAGATGGACCATCTTGCTGAATCGGTCCACAAAGACAACGATGCCTGTCCTCCGCTTGTTGTCGGGCGGAAGACCGAAGACAAAGTCCATGGACATGGCCTGCCAACACTCCGACGGAGTCGGAAGTGATTGAAGAGGAGCCTGCGTAAACGGCGCAGGCTTCACGCGCTGGCAAACCTCGCAACCTCGAACGCACTTGCGTACCCACTTGTACTGGTGGTGCCAGTAGAAGTCACGCGTGAGAAGAGTATATGGCTTCTCACGACCCGGATGCCCTGCCGTAGGGGTATCATGGTACTCGAACATGATCCGCAGCAGATCATGATCATTCGGAACGACAATGCGATCCGCATTGTCGTCTACTGCACTGTACAGCAGTAGCCCTTCGTGTACACGATAGCGGTGTACACGAGCTCGAAGGTGAGGAGTTAGCTTCCGACGTGCCTCGTCGAAAGGTGCTGCGAGGAACTCCAGCAGCTCCTTCGCGTATGTATCCCTTGCATACGCGTCCTTCACGTCGTCAATCAACGTTGACGACGGCACACTTGTCCTCACGACGCCAACACTGTTGGCGTCGACCGTCTCCGCATAATCAGGTCGACGCGATAACGCGTCGGCCGCTACGTTGAGTCTTCCGGGTTTGTACTCCACCTGGAAGAAGGACAACCATCTCGCCATACGTTGCGAGATGTGCGGCGATTTAATCGCCGTACGCAGTGATGCGTGGTCGGTGTAGACCACGAATGGTCTACTCCCAAGTAGATACACTCGGAATTTTGCGAGTGCATACTTCATGGCAAGGAGCTCCTTGTCATGCACAGGGTAGTTGCGCTAAGCTGGCTTCAGCTGACGCGACTGGTAGTAGACCACACGATCACGCCCCTCGTGATGGTGTTGCATCAATGCACATCCGATCGCGAAATCGGATGCATCACACACTACCTGGAATGGACGATCTTGGTCGGCGACGGCCAAGATCGGAGCCTCAGTCAAGCCCTGCTTGACTGCATCGAACGCCCCCTGGCATTCGGTCGTCCAAATCCACTCAGCTTCCTTCTTAAGAAGCTGTGACAGCGGGCGAATCTTGCCCGCGTAGTTCTCCACGTACTTGCACAAGTACGTGGCGAGCCCAAGGAACTGCCTCAGTTCCTTCACATTGGATGGCGTGGGCCATTCATTGATCACTCTGACCTTCTTTGGGTCAGGGCGCACGCCGTCTTTCACCACGAGACACCCCAGCACGGGTATCTCGTTCGCCCCGAAGATACACTTCTTCAGGTTCGCATAGAACTTATGCTTCCTCATAAGCTCTAGCAGCTTCCGGAGATGCACCTTGTGCATCTCAATGTCCGTCTTCCCGTTCACAGCCCGGCTGTGGACGAACACGTCGTCGAAATAACTCGGTGCGAAGTCGCGCACCGAGCGCAATAGATGAGTCACACATCTATTGAACGTCGCAGGGGCATTCTTAAGTCCCTGCGGCATGACGAGCCACTCCCACAGCATACCGCTGGGAGTGCTTACCGCTGTGAGAGGGATGTCCCTCTCACGCATGAGGATTTGATAGAATCCATCACGCAGATCTAGAGCACTGAAGACAGTGCTCAAGGCCATCGAATCGATGATCACATCTTTTCGCGGTATCGGCGTCTGCGCCGGTATCGTCGCATCGTTCAACTTGTTGTACGCATGAACGATGCGCCAGCCGCCCTGTGCCTTCTTGACACAGAACGTCGGGGCACTGTGCGGGGACTTCGACTCCCGCACTTGACCTGCAAGACAACGACTCTCGAAGAAGTCGTCGATCGCTTGAACTTGTTCACGCGGCAGTGGCCACTGCCGTGTAACGCAATACTTTGTGCCCGGCACGAGATCAATCTCGTGCTGTACGCCCTTGTCCTTCGGAAGCTCCGAAGGAATCTCGTCCGGGAGTACATCCTTGTACTCCCGCAGCACCTCATAGTAGGGACTCGACCTCAACGAGTCCCAACTCTGCTCCTCGAAGCGCTGCTTCTTAGTCTTCGCACTGAGGGTGTCATCGCCCTCAGTGATCCCAGCGACGACGACCTGCTTCAGCTCCTCGGCCTCGCGGTCCACCCTCTCAATCTCTGAGAGAATGCAAATTTGTTCGATGCGTCCATCGAACAACTCTCGCGCGAAGCCCTTCTAGTTCATGACTGGAAGCGCGGTCAACGCTGACACACTCGTCGGCGGATTCTCCAACCGCATCCTCTGGTACTGCAATCCAGTACCAGTACGTGTCAAGACGTTCAGCGTCTCGACACTCAGTGTCTGCCGCGCAGAAACACCAGTCTCAGTCAAGATCATGGGGCAATCATTTCGACACACTTCGTGATCACCAGTGATCAAGATCATGGAGCAATCATTTCGGTACACTTCGTGATCACCAGCAATCAAGATCATGGAGCAATCATTTCGACACACTTCGTGATCACCAGCGATCAAGATTCCTGATCGACATGGAGCAATCATTTCGATACACTTCGTGATCACCAGCGATCAAGATCATGGAGCAATCATTTCGATACACTTCGTGATCACCAGCGATCAAGATTCCTGATCGACATGGAGCAATCATTTCAGTACACCAGAGCGATCAAGAATCCTGATCGACATGGAGCAATCATTTCGTTACGGTTCCGCGATCAGGTCGATCAAGATTCGCATGTACCAATTAAAGGGTACACTGGTTGAAGTTCAAGGTGGCCAGTCAGCTGCGAAGGGGATGGGCAGATGATGGGAGGAGAGGGATTGGATAGGAAAGATTTAAGATGGTAAAGAGAGAGAGATTTTCCTTGTAGCACGCAAGTGGTGTTCCGCAGAATTCCAAGGCTGGGAAGTATATTGGCCCCCCTTGACGAAGGACCCCAAGACGCTCGAGGACAAGACACGCAACGACACCTGGGAAGCTTGGCCAGGTCAACGCTTCTTTCTCCACCCCCCCTCAACTCCACCGCTAACAGTAGGCGGCCCAAGCATCTACATTGGAACACATTGGCCCCCTTTGGAACAACACAAGCCCGAAGGACCCCCCAGAGTGGATCAAGTTTATTCAAGCTTCGATCCACCCTGCCCACCGACGATCGTGCGTAGAAGGATCCGCAAGGTCGTCAACCGATAACCCCTGAGTGCCGTCCACACTCCAGCTCCACCAAGAACAAACCCCTTGGCCCCTTCCAGGTCACCCAGGAAGAGCGTTATCCCCGCCAGGTCGACGGGTACACAAGGTGAGAAGATCTTCAGACCCCACGGTCGATCGGAGTACCCCCTCCGTTAGTTGGCAGTCCGGCCCCTCTGTGTGTGAGTGCCCCTCGCGTCGAAAATCTTCGCGGACCACTACACCACAGCATCGAAGCTTACAATGTGTTTTGAACCGTCTCCGCCCACACGGTTCCAAAGCGCTCCAGTACAACTTCGGCAATACGTGCACGTGAACGTTGGCGAGTCACAATTTCGCAAAGATAGTCCCGGCATACAACGAACTGTCCACTTTGCGTGACAACAATGTTGTCGAAAATCTCCATGTACAGTTGGTCACCATCGACGTCATTCTCGGCATGTAATAGGTCTACTAAGGCCTATTAGGTGGCGTACACGTGCGCTTATGTGTATGAGGAAGCGTGCAATTAATTAGACTTAATTTAATTATACTTACGTCCGTAAATATAATTAAATCAAATATAACAATATTTATACTGCAAATACCGTAAAATGAGAACTGTTATTGAATTTGGCATAAGCCAATTAATGGACCTCCTAAATCTGATCGAAGCGTCCGCGCAATGCTGACTTAGCGCCCCCCCCAAGTCGAGGGCGCTCATCTCTCCGCGCACTGATCCACCACCAGTGCGCGCTGCATGGATGCCTACTGAGGCAGAGATCCACGACCGGTTCGGTGCTAGTTCACCACCGAACCCGATACTGTTGTACCACGACAACAGTATCACCGACGACGAAGTCGCTGTTGGCATTGTCTTTGACCCCGACTCAAAGACGCGACTACTACATCGGGCTCTTCCATGAGCTCCGATACTTCAGCGCGAAGTCTTCTTCGCGCAAAAGCAAAGTGCCAGAGTGGCAGGCACTCTGTCAGTCGTGGAACGCCTTTGTTGAGAACTTCAACAAAGACCCGAAAGCCTATCGCGAGCGTATCAAGCATGCTCGCGATCGCTACTACACTTACACCGTGCGCGGTAAGTGTGAACGCCTCCATGAAGCAAGTATGGAAGCGGGGATCCTGTGTGCCGTTCCCTTCGGCACACCCTGTCCGTGTTGCCCACCTCTGGCAACACGCATCTCCGACCGTGATCTACTGGGGTACACGACGACCCGTGTACCCGATCACATCATGGAGCTCCGTGCTCGTCTTGAGTCACGTGAAGCTCCGAGTGCTGTGGGTGACCGCAGCACTCCTCGTGCAAGCCTTAGGCCTGCAAGTTATGGTGGGCTTCGTACGCCCTCACCATTTCCGGAACGTCCTCCATCAGGACGTTCCGTGGCTCCCATGTGTCTCGATGGGGATTAAATACTCTCCAACGAATACGAAAACGAACCTCTTGAGAGTTCGTTCTCTTATGAGCCACGATCGGCTCAACTATCCAGCGGATCGACCCAGTCGCGTCTCGCAACGGCGGCGGAGGGGGCGGAAACACTCCCTCCGTATGGTCAACGGTATGACCATGGCGATCGTGCCCTGCACGATCGTGTTGCGGCGCCCGAGCAGTCTCAGAGCGCCGAGATGGCTGCACTGAAGCAGGAGGTCCGATTCCTCCGTGCTGATGTTGCGCAGGCTGCGCAGACTGCCTCAAACATCTCGTCCGGTCTCGGGACGAGATTGAACGCTCTGATCGCTCGTGTGAGCGATCTCGAGAAGGCCTTCCAGGCCTCTCAGGCGAGTCATCACCCGTAGATGACTCGTGCTGCACGTACGGCTTCAACCGCTCGACGTAGAACGTCGGATGGAGTCTCATGCTGGACGGTATGTCCAGCCGGTACGCGTTGCCGTGCCGTTCAAGTACTGTGAACGGCCCGACGAACCTTGGAGCAAGCTTACTTGCTCCAAAATCAGACACTGCATATTTAGGCAGGTTTTGAGTAGCTAACAAAACCAATGAACCCTTTTTGAATTCATTAATGTTGCCCCTACCAACATTGTCTGCGTTCAGCCTCTGTCGATCGACAGAAGCTGCGATAGCATCTTGCACAAACCGTATTACGGCTTGTCTTCGCTGGACAAAGTCTAGCGCATTCGAGCTGAACCCTTTCACCCTCGTCGCATTCATCCGCAGCAGGCCCTGCCTGCTCGCTATCATCTCCTATGTCTGTGCCCGGCACAGACATCTCGCGCTCGTTCCTGCTCGAACGAGACGCAGCTCGCGTCACCGCAGCTGATAGTACGTCATCAGCTGTCCTCTGCGGTTGTTCAGATGCAACCGTAGATCCTCCCCCACTTAAGGAGGAAGCTACCCCGCCGAGCATGCTCGGCAAACGTGGATGCCGCATGGCATTCACGTAGAACGGTGTATGCCCTGTCGAGGCATGCACCGAGTTGTTGATGGCAAACTCTGCCATCGGTAAACACTCGCTCCAATGCGGGAACGAGTGTGCGTAGCTCTTCAGCGCGTCAACCAGTACTCGGTTGACGCGTTCAGTCTGGCCGTCCGTCTGCGGATGATCCGCAGTCGACATTGATAACTGTGAACCAAGAAGTGTAAACACTTCTTGCCAGAACCGCGCTGTGAAGCGTGGATCACGGTCCGACACAATGTCGAGCGGCATGCCATGGTGTTTGAACACCATGTCAACAAACAGTCGCGCAGTCTGCGCGGCTGTAACAGTAGCCGGGACGGCAGCAAGATGGACCATCTTGCTGAATCGGTCCACAAAGACAACGATGCCTGTCCTCCGCTTGTTGTCGGGCGGAAGACCGAAGACAAAGTCCATGGACATGGACTGCCAACACTCTGACGGATTCGGAAGTGATTGAAGAGGAGCATGCGTAAACGGCGCAGGGTTCACGCGCTGGCAAACCTCGCAACCTCGAACGCACTTGCGTACCCACTTGTACTGGTGGTGCCAGTAGAAGTCACGCGTGAGAAGAGTATATGGCTTCTCACGACCCGGATGCCCTGCCGTAGGGGTATCATGGTACTCGAACATGATCCGCAGCAGATCATGATCATTCGGAACGACAATGCGATCCGCATTGTCGTCTACTGCACTGTACAGCAGTAGCCCTTCGTGTACACGATAGCGGTGTACACGAGCTCGAAGGTGAGGAGTTAGCTTCCGACGTGCCTCGTCGAAAGGTGCTGCGAGGAACTCCAGCAGCTCCTTCGCGTATGTATCCCTTGCATACGCGTCCTTCACGTCGTCAATCAACGTTGACGACGGCACACTTGTCCTCACGACGCCAACACTGTTGGCGTCGACCGTCTCCGCATAATCAGGTCGACGCGATAACGCGTCGGCCACTACGTTGAGTTTTCCGGGTTTGTACTCTACCCGGAAGTTGTACTCTGCGAAGAAGGACAACCATCTCGCCATACGTTGCGAGATGTGCGGCGATTTAATCGCCGTACGCAGTGATGCGTGGTCGGTGTAGACCACGAATGGTCTACTCCCAAGTAGATACACTCGGAACTTTGCGAGTGCATACTTCATGGCAAGGAGCTCCTTGTCATGCACAGGGTAGTTGCGCTAAGCTGGCTTCAGCTGACGCGACTGGTAGTAGACCACACGATCACGCCCCTCGTGATGGTGTTGCATCAATGCACATCCGATCGCGAAATCGGATGCATCACACACTACCTGGAATGGACGATCTTGGTCGGCGACGGCCAAGATCGGAGCCTCAGTCAAGCCCTGCTTGACTGCATCGAACGCCCCCTGGCATTCGGTCGTCCAAATCCACTCAGCTTCTTTCTTAAGAAGCTGTGACAGCGGGCGAATCTTGCCCGCGTAGTTCTCCACGTACTTGCACAAGTACGTGGCAAGCCCAAGGAACTGCCTCAGTTCCTTCACATTGGATGGCGTGGGCCATTCATTGATCACTCTGACCTTCTTTGGGTCAGGGCGCACGCCGTCTTTCACCACGAGACACCCCGGCACGGGTATCTCGTTCGCCCCGAAGATACACTTCTTCAGGTTCGCATAGAGCTTATGCTTCCTCATAAGCTCTAGCAGCTTCCGGAGATGCACCTTGTGCATCTCAATGTCCGTCTTCCCGTTCACGGCCCGGCTGTGGATGAACACGTCGTCGAAGTAGCTCGGTGCGAAGTCGCGCACCGAGCGCAATAGATGAGTCACACATCTATTGAACGTCGCAGGGGCATTCTTAAGTCCCTGCGGCATGACGAGCCACTCCCACAGCATACCGCTGGGAGTGCTTACCGCTGTGAGAGGGATGTCCCTCTCACGCATGAGGATTTGATAGAATCCATCACGCAGATCTAGAGCACTGAAGTCAGTGCTCAAGGCCATCGAATCGATGATCACATCTTTTCGCGGTATCGGCGTCTGCGCCGGTATCGTCGCATCGTTCAACTTGTTGTACGCATGAACGATGCGCCAGCCGCCCTGTGCCTTCTTGACACAGAACGTCGGGGCACTGTGCGGGGACTTCGACTCCCGCACTTGACCTGCAAGACGACGACTCTCGAAGAAGTCGTCGATCGCTTGAACTTGTTCACGCGGCAGTGGCCACTGCCGTGTAACGCAATACTTTGTGCCCGGCACGAGATCAATCTCGTGCTGTACGCCCTTGTCCTTCGGAAGCTCCGAAGGAATCTCGTCCGGGAGTACATCCTTGTACTCCCGCAGCACCTCATAGTAGGGACTCGACCTCAACGAGTCCCAACTCTGCTCCTCGAAGCGCTGCTTCTTAGTCTTCGCACTGAGGGTGTCATCGCCCTCAGTGATCCCAGCGACGACGACCTGCTTCAGCTCCTCGGCCTCGCGGTCCACCCTCTCAATCTCTGAGAGAATACAAATTTGTTCGATGCGTCCATCGAACAACTCTCGCGCGAAGCCCTTCTAGTTCATGACTGGAAGCGCGGTCAACGCTGACACACTCGTCGGCGGATTCTCCAACCGCATCCTCTGGTACTGCAATCCAGTACCAGTACGTGTCAAGACGTTCAGCGTCTCGACACTCAGTGTCTGCCGCGCAGAAACACCAGTCTCAGTCAAGATCATGGGGAAATCATTTCGACACACTTCGTGATCACCAGTGATCAAGATCATGGAGCAATCATTTCGGTACACTTCGTGATCACCAGCGATCAAGATCATAGAGCAATCATTTCGACACACTTCGTGATCACCAGCGATCAAGATTCCTGATCGACATGGAGCAATCATTTCGATACACTTCGTGATCACCAGCGATCAAGATCATGGAGCAATCATTTCGACACACTTCGTGATCACCAGTGATCAAGATCATGGAGCAATCATTTCGATACACTTCGTGACTCGCGCAGCTTCAATGGCTCCGCGTCCAAGGGGCTCCGCCTTGGACGGGTCGTCTTCGCAATCGTCAGCGGACTCGCTCCGCTGACTCGCACTATCTAGCACCGCTTGAGTGCCGCTCATCGCGTGCCGTCCTCCTGCACGTGAGCACGCAGGTTGTTCTGGTGCTGGACGTTTGCAACCGCCAGCACCTCCTGCCGCGTGGTCGGCTCCTGCCGCCACGCCTCCATCAACTCCGAGCTGATGGAGCCTCCACATCGTCGACTATCGCAGTCGGCGTGTCTTCGCTAGCCGTGTGGGCTACCGGGCCTTTGTTTGTATCATCGGCTCCCGGAGCCGATGGACGATCGCTAGTTCCTTGAACTAGCCGCGCGTCTGTCACGTCAGCCATCGCGGCTGACGTCTGTCCGTCGGTTCCTTGAACCGGAATTCTATTGGCTTCGTCAGCCATCAAGGCTGACGCACAATCGTCGACGCGACCCTTGGGGGGCTTGAAGTACCTCCAACGCTACCGGTAATATCGGTAATACCGGTAATACCGGTACGTTACCATCACTCAGGTGATTCACATTCACCTGATTTCTGAGGCGACCCTTCGGCTCAGACTCAGACCCTGATATCTGAGCCGACACACACATTCTCTCAACGACTATCTGAGTCGTCGAGCGTCGCCGGCGGCGATCGGAGGCAGCGGCGGCCGCTGCTGCCTCAACCGGGGAGTCACATGCATCAGCCGATGCATGCGTAGCACCGACAGGGCCATCGCTCTCTGTCGCACTCATACTATTGAAGCGTACGACCGTACGCTTCTCCCAGTTGATCACCGGGTCATCCCGTGCAAGCCACGACATGCCTAACACCAAGTCGAACTTATCGTCTAGATCCAAGACGATAAGATCTTCCACAAACGTCCTTCGTTTGTACGAGACGCGCACACGGACCACGCGCTTCTCGGTCCTCACGGTGGCACCTGTTGCCAACCGCACCTCCAACACGCCGCGAGGCGTGTCGGCCTCTTCGAAGTCCATACTTCGAGGACTTCCCTGTCGAACAAAGTTGTTCGACGCGCTCGAGTCCACTAGGGCACGAAGAGAGTTAACTCTCTTCGACATAACATTCAGGATGATAAGGTTTGGCTTGTCATCTTGCAACTTGCAGCGAGAAACCTTCTCGCTGGGGGCAGCAGTCCTCATCGTCGCGTGTCCAAGTTCAACACGCGAGACTGCATCACTAGTAGGACGCCCCGCGCCTACTGGTCCTTGGCGATTTTTGAACGCCCGCCCGGATGCACACTCGCTGTGCATTCGCGTGCAAAGTGACCGATGTTACTACACTTGTAACATCGTACCTTGAACCCCTTACTCTGCTGTTGACCACACTCGAGAGGTCCATAGGCTCCGGACCTCCCGCCTTCGGTACAGGACGCGCCGGCTTCGGCGCGTTCGCATGGAGTTTAGATTGACGCCGGCTAAACACCTCTTGCATCGCAAGGCTTATAGCTTCCTCGAGAGTATTCGGATACTCTCGAAAGAGGCATGTCTTGACGGGACCGTCTCTCAGTCCCTTCACGAACGTGACGACCTTGGTCGCCTCGTCGACCGGGTTGGCCACTATATTCGATACCAAGTATCGAGCACGCTGGGCATAGGAATGCACGTCATCCTTGCCCTGCTGCAGATCGAGGAACTCCGCCCTCGATCTGAACTCGTTCTTCGGGGGCTCAAACGCGAGCTTGAGCTCCTCCTTAAAACCTTCGTACGTGCCGAAGCACGTAGGATCCGAGAGTCGGCGCCCATAGGCCCAACTCCTCGCGCGTCCGCCCAAGCATGACATGGCGAACGCGACCTTCGACATCGGATCGACGATACGTCGAGCAACGGCTGTGTCGAGTTCGACAAGCCAACGAAGGAGGGTCTCGTCCTCCTTCCCCGCATAGGTACTCACGTGGAGTTTCAACGACTCCACGCGTGGCTTCGGGGAAGCCACCGAGGCAGCAACATCTCGTTGCTCCTTAACAATGTATCCCAGAGCAACACCGTGTTGCTCTGTCGGCGATAGCGTGCGAAGCATCGCCGCTACCGCTGCCTCTCCAATGACTCGCGAGAGTCGTTGGAGCGCCTCCCACTCTGGATCCGAGAGGTGGGGGCAGTCCGTGCGCGTCGCGGACTGGTGTGGGGTCCGGAGTTCTCTACCCCGCGTTCATATGACTCCATACGAACGAACAGCAGTCGGTCGTGGGACGGACTACAAAGTGCTACCGGGTGTAATAGGTCTACTAAGGCCTATTAGGTGGCGTACACGTGCGCTTACGTGTATGAGGAAGCGTGCAATTAATTACACTTAATTTAATTATACTTACGTCCATTTATATAATCAAATCAAATATAACAATAATTATACTGCAAATACCGTAAAATGAGAACTGTTATTGAATTTGGCATAAGCCAATTATGGACCTCCTAAATCTGATTGCTATCTGTTTCTAAAGGTTCTGCCAATGTGTGGTTGACAGAATTCTGATTTCTTCTAAGAGCACTGATTGGTAGAAATGCTTCGCTTTCTACCAATAACATGCGTAAATGCACGCGAGCCATCCAATGATATGGCCCGCCCATGTATCCATTGGTGTGCTCCACACACCAAGGCCTGAGGTCCGTTTCCAACCTCTAACAGTTAGCGCAACTGTTAGAGTTACAAGTGGTGTAACCACTTGTACGTGTAACCCTGTTACACGGCAACGTCCGCCACTGGGAAGTCCAAGTCGTTCTTCGATTCAGTCTCGTCCGCATCGACGTCAATAACTGCTTCTTGTCTATCTTCAGACACTGTCTCGGAACCGTCTGCAGCCCCGACTCCATCCATCCATCTCAACGTCATCTTCATCAATGACGACAACATTAGCGATTTGAACATTTGTCAGAATCAGCTTCGCACGAATAGTGTCCAGAAGAGCTGAAGGCCGAAGAACACTACGCGTGAACCGATTCTAAACTCCAAAAGCGATCAACACAAAATTGAAGGTGGCGTACTGATGTTGAGTCACACGTTCAGTGTCGCGGCCAACGAAGAGGCGGTTGTCACGGATCCATTCAAGAGTTGCTTCTTGCATCTGCAGCACGGGTGCGGATTATATCGGAGTACAAAAAGGATGATCTTCGAGTACATGCTCAAAAAGGATGGTTTGCGAGTACAAATGGGAAAAAGGGTGGGTTGGCGAGTGCATGGCTCGAAAAGGATGAGTTGCGAGTTCCCGATTACACGGAGAACACTATTTATGGCTCACTAGGAAACGCTATTTACGGATATGTGGTCCACCCCAGTTGATGCTCGGATGGTCGAGCGATGGTGGTCGCAACCAATGGCTGCCTGTGACTGCTGGTGGCTGGCTGTGGCTACCGGTGGCTGGTAGAGGCTGCCGGTAGTTGGTAGAGGCTTGTTGGGGCGAGTAGTGGGTTTCCCGTTGCTGCCTTGGTGTTCAGTTTTACTCTCAAAGTCGCCATGTCGGAGGCGTTCGCAGTCATCGACGATGGCGCGGGTTCCCCGCCTCCAGCCGACGAGCCCAGCTTTACCCGACTGTCGGTGCATCAATCCCACGAGGACGCGCTTGCGGCAATGGAGTTGGTCGAAGGCGACCGTTACCTATTCCTCTACAACAACGGATCCAGAGGCCGCAACGCCGTGTACATCTGTGCTACGCACATTGCGTGCTCCAAGTTGATGCGTCTCGTGCGTGGTGTAGATGACGCCGGCGACGAGAGCATCGCTCTCGAGGAGAGTGGCAGGCATGGAAGGTGGTGGTTTGCGTTGGAGACAAGTGGTGTGCATACCGGTAACGAGAGCGAGGAGAAGAAGTCGGGCATAGCATCCGCACTCAAGCGTGATGTCGACTTATCGGGGCGGGTCCCGCCAAGTGTGCCAAACTACTCAAGCAACGCTACAAAGATGATGCAATAAGGCTCCGCTTGATGCCTGACGAAGAACAACTGAAGAACCGCATGTCACAACTTCGTCGAACGCTACAAGGTATGTTCACGCTAGTGTGTTTTTTTTAATGGAGTGCTAACGTGGTGGATTATATGGATAAATAGGTGGTTGGGAGATTAAGACGCCAGCTGCCTTGCTAGAGTGGGTCTCTGGGCGTGTGTGTCAGACCGCTGCCGATTTTTTCGGTGCCCCTGATACTGCGACGTTCGACAAATCCGTGGAGAGCAGAATGGACGATCTCCTTGTCCTCCGCACGTTTAGTCACGACGTTGACAAGGACGGCAACCAGGTCCAGTCGTTCGGAATTGTTTTCAGCAGTCGAAAGGCGTTTTCGAACGTAAAGTGCACGCTCAAAGATCAAGAGCCTGATGAAGTGCTCGGCGTGAGTGATGGGTGATGGTACATACAAGATCCACTATGGCGGTTGGACGCTGGTGAACTTTGGAACCTACTCAACTCGCTATATGCGCGGCGGATTCGCGAAGCACTATGTCCCGTGGACGTTTATATTTGTCCGATCAGAGCATACCGAGGCGTATCGTGAGCTGTTCGCAACGACGGTCCGCTGTGCTCGGCTCTTTTTCGGTCTCGAACTTTCTGTCAGCCTCGGGAGTCTCGACCACGCGGCCTGCATCGCCAACGCATTCAAGTCTACGTGGCCACAGATCCTCCTCTTGACGTGCTGGCCGCACGCAGCGCGGAAAGCCAACGAGAAGTCCAGCCTCCTTCACACCGACAAGTACTTCGAGAACGTGGCCAACATCCATATACACATCCTGTACAACGCAAGAACGAAAGTGCAGTTTCTTGCACTCGCTGACCAAGCTATTCAGCACTGGAGGCAAGATGGAGAGGACAAGTATGCCGATTGGTTCTCCGGCGTTTATCTCAGTACACCGTGGGACTCCTGGTTCATGTCTGCCGCTGGTGACGTCCGAGGTGTGCTTCCCTCCCAAAACCCTCTGGAGTCTTGGCACAAAGTGATCAAGAAGGTGTGTGTGAGCGGGCCGAAGATGGCGACGGCAGCGGTTCTCAACGACTCCCTCCCCGGCGTTCTTACTGTCGCTGGGAAACCCCCAAAGGGGACGACCGTGAATCCCCCCATTCGCCATTTCGAGGAAGGTTAGTGTCAAGATGCCGACGGTGCTTGAGAACCACCGAGCGCTCTCAACTCTAACTGTGGTGGTTTTGTTCCGATGGATTGGAGGCCCCCTGTTGACAGAGTACATAGTGCGAGCCCGCGGGCTACTGAGTGACTCGTCCAACTATCTCAAGTTGAAGCGGGTGGGTACCACCGAGGTGGCTGCAGTCGTCTTCAACGCGCTGGAGTATGAGACGTGTGTGGAGAATCCGAGCAAAGGGGTGAAAGTGACGGAGGCGCGCATGCGAAAGTGAGTCCGTCGCTCTGTTGGTGTCGCTCTTTGCGGTATGTCTCCGTCTCACGTCAGTGTTACTTTTGTATCTGTTAGGTACATTGATATGCGGTATGTCTCCATCTCACGTCAGTGTTACTTTTGTATCTGTTAGGTACATTGATTCTCTCGATGGAAAGCTGGTCAAAAACAAACCCATGACGGAGGCCCAACTGCTCTACCAGTCACTATACCGCGTTCAAGTACTCAACAGCGAGCATGACCCGTTCGAGGTGTCTCCAAAATGGAGTGCAGACGATGTACGTACTTGATCTCATCTCAATCCCACATGGCAGCGACGGTTCTGACTGTTCTTACTCTAGATCCGAATGGTGCGTCCGTGCTATGTGTGCGATTGCTCTGAGTCACGCCAGTCAGGATGGATGTGCGAGCACATTGTCGCGACGATGGCGCTCCTCGAGAAGATCAGCATCGACGCGTTGCTGAGTGTGCTGCCAGTTCGACGACGCCCGGGCGGTCAGTTCAAATCCTGCGGCGCGCTTGCCCGCACGCGGTTCAACAAAAGCGACGCGCGGTTCTTCGGTGTCTCGCACCTGGAGCAGCTTTTCATGGAAAGCCCCGCCGCACCAACGCACTGGCACGTGACCAAGGAGTTTAGTGTGAAGAACAGGGGGCAAGTGCTATGCCTGGACATGTCGACCGTTGGCTCGGAAATGGCGGTCGCTATCAGTGGAAGGTCAAGTTCTCAACCGGAAAAGTGGAGCTTATGGACGTGGAACAGCTCGCAGCTGCTGTCGCCTACAGTCACGCACTAGGTATGCGAGTCATCCCATAGTCTCCGGTGACACTGACCAAACTTGTCGGTTCTTGCGAATGTACTCGGTGATCCACCTTTTATGATGCCATACTCGCCAATCCACCTTTTTCCCAAATTGTACTCGCAAGTCATCCTTTTGTGTGTGTACTCGGAGATCATCCTTTTTGTACTAGCGAGTAAGCTCCCCCCTCCCGCAGCATTTGTTGGACGTCAATCTCCAGTACGTCCAGAAGAGACCAAAGCTTCGCGAATCGCGAACTGGCGAGAAAATACGCCCGGAATTTCAGCAAAACACCGGATTTGAAACCGAATCTCCGTACGCATTTCACCCATGTCGGCCTGCTGCTCCGTGAAGGCAGTCAACAACTTCTGAAAGTACTCGTTGTTGAGGCGGAGAAACTTCATTCTTCTCGGCTGGTTCAATCTTCCAGGCTTCAGAGTCGACTTGAAGACATGCGCTGCTCTCGAATACACCAATCACTTCTTCATGGTTGCGTCGACCACATTGCGATCCCGTACGCGCTTTGATACAGATCCGTAAAATGGGGAGCTTGCATCGCACCATACAGCTCATGCGTCGCGGCCTTGCATCCTTCAGGCCGACTACGCCTCCAGCGCACCAGTTGAACACGCCCAGCAGTAGAAGGTTTGATCATAGCAGCCACGTCGACGACAACAGTAGCCTCGGGGATGTCGCGATACAAGTCGTCGATCCAAAAAAAGTTCTTCAACTTGCCCTTCATCGCATAGTCGACGTGCGTGACGCGCTCGACTCCAGCAGCCATGAGGCGCATCGCTAGGTCCATCCCAGACACACGCCGGCGCAACCACTTCAGCAATGCGCGCTCGTTGTCGTGTGCCTCCATTGGGTATTCGAAATGAAGGATGAATTGAAGAATAATGGCGTCCTTGAAGTGCTTCGGCACGTACACGTATCCAGAACCTTGAGCAACCAGAAGCATGTCGTTGAAGTTTCTCGCAGTCGTCCCGATTCCGAAGGTAAGTTTGTTCAGGTACGGCAGCACGAAGCACGGTCCATTCACCTCGAACTAGTCGACGTCGAGTTCTTCAGCGTCGAACATGCGGTGCGGGGGCGGCTGGACGGGGTCAGGAGCAGCAGCGACAGGAACGTCCGCGGCGGCGGCGGCGGGCGCGGAATCGGAGTCGGAGTCGTGGGTAAGGTCGATTTCCATCTTGGGTGGAAAATTGAGAAGTGAGCTCCAATGTGCACGCACACTAGACGATCACGTATATTTAACTGTGTACCCAACACTGGCGCAATCATGTCAATTACTTGGTTGAACATAAGTGTCCAACGATGGAGCAATCATGTACCCACAAGATCATAATCAAATGTCGGTAGATGGATGTAGGTTGGCATAGCACGCCATCATCATAGCATCACATCTCATACGTGGGGTTCATATCACCAAGAAGAACGCTACAAGAATGTTCTATGTGGTTGAACGATACATGTTTTCAAAGTTCTCTACCAGTTATTCAATGTGTAAAAACGAACACTTATTTATTAGTAAAATATTCAGCTCCCCCAAAAAATGTAAAAAAATAAATAAATAAATTATAATTAAAAATAAAAATACAATTTAAAAATAAAGTTTAAAAAATGGATACATCGTACTTAGTATGGATGGAACATCGTACTTAGTTTAGATGGATATATTGTACTTAGCTGAGATGGGTACATCGTATTTGAACTCTTTCTGCCCCGTTTCTGAACATGGGACCTTTACCTACCCCCACTAAGTCGACTATGGAGATTCTAAATCTGTAAAAAAAATCATATTTTTTTAGGATACTTTTTGCAATTCCGGTTTATCTTAGTTTTTGTATAGTAGGAGCTGCTCATAGGATTTGAAACTTCGTGTGCAGAATCTCCATCTCTTTTTAAATATGTGTGAAAAAAAATTCAGGTGTGATCGTTAGGCTAGTTTTCGAGGGAACCTCTCTACTAACGGGTTCTGCCAAATAGAAGAAGGTTTTGTATTCGATAGTCTTCCCATCGTGTTCGACAGGGTAATCTATTTGGTAGGGTACTATGTTAACATCTCTCAATCGACGATAAGCTCGTCGAAGTCATCAGTAAGATCTTCGAGATCAGGATCTTGCTCGATCTCCGACGGCTGTGGCTCACGAGCAAGCCATGCATCACGGAACTGCTCACCGTAGACATCATGGCGGCTGATATGCCAGTCTTCTAAGTTGTCCGAGAAACCAGCGCCGAGAATGGACTTCTCCACAACCTCTTGCGGGACCGCTTTCCACGCGCTCTCAACCCAACGTGCGACGGTTTCGTGAGCTGGAGGCTTGGGGTTCCCCCCCGAGGTGTACTCCACTTGGTCAGACGATTTCCAGGCGTCGATGATTGGCGAGATGTGATCTTTGAATGATTTGTAGATGCCGATATCGCCGGCTTGGAGGTACGGCGTCGTGCCGCCGGGCACTACAACGGCCTGGATCTTCTTCTCGTTGGGTGTTTACCCACGCCTTCTCCTGGATGGTGACGTAGACATTCCCGACACGTTTGAAGCGTGTCACGCCCTACCCCTTCCAAATCAACAGAGGCGTGAGCTTCTTGCCCGACGCCGTCACGGCAAGCACCACCGTGATTCGCATTGACGCGAAACCTGTCGATCTCAACACGACGTGCCGCGCACCGACGACGTCAACCGTGTCGAGCCGCGGGTCCTCAAAATACACGGCAGTCTCATCCATGAGAACTGTGCGCATTGGGCCGAACGTAGAGCGATGACTTGAGAGGAAGATCATGTAGCTGAGTGCCCTTGAGCTCCTTGTTCGATAGAACGGTGAGGTTGGTCGTGCGCCGAAGCGAGAGGTCGTAGCGCTTCATGAACAAACTGAGCCACTTGTCGGACGCCACAAAGTTCTCGTGTCCCTCAACATGGGCGAGCTCACGTGCTTTCGCCTGGATCCACTCGCGAGACACTATCAACGTCAGCACACGTCACTGAATGATGAGGTCGAACTGCGTGTCCTCGATCGCGTCGAGCTGGGGCTTGGCGCCGCCGCCACTGAGACGAAGCTGGGTGGGGCTCGCTTGACATATCTCATCGCGCTGTTTCCACCAGTAACGAACCTGGGCGGGGAAACGACCCATCCTCTCGTGTTGAAGTAGGTTGCAGCGCGGGACGGAGCCTGGGGACAATTGGCCTCGATTCAGTCGATGAACTCCCGCTTCTCGATCATGGACTTGGGCATGCGGCGAGATGGCATAGTACTGATCGCGATCGTGTAGACGTTCTTGTTGTTCGGGGCGTGATAACGAAAGTGGGGTGCTAAGGGTAAAATGATCTGTGTGGTTGCATGGCCAGATGGTATTCTAATTGGCACGGAACTCTATTTTCTTGAGAATTCTAGAACCGCTCAAAAACCTCACAAAACTCAGTAGGGTAATGTATCCTGACAGGGACATCTATTTGGCAGAACCCGTTAAACCCTAAACCCTAAACCCTACATCCTACATCCCACAACCTAAACCCTAAACCACAAAATGAAGACAGAAAGTTATTATCAACAAGATGTGGTTGATATGTCCCTGTTAAAAAAAATCTCCTCCAAACCTAAATGCAGTTAATCCCAACACTTACAACAATGCATCGAAGCTTACAATGTGTTTTGAACCGTTTCCGCCCACACGGTTCCAAAGCGCTCCAGGGCAACTTCAGCAATACGTGCACGCGAACATTGGTGCAGCGGGGCTGTCGTAGCTTAGCGTCAGAGGAAGACGATTAACTCAGCGAGTTAAGGATTAACACACATCTTATTAAGGGTTAATAGGCCTTAATATCCGAAGGCACCTACTAACTACGACCTTAACCCCCCAGCGACCAAGGTTGTACAAAACAACATGAATTCATGTTGTAGGTACAACATGTTTACATAGGGATTGGCTCTAAAAACAGCCAAAGTATACTTAAACCAAGTGTAAGCACATCCCTCATAAAAAGTTCGATGCACAGGGGTAGGTGACATTGGCTATAAAAACATTGATTTGATCAAAAGAAAGGCCACCAGAAACCAGCTCATCATGTCCAGTCTCTACGGTCAAATTTAAGTGGCCGTTGGGGCAAAGACAGCTTCAGATAAGATTTTGCTGGATTGTGGAGAGACCAAGAAGCAAAGGAGAATGAGCGCAAGGTACAAGCTTTCATGGCTCGTTTAGGGAGAGTGCTCTTTGACGACAGAGGCCAACTCCAGAAGGAGCACCGTGATTACTTGAACGGTAAGCGGCCGACAAACGCTGACTTCGACTACCCTACAGCGCACCGCCGCCTCTACGCCCCGCTCCCGTGGGAAAAGACGCTTCTTATCTGCTCGCAAATAAGCGGATGGCATCGGCGATGCGTCATGCTATTGCCAAGAAAACTATCGCCGGCTCTGGCAAGAAGCGACTGCCTAACAGGAAGAAAGCCGCTGACCAGTTGTGGAACCTGATGAGTCTGATGAGTCTGAGAAAGATGAAGACTACGTTGAGCAAGATGAATTTGGTCAAGACGACGACTACGACGAAGATGGAGACTTTGAGGAAGCCGAATGCATCGAACGAGAAGACACAATGCGAAAAGGTATGTACAACATGATTGATATACAACATGTTCGGTGTCACTAATTTCTAATTGAAACTGTGATACAGAAATGAAGAAGAAGGCAGTGCAAAGCAAGAAAGCTGGAGCAACACCGAAGGCTGCTGCGAAGAAACCGCGTAAGAAGAGCTCTCGCACACTTGCGAAAGAAGTAAGAGACGCAGCCGCTGTAGAGATAAAGGCTAATGCTACGAAAAAGCGCCAAGATCAAGTTGCCAAAGCTCAGCAAGCGGGGCAGAATGCTAAAGTTGCGGCGCGTAATCGTTTGGAGGAGGCGAAGAAGGCGAAAGCTGAAGCAGCGACACAAAAATTCGAAGGGGAAAGAGCTGGAAGACGTCAGAAGAAGCGTCGCACCAGCCCGCATAACCCAGTGAACCAGAGCAACTCGGATAGGTATGTGGTACAGGTTTGCCGTACTATCTGTTCAGTTTTCTTGCACTGATAACTTGCTGCCGTTGTTTTTAGCGCCAGCTCAGAGTGCAGTCAAGTCGTTGTGACTCCAAGGTATGTACAACATGAACGGCATACAACATGTTCGAGCGCTGACGCGACACACCTAACTTACACTACTTTCTTTCTTGTAGACGTGTCATTTCTTTGGCTCCGGTGGATCATGCATCAGCTGCTTCTACAGCTACAAACGTATCTGCTACTTCGCCAGCGGTGGAAACACCACATCCGTCAGAATCATCTTCTCCCCGGTCGGCTTCACCTAATGGAGATCACGGGTCAGGGATCAAGAAGCTGAGGACTCACTCAGAACGCTACAGGGGGGGGGGGGGCGTTAGGGCAACACACCTTATCGCAAACGAAATGGCAGATATGGAAGATGACTCTGAGTTTGACGACATGTTGCGATTTGTCCTGGATCAATGGCGTAATGTTCGCCAGAAGAAAATGGCATTGGTTACTACCCCAGCTGGAGATACAGGTGGCGATGGTGAAGAACACTCGGATGGCGAGAAAAGCTGTACTTTTGATCAAGTAAAAGTCGAATTTGGCATCTGTTCCAGTGAAGAGGAAGATGGTGCTTCGGGTGATTCTCCTGAAACTTCCCAAGAGACGATTCGATTGAATCCTAAGGCCAGGAAGGTGGGTAGACCACAAAAGCAGAAGAAATCTACAAGCGGTGGGGAAAAGAAGGATCGAAAATGGTACGAAGCAGCTGAAGCGGGAAGAAAGACTGCTGGCGAGGCTACTTTGGTTGGTTTGCTCGACGCTCTTGAACATAAGAAGCCTGGATTGATCAAAACGCAGAGACGTTTGTCGGGCGTCGTCGTCAGACACACTGAAGCAGAGAAGAAAAAGCCGAAGTACAAGACACAGAAGAATCCTGTTTTAATCCAGGATCCGTTTTACATTCTCCCGACTAAGCTTCTGGACGCGTGTGTGAAGGTCCTCCCTGTGTCAAACACTGTCGACACGGCAATATCGATTGGCGATTCGCAGTCCAGCCAAGTTTCCAGCACGCAGAGATCGTCAACAGAAGGACCTGTGGAGGTTGTCGCCACTAAGGATGTGGGTAATTTTACGCGCAGACAAATTGAGGTATTCAAACGCATCCAGACTTTGAAGGCTGTTGTGCAGATCGGCGTTGGAATGCATAAGTGGCTTGTGGAAGAGGGTATTACTGCACTCCCTGCGGCACAGCACGACGATGTTAGGCAGGTGACTGTCGAAGTAATGGAGACCTTCCCATATGAGCGGATCTCAGGGCTTCCGAACCTCCCGGACAACGACTACGCTATGCTGTACAGCGCGAGCCCTCCCACATGGCTCACCGACGATGCTATACGCGAGTTATGCTGGCGCTTATCGGAGGATTACCCCACGTGTAAGTTTGCAGGATTCCAGTCCAAGCGGACGCGCAATAGCGAAGGACATCCGGTGGATGCAACGATTCAAGCGGCTGTTCTACAGCATGCTGCCGATGACGCCGTCGAAACTGTGTTGCTGCCACTGAACTTCAACAATTTTCACTGGTGCTGCGTGGTAGTCAAGGTCAAGGAGAAGCGGATCTACCACTACGACCCTCTAAACCAAGCTCCGTACATGAACACTGCCAGTGGTGTGGCGACGAACCTTAAGATCTATGGTCTGCAAGATTTCACCATGATCGCGCAAAACAACCCCATCTTCAGCTGCGGGGTGTACGTGTACTGGATGTTCCTCCGTAAGGCCGTTCCGGGCCTTCACGTGGATATGAGTGAGAAGTCGCTCACGAGACGTCGTGTCGAGTTATTCTTCTACTTACTGAAGTTTCGTCTACTTCCTTTGGATGAAGCTTCTGGTGCAGTAACTCCTGACGCAGACGTCAACGAGGAAAACCCAAGGCCCCAAGCGATTATGACAAAGACGACAACGCCGAAGAAATCCCTTCGACCCAGATCGCGACGTCGACAAGCTAATTGTGCTGGTGGTAAGTCTTGCTAGCATTAACTATGTTTTTAACTTCGTTGAGTTCAAGTTTGCTATACCTTGGAACTCAGTTAATTTGACATGAAGCTTTGAGTTATTAAGACCTCGTCGTAGTGAGCGTAAAGAGCTCATAGAATGCATTAGCACACAGTAATCCAGACTTCAAGTCGCTTACTAGGATTAAATCATGGCCAAATACCTGATTAATCATGTTAAATGGTCTATTCATTACAGCACGATTCCCGGGACCAGGACTTAGTCCTGGAAACAACAGGATCTAATCCTGGGTATACCACAGCCCCACATTTATATCTTCTCGCGTCCTCAACGAATCTTTCCGAATCTTCCCCATACGGATACTTCATTAAGTTAGATTGTGTCACCAGGATTTTTCTTGACTATTTACATGTATGTTTCCATGTCGATAATCCTGGCCCCGAACAGCCACCTATAAAATAATATCGTCCTGAAAGTTCCACAAGTACTCTCCAATCTGAAACCATCTTTAATCCTAACGGAAATTCTACATGTACATATATCCTTCTCGCACTCCTTCTCATTCTAAAATTCGCCGGATTAAAAGATGGTCCTTCTGAACTACGTGATCGTTGGGGATGGGAGCGCGGACGCTATCATCATTGAAGAATGGAAACCGTGGCCCTTCTGAAGGAGACGATCGCAGCTGCGCTGAGGTACGAGGGACGACCCGCCCTGTTCGAGCTCTTCCTGGCGAAGAAGGGTAGCGCGTGGCTGTCGAGCGATACTGCCAGTGTCACTGACGACGTCAAGGAGCTGAAGAAGGGCAAGAAGACTGCTCTCATCGATGCGCTAATGCAAGAAGACTCGGAGCTGCAGGGGGAGCGTCTGATTTCTGAGTGTCTGAAAGGCATGGACGATCCAAAAGGTGCAGCAAAGATTCACGTGCTGGCGGTGGTTCCAGAATTTACAAGTACCGTTAAGGTGAAGGAGGTACAAGGTGAATATGTGTTGGCTGACTTGGCGTATTACCAACAACTTGGTCAAGAGATCCAAAACAAGTGCCAACAGCAATGTGGTCAGATTCTCGACAAGATCGACACCATTTACGAGAAGCGACCTCACCCAACACCTTTCATTTGCGTGGAAGGGTCATCTGGAATGGGGAAGTCTCAACTGGCGTTTTCTTAGGGAGGCGAAGGACGCAAACATCCACGGCCGTGGTTTTATTGACCTCTTCTTTCTGGGGATGAAAGGCAACGCGTCTACAGGAACTTTTCATCAATCGCGACTGCCTTCGACGATGTTGTAAACATGGAAGTCCTGGCGAAACTATCAGTAGATCATATTCTGAACTGCACTTCACCATTTTACACCACGAGGAAACTGTGGACGTATGGCTTCATTATTGAACTGTTGAAGTATTGCTCCAGCGTGGATGTTGGCGCGCGGATGATCCGCGTTGAAAAACGAACATTTAAAGTGACTAAGAGCACTCAGGAAGATGTCATGGATGTGCGCACTCGAATGGAAAAGGATGGAGTAGTGTTGCCATTCTTTATTTTGGATGAAATGACACCAAGCAGAGAGATTCCGAACATGATGAAGCTAGCGGCGTTTCAACGATCGTATTTCGTGCTTGCAGTATGGTCGTGATTGTTATGGGCACTGATTCCAAGATTTCGGACTTGGTTAGTCAGTCTTTAAACAGTCGCACGGACCCTAATTGGTGGATGACCGTTGTCTCTAGTTTCCCACCTTACCAATTTATTCCTTTCGGAACAGATCCTACGAAGGAAGAAGCATGGCAGAAGGTGATAAAAATGCATCCGGTTGTAAAACACATTGCGGAACATTCTCGTGGTCTTTTTTCTCGATGCTTCGTCGACGCTGTGGTAGACTTTGCTTCGTTTAATGAAAGATTCGGATTGGCGGACTTGCTAGACGCAGCGTTCAAGGCAGTATATGTCATGGTTCAGATAACAAAAGGTTTAATGATCACGGAAGAAGGGAGGGATGTAACAGGGTTACACGTACAAGTGGTTACACCACTTGTAACTCTAACAGTTGCGCTAACTGTTAGAGGTTGGAAACGGACCTCAGGCCTTGGTGTGTGGAGCACACCAATGGATACATGGGCGGGCCATATCATTGGATGGCTCGCGTGCATTTACGCATGTTATTGGTAGAAACCGAAGCATTTCTACCAATCAGTGCTCTTAAGAGAAATCAGAATTCTGTCAACCACACATTGACAGAACCTTTAGAAACAGATAGCAATCGGATTTAGGAGGTCCATAATTGGCTTGTGCCAAATTCAATAACAGTTCTCATTTTACGGTATTTGCAGTATAAATATTGTTATATTTGATTTAATTATATTTACGGACGTAAGTATAATTAAATTAAGTGTAATTAATTGCACGCTTCCTCATACACGTAAGCGCACGTGTACGCCACCTAGTAGGCCTTAGTAGACCTATTACACCTGGTAGCACTTTGTAGTCCGTTCCACGACCGACTGCTGTTCGTTCGTATGGAGTCATACGAACGCGGGGTAGAGAACTTCCCCATGGATGAGGGGTCCACGGGGACCCCACACCAGTCCGTGACGCCCACGGACTGCCCCCACCTCTCGGATCCAGAGTGGGAGGCGCTCCAACGACTCCCACGAGTCATTGGTGAGGCAGCGGTAGCGTCGATGCTTCGCACGCTATCGCCGACAGAGCAACACGGTGTTGCTCTGGGGTACATTGTTAAGGAGCAGCGAGATGTTGCTGCCTCGGTGGCTTCCCCGAAGCCACGCGTGGAGTCGTTGAAACTCCACGTGAGTACCTATGCGGGGAAGGAGGACGAGACCCTCCTTCGTTGGCTTGTCGAACTCGACACAGCCGTTGCGGCTCGACGTATCGTTGACCCGATGTCGAAGGTCGCGTTCGCCATGTCATGCTTGGGCGGACGCGCGAGGAGTTGGGCCTATGGGCGCCGACTCTCGGATCCTACGTGCTTCGGCACGTATGAAGGTTTTAAGGAGGAGCTCAAGCTCGCGTTTGAGCCCCCGAAGAACGAGTTCAGATCGAGGGCGGAGTTCCTCGATCTGCAGCAGGGCAAGGATGACGTGCATTCCTATGCCCAGCGTGCTCGATACTTGGTATCGAATATAGTGGCCAACCCGGTCGACGAGGCGACCAAGGTCGTCACGTTCATGAAGGGACTGAGAGACGGTCCCGTCAAGACATGCCTCTTTCGAGAGTATCCGAATACTCTCGAGGAAGCTATAAGCCTTGCGATGCAAGAGGTGTTTAGCCGGCGTCAATCTAAACTCCATGCGAACGCGCCGAAGCCGGCGCGTCCTGTACCGAAGGCGGGAGGTCCGGAGCCTATGGACCTCTCGAGTGTGGTCAACAGCAGAGTAAGGGGTTCAAGGTACGATGTTACAAGTGTAGTAACATCGGTCACTTTGCACGCGAATGCACAGCGAGTGTGCATCCGGGCGGGCGTTCAAAAACGCCAAGGACCAGTAGGCGCGGGGCGTCCTACTAGTGATGCAGTCTCGCGTGTTGAACTTGGACACGCGACGATGAGGACTGCTGCCCCCAGCGAGAAGGTTTCTCGCTGCAAGTTGCAAGATGACAAGCCAAACCTTATCATCCTGAATGTTATGTCGAAGAGAGTTAACTCTCTTCGTGCCCTAGTGGACTCGAGCGCGTCGAACAACTTTGTTCGACAGGGAAGTCCTCGAAGTATGGACTTCGAAGAGGCCGACACGCCTCGCGGCGTGTTGGAGGTGCGGTTGGCAACAGGTGCCACCGTGAGGACCGAGAAGCGCGTGGTCCGTGTGCGCGTCTCGTACAAACGAAGGACGTTTGTGGAAGATCTTATCGTCTTGGATCTAGACGATAAGTTCGACTTGGTGTTAGGCATGTCGTGGCTTGCACGGGATGACCCGGTGATCAACTGGGAGAAGCGTACGGTCGTACGCTTCAATAGTATGAGTGCGACAGAGAGCGATGGCCCTGTCGGTGCTACGCATGCATCGGCTGATGCATGTGACTCCCCGGTTGAGGCAGCAGCGGCCGCCGCTGCCTCCGATCGCCGCCGGCGACGCTCGACGACTCAGATAGTCGTTGAGAGAATGTGTGTGTCGGCTCAGATATCAGGGTCTGAGTCTGAGCCGAAGGGTCGCCTCAGAAATCAGGTGAATGTGAATCACCTGAGTGATGGTAACGTACCGGTATTACCGGTATTACCGATATTACCGGTAGCGTTGGAGGTACTTCAAGCCCCCCAAGGGTCGCATCGACGATTGTGCGTCAGCCTTGATGGCTGACGAAGCCAATAGAATTCCGGTTCAAGGAACCGACGGACAGACGTCAGCCGCGATGGCTGACGTGACAGACGCGCGGCTAGTTCAAGGAACTAGCGATCGTCCATCGGCTCCGGGAGCCGATGATACAAACAAAGGCCCGGTAGCCCACACGGCTAGCGAAGACACGCCGACTGCGATAGTCGACGATGTGGAGGCTCCATCAGCTCGGAGTTGATGGAGGCGTGGCGGCAGGAGCCGACCACGCGGCAGGAGGTGCTGGCGGTTGCAAACGTCCAGCACCAGAACAACCTGCGTGCTCACGTGCAGGAGGACGGCACGCGATGAGCGGCACTCAAGCGGTGCTAGATAGTGCGAGTCAGCGGAGCGAGTCCGCTGACGATTGCGAAGACGACCCGTCCAAGGCGGAGCCCCTTGGACGCGGAGCCATTGAAGCTGCGCGAGTCACGAAGTGTATCGAAATGATTGCTCCATGATCTTGATCACTGGTGATCACGAAGTGTGCCGAAATGATTGCTCCATGATCTTGATCACTGGTGATCACGAAGTGTATCGAAATGATTGCTCCATAATCTTGATCACGACGTACTGGAATGACTGCACCACCGTTGATCACCATTCTTGATCACGTCGGTGTATTCGAATGACTGCACCATCTCGATCTGCATTCTTGATCATCTCCTGAATTTCAACCTTCTTTCAGTGTTCACCTTTGATTGCCTGATGGGTACCAAAAGCTTGGTACCCAATCAGAATCAGTCTCAGGTTGACTCAGATCTGATCTGATCGCGCAGCATCTTCCATGATCTTCTTCGATCAATCAATGGCAGCTACCACCTTGATCGTTTTGCACTTCACCACAATCGCCCCCTGTCCCAACCAACACCATACAGTGGCCGCGGTACGGACAACAGTCACATTTCCCAATCTCTTTCCACCTGCAGAGCTGCATACTCCATGTCCTCTCTACGCCAATCCACGGCATCCGGCAGTCAATCCTCTGGCAGTACAGGCACGTTCAATTTCGATACTTCCTTCTGACTGCTTTGCTGACATTCCAGTTGCTGCATAGGTGCACAGGCCATTCGAGACGCTGCTGCTGACGTCCCTTCCAGTCCGGAACATACTGGTGCGCATCATTCACCCGTTGCTGTCTCCTTCGCCTCGCTAACGCCTCCTCCCTTTGCAGATCCGGCGATGGGCGGCAGTCAGGACAGTCAGAGCACTCCTTCCACCACTTCTCATGTCCCCGCGGCCGATGCCTCTGCTTCTGCTGGTCTCTCAGGCGTCGCCGCAGGGTCTTCAGCTGCATCTCCTTGCGCGACCCCAGCTATTCCTGGTCGTGTTGATGCCACCGGCGCCGCATCTTCTTTCGCCTACTCTGATCAGCTGGCCATTCCATTAGCGGACGCGAACGTTGCCCCCCTTCCGTTGGATATACCCGCTCTCCGTTCGAGTATCGCTGCTATCGAGATCGCCCTGGAGCGCGAGGACGCATTCCAGCAGCTTCGTGAAGATTACGCGAATCTTCGGCAGCAACTCCGGTCAGTTGAAGATCACAGTAGGGATTTGGAGAACCAGATCCGTGAAGCCATCCAGCTGTCATCTCCGTTCGTGCAGTTTTGCCAAGAGCGATATGACGCTGTCTGTCATGATCTACGCGAATCCCGGCAACAGTTTGATGACGTCGTCAACGCGCTGGCTGGGCATGAAGGCGACCGTGTTAAGATCGCGGATCTCGAAGATCAGCTTCAGCGCATCCAGCAACAGCATAGCGGCGTCGTGGCTGATCTGAACGCGACGATCTGCAACTTGACCGATCAGCTGACGGCGGCATTGCTGCGGATACCGACCGCTTCCCAAGACATCCAACGACTGCGCAATGAAGTTAATTCGTTGACCGCAGTCCGCGCTGATCTGGAACAAGCATTGGCCGGAGCGATCGCTGTTCGTGATCGGTTTCAAGCTCGGCTAGCTACCGAGATCAACGATCACTTGCTTACTCGGCAGGAATTATCCGACTTGCAAGCTACGAACGGCGCGCTAACCGCCTCTCAAGAGGCGTTGGAAACGGCCACGGAGCAGTTGAAGCGTCAGCTCGGCGCTGCGCAGCAAAGTCTGGTCCATCTCCGCTTGAGTTCCGATGCCAACTTGAATCTCGTTGCATCGGAACGCGATCAGGCTCGTAGTGATCGTGATCAAGCTCGGGCTGATCTTCAAGACCGTGAAACTCAACTTCGACGGGCGCGTAGTGATCGTGATCGCGCGCGCGATGACCTGCAGTCCTACCGTAAGTTCCCTGTGCGTCTGATTATCGTCAAACCGATCACCACTGACTCGTTGTGATCTCCTAGGAACACATGTTGATTCTGCTCGACAGTCAGTGGCTCGTCTCGAGAGGCAGGTGGCTGATTTTCAGGTTTCCGCCGGTGACGTTCAGCAACTACGTACGGACAACGCTTCCTTACAAGCCGATTTGGACTCCGAGAGGCAACGGCGGTCAGCTGCAGAAGAAGAACGTGACCGCCTGCTGATCGAGCGTGACTCGATCTGTCAACAGTTGGCTGGTCTCTCCTCCCTTGTCCAACCTCGTCCATCTGGTAGTGCTGGATCACCTCGTCGACCGTCAAGACCCCCTACAAGACCGTCGCCAGCTCCATCACCTGCACCAACTCCATCACCTGCACCAACTCCACCACCTGCACCAACTCCACCACCTGCACCAACTTCATCAAGCAAGCGCAGTCGATCCTCCTCTGCAAGTTCTCCACCACCTCCCAAGAAGCCACGATCTTCTCCTGGGTCTGGGTCTTCTGCACAGCCGATCCAGATCGACTCTGACGACGGTGCGGGTGGCGAGAACGACAAGGAGTCGCAAGGTGACGGAGACGACGGTCATGAGGACAGTGGCTGCAGTGATGACGACAGCCCATCTGGTCGAGGGAGCTCGCGGTCACAGCCGGACCAAGGAGCTGCCCAGTCGGGCGGTGTTCAACCAGCAGGAGGGGGTCAAAGCCCCCCCGGTTCCAGCCCTAGCAGCTCGTCGGGTGACGCCAACGGCAGTGATGATTCAAGATCAAGTGGCTTTCTATCCGACGGCGCTCTTGACCGTCTTCCAGCGACTGTGATCAGGCGTGATCAGTGGATCCCAGGTTACGGGCGCCCCCGGCATTTCGCTGGTAGGGACATCGCACCTTGGCCCGTGGTTGAGACGCGCCTGATCAGCGTGCGATCGTTGACAACTGACGCTCTCTTCCGTGACTGGAGTTGTCCTCAACATTGGCTCTTCCCTCCCCGGCTGCGGCGCCCTCCACAGTCAGGATGGCATCCCGAGCTGATCACCGAGGCCAACATACGGGCTCTCTACCGCGCGGAGCCTTGGTCAGCGCTACAGACACCCGTGATTCCCCATTCCTTTGATCTGACCGGGTGGTTTGGGCAATTCGCCCTGAAGTACACCTCATTCGAAGACGACCACGTTCAGACGCTATGGGAGTCGACGCACCACTTTACCCTCACGGCGGAGATGCGGCGGGCAAGCCCATATCTGGATCGGTTCAACCGTGAGCGGAAGCAAAGGCGCTCGAGGGCCGGCACAAGATGGAAAAAGACGCTGGAGTTCATCCTCCAAGGGATGATCCAAGGTCACTGCGATTTCGATCTTTTCCTCGATCCGTTCCTCCTTCATTTTCCCCGCAAGAATGCGGAAGCCGGCACATGGTACCCTGGTCTCGGAGCCCAGGCAGCTCCCACCGACTTATTGGACGCTCTCACGCTCGCTGACACTTCTGACCCGTGGCGTAACCAATTCAGGGACAATCCTCGTGATCATCCTGGTCTTCAAATCACGCGGTTAGACGGCAAGTTTCGGCTCGCAGCGGCTTCCAGCGACGACGATAGTGATCAGGATTAGGTCGGGTAGGTTGATCTTCTTTGATAGTTGTCCTCCAAGCGTCTTCCTCATATACATGTAAGGGGCCTTTGGCCCATCGTCGGGGACAACTCCTTCGATTCACAACACTGCTTTTCCACAAATATCCACCATCCATCTGGTATGCGACGTACCCACATACCTTTCTGTCCACATTCTCCCTCTCGCAGCATCCCACTACTGCGAAGGGTCTCCTTCATCTTCCTCGTGCGACTGCATCACGTTAAAGCGATTGCGGTTCGCCCTCTTCCTCTCGAACTCACGCAGCAAGGCGCCGCAGTTCAAGTCGGCTTCGTCCACCCATGACGGCTCTTCGTAGCCCCTCCAGTGCACCAGGAATTCACGGTGCACACGGCCATAACGCGTCCTCCGGCCCGATCGCACATCGGTGATCCGCTCCACCTCGTACTCTTCGTCTTCCAGCCTCATCTCCCAGCTATCCTCCGGCAAGAGTGCCTCGTCAAAGTCGAAACGATCAGCATCAGGATCAACAAGTCGTGTCTTCGGTCGATCAGGGAAGTTCCTGATCAGCTTCAGCTTGGACAAGTGCACGATCGGGAAGACGCTGTAATCTGACCCAGTGATCTCAAGACGAGCAGCGTGGTTGCCGATCAGCTCAGCGACGCGGAATGGTCCATGCCACATATGCGCCAGCTTCTTTGCATAACCGACCTTCACGCGATCAAGATACAGCCACACCTGCGATCCAGTTTCGATCTTGTGTGGGCGCACTTCTTCGTTGTGACGATCAGCTCGGCTTCGGATGGCATCACGGAGGCGCTCGTTCACGTGTTCACGTGCGCGCTGATAATGTTCCTGGATGTGATTCCTCCAGCGACGAGCGTCCCGATCTCGGTGACCAGTGATGCCAATCGGCAAAGCGGCTTCTAGCGTTGATCGAGGATCCCAGCCGTGTGCAAGATAGAACGGGGTATCTCCACGTGTGCGATCATGCGCCGTGTTGAGCGCGAAGGTGAGCCGTTCAGCGTATTCGTCCCAGTCTCGCTGATCAACGTCTGCGACGTACATCTTCAGCGAGCGTGTTAGCGTCTGCACCATTCGCTCCGCGGAACCGTTGCTCTGCGGCCGATACGCCATAGTAGGGCTCTGTTTTTGCCCTACGATCCGATTGAACGCACGGAAAAAGTCAGCCATGAAGCCCGGTTCTCGATCATGTCGAATCACCTCGCTGGCGCCGAATCTCCGAAAGGCACACTCCTCGTAGTTCTCCGCGATCGTCTGAGCGGTCCGAGAACTACTCGCCTTCGCGATCACGTATCCCGTGAACAGGTCAATCCAGATCAACAGCTCCGTGTTCCCCTTGAACGACTTCGGCAACGACGGGATGTGGTCCATCGCGATCACCTGGAAAGGGTACGTGGCTTGAATGTTTCCTGGTGATTCACCTTGCACCAATGGACGTCCTTTTCCGGTCTCACAATCGACACACTCACCAACGTATTTCTGTACGCTCTTGAACAGGCCCCGCCAGTGGAAATGTTTCCTGATCCTCTCGTAAGTCCTCCCGATTCCTTGGTGTCCTCCCTCTAGGCTGACGTGATAATGATGCAGGAAATCAGGCTGGAGCGTTTCAGGTACAACTACACGGACAACGGGATCTCGATCGGCATTCGACTTCGATCCGGTCGGGCAATACAGCAGCAGTCCACTTTCATCCAGATCATACTCGCTGGCGATCTTGGCGCAGGCCTTTGCATCTTCGGCCGACAAGTTGATCACGTCGCCTCGCAGGTAAGCCTTCGTATGAACGATCCACACCTCTTCGTCTTGAGCCTGTATGATCCGCTGAACCCTCATCTGCTGTACGATCGCCTCTTGCAGGATTTCTGGCTGCACTTGGCGTCTTCGACCAGCTGCTCGGGTAACAACAGACACGTGGGCAGCGGCGTCGTGTTCCTTCGGGCACAGGATTTCATCCAAGCGATTGATCGTGATCAGGCCCTGCCGATCAGCGTCCGAAGTAATCATCTCGCCTGACTCTTGTTGTAGAGCCGCGTTGGCTAACTTGTCTGCGCTTTGATTCCATACCCGTTTTACGTGTAGGAACTCATGCTTCGGCCAGACCTTCAATCGATCCATCGCCCTCTGTCGCAACAACTGAAGCTTGGGTGCCTTGCAGTCGATCTCGCCACGCATTTGGCGGATGATCAAGTTCGAGTCACCGCAGATCACGATCCGCCCCCTGTCTGATGTCGGAAGAAGATCAAGGCCAAGCAGGAGGCCATGATATTCCGCTTCGTTGACTGTGATCACTGGAGCGAATCTCGACGCTGCAGAAACGACCGTCCACTCAGGGAGTTTCCAGATCACGGCACTGAACGCGCCGACCTTCCGCTTGACGCTCGCGGATCCATCGAAAGAGACGACCAGCAAATCTTCATCCAGCTCCACCGTTGGAGGCGGAGTGATGACCAGCTTGCGCGGCTGCTTCCTCGGGGCGATAGCGATCAAGGCGTCGTCCATCTCTGATCGAGGCGTGATACTAGCTGCGAGTGCGCCCAAGATTTCGTCTTCGCCTCTGGAGCACTTTACGATCTCCAACGTCCACCCTGACAGCAATGCAGCCCACTTTCCCAAGCGTCCGTCAAGTCCCGACGAGTTCAACAACCAAGAAAGCGTGGAGTGCCGAGACAAGACCTTTATGGATCGGCCGACCAGCTGGGTGTAACATACGTCCAACATTCGGAGTAGCGCCAAGACCTCCTTGTCGACCGTGCTGTAATTCAGCTCGTTGGTCTTCAGGGTACGACTGGTGAAGGTCACTGGCCAATACACGCCATCATGTTCCTGCATGAGCGCGGCGGAAATCGCCCACTGGCTCGCGTACAGCACAACCACAGGTTCTCGATCGGGGTCGAAGTGTCGGAGGATCGGCGTGGCCACGATCTTGGCCTTCAGCAAGATGAACGCGGTGATCGCTCTCGCCCACCGACCGTCTTCTGGCGATTCGTCGCCCCCGGTCTGATGTACCTCGGCACTCTCGTCCTTCTGCCGATACTCATGGAAATCCACCTCGCGCAACTCGTACAAGATCGCAGCGTAGATCGAGAAGTCCTCGATGAACCGACTGTAGTAGTTCAAGCTTCCGAGGAACGACTGCATTGATCGAAGCGAAGTCGGGAAAGGTAAGTTTCCCAGTGCTTCCAGATCTTTCGGGCTTGCCTCAAGACCTTCCGCTGACACTTGGTGTCCCAGGTACGCGACCTTGCCGTAGCCCCAGAAACTTTTGACCACACTGATTGACAGATTCCATCGATCACAGGTGTCTAGGAGCCGCTCGACTTTCTCGCAGAGACCATCCCAGTCGGAGCTGGTCACCAAAATATCGTCGATGTACGATCGTCGGCCGAGAACAGACGGCTTCAGCTCAGGTTCAGGCTCCCCGTCTTCAAACACGTCGATCAGCTTCGTCGACTCTTGATCAGCTTTGATCCGAAGGTGTCCATACAACGCGTTATCGATCAAGCGCTGGTAGATCTGCGGGGCGTTCTTCAATCCGAAGAGCATACGCGTCCACTCGAAGAGTCCGAAAGGAGTGATGAACGCAGAGATCAGCCTGGCTCGTTCCGTCATACTGACTACCCAGAATCCACTCGCCATATCCAGTGAGCAATACCAGAGGACTTTATCCAGATCGTCCAAGAGATCGTTGATCAGTGGCATGGTATATACCATCAACTTCGTCAAGCTGTTCACCAACCGGTAGTCGATGCAGAGACGGATGTCGACCCCATTCTTCTTGATGATCACAACGATTGGAGATGCCCAAGGTGAGGTCGAATGCGTGATGATCTCTGCTGACAGCAGTCCCTTGATCAAGTCCGATAGCTTCTCACGAAACTGTGGAGCGACACGGCGTACGCGTTGGGCGATAGGGGTCGCGTTACCAACATCGATGTCACACACGGCACCGCGCGCAGCTGGAGGAAGGGCGTTTCCCTTTCCGATCAGGAGGTGTCGACGTTTCCAGATGACCTGCCTCAACCGTTCGATTTGCTCAGGCGTTTTCCCTCCTGCTTACTCGATCTGGATGTCTTCAATTTTGACTTCCTCCGTGGTGGCGCTTACCTCCGGGAGGATAGCCATCTGATTCTCCAGATCTTCGGCGATCAGGTCCTTCCCCTCATGATAGCAGACTTCGTCATCTTCAGGCATTCCGCCGGCTTCCATCTCCGGCTCCAGTTTCGGATCGTCGATCGCACCGGTCGTAGGGTCGATCAGTTGCTGATCATCTGAAGAATCCGGTGATTCTTCGATCTTGAACTCGTGATCACCCGTCAACTCCTGCTTCAGTTCCTGTTGATCTTGCTTCGAGTCGACTGGATCAGCCCATTTCACCGCCACGGCCGCTACTTCAGGCTTCGGACTGGACTCTTCACGCTTCAGGATACCCTTCGGCATGTCGTACGTTGGTCGATCCACCAGTGGCCCCATGTACACAGGTTCCGGTTCCTCTTCCTCTTGCTGATCAGTGGTGGCTTCGTACGCAAGATTCTGCCACTCAGCATAACGACGCGATCCAACGGAGATGAGTCCAGGTATCCGCGGTACGAGGTCCTCAGCCAGCCACAGTCCCAGTTGTGTGAGTCTTTGCAGCATCAGCTTCTTGTCGCTGATGTTCGTGATCTTCAGGTACTGCGTCCGGCCAAGGCCTTTCACCAAGGTAGGCACCCATCTTTCTCCACGGGCGATCCACAACTTCTCTCGTTCTAACGCTCGGGGCTTTGGTATCGGTATCTCCACAGATTCTCCGACTTCCAGGTGAACGCTGTCGTCGAGTGCAATATCGTGACTGCTGCGGCCATACGGAGGGCGACGACCTGTCAACTGTACCCGCACTTCGTTCGGGAGGCACATAGTGCCGTCGGCTAGATCAAGGCGGATGCCGGCTGGAATCATGAAGTCCATGCCCAGGATCACGTCCTGTCCGACCATGTCGCCAACCCACGCGTCGAAGAAATAAACCAAGAAACCGGCCAGCGTGATCTTGATCGTGGTACGTCCCAGAGTTGCGTACACATTCTCTCCGATCCCAATGCAATCTTGTCTCTGACTCTCGTCAATGATGCAGCCAACCTTACGAGCAAAGGTGGTGCTAACGATTGAGACTTCAGCGCCGGAATCCAGAAGCAACGTTGCTCTGGAGTTGTTGATCTTGCCGGTGGCCTTGGCCTGCTTGAACCACTTGCCAGGAGCGTGATATTTTCCAGTAACCGCGCGACTCGCCAGGTAAGAGATCTCCACCTGAATCAGACGGCGACATCTTGGTATTGCTGACTAACGCTGGTCTTCCATGTTCCACATCAGGCAGGTGATCTTTCCAGCATTCACGCAGTTCGCCGTCAGCTAAATCAAGTTCCATCACAACATCCGATCGGGAGAACTCATCATTCCGCAAGCTCGCTATCGTTGCGGTACGCCTTCCATGAATTCCACGTATATTGTTGATCGGGGTTGTCGTCTCACTGACTCTTGCCTTCGGCTGCCTTTCAACGTATGCAAAAATACAGAACTTAGAACGCTCGGCTCGTACCAGATTCAAACCTGGCGAGCGTCCTAGTTTAACATCTTCTCCGCGTTGGACGGCAGCATTCCGGCATGTCGCGTCGGGTTGTACCACTGACGGATCAAGTTGTAAAACTCTTCCATCGGGCATTTGCCGTCTTCGTGGAGCTTGCCGCAGGCACGACACACATACAAGCAGTGATCAGCTGGGTGTCCGCGACGACCACACTTCTCGCAGGTCAGGCGCTTCCAGCAACCAAGATCGGAGTGTTTCGTAGACCCGCAGTGCGAGCACGGTGGCGGACGTTCCTCCAGGTGCGATCCATCTTCGCGATCACTGCGGACCGGCGACTTGCTCTCTTCCCACCGACTCCGTTGAGTTTCCTGCTTCCTGTGATCGGCCGCAGCGGCCAAGTAGACATGCGACGGGGCCCGGTCATCCTCTGATCCGCTTGATTCCAGTTCAGATCCTGATCCGGCACTGTCGTATGAGGTGCGGATGGCACGGACAGCACGGGTGGTCTTCGAGGCAGCTTGCGGTGGGGCACTTGGTGCCTTTTGCCGGAACTTGTTCGATCCAGCAACAGCTTTGCCTTGGCGGACTTTAGCACGCTGACGCGCACGAAGAATCTCGGCGAGGGAGTCCCCGTCGGTGATGCGCAGCAGAGTTAACTGATCAGCCAACTCGCGATCATCGAGGGTCTCAATGAAGTGTTCGACATGCTCACGCTTCACGGACGCCGGACCAGTCTTGATCTCCAGCTTCGCACGTAGACCCAACACTGTGAGTCTGTGAAGTTACTCAAGAGGCTTCTCGTCTGATCGTTTCCTCGCGTGGTAATATTGCCTCGCGAGTGATACGCCCAGCCCACAGTATTCGACCCGGAATTCGCCAAGCAGGTCATTCCATTTGCTGCGGGTGGTTCTCCCCAGCTGCTGGTACCAATTTCGTGCCGGGCCGACTAGAAGGTTGCTGAAGACAATGCACTTCTCGCTGTCGGTTGCTTGATCACGAGCGAAGGCGGACTTCACTTTGCTCAACCAGCTTCTGGCCTTCTCTTCGTCGAAGTCTTTGCCGGAGAACTCCTTCAGCTCGGAGATCGCGGAGATCCTGACTCGAGGGACTGAAGATGTACCCGTTGACGATGAGGCTTCGGCGGACGACACAGCGTTGACGCGTGGAACCTCGATACTCAAGTCATCTGGATCATACTCTTCTGGATGATCATGATGTGATCCGACCGACTCCATGTCAACGTCTTGAGTGCCGACATTCTTCGGGAAATCGGGCATGCGCGGCGTCCGAGCGGTGGCAGCTTCTTGTTCCTTCTGGTAGCGATCCATCGCGGCATTGAAGAACGATTGAAGGCTACCACTGGATGCTACGGTCGACACCGGCGCCAGGTTCGGTTCTTTCTTCCTGGCTTCCAGCATGGCTGCTCCAGCCGGTCCAAGCGTCATCCTGCTCAGTTCGATCGAGCTATCGGATCCCGCCTCCGACACCCTCGCAGATGTCTTCGCGGACGCGAACGAGGAGTGGGGTGATCCGGACTGACTTGAGTACGTCGTCGTCAGTCCTTGATCAGCGGTCGAGATGATAGCGCCTACCAACGGTGTAAGCAGCTTCACCAAGTGCTTCGTGGATCCTTCAAGTGTGGGAAGATCAAGCTCGAGCAGTTCCTCGGCATTGAAGTTCCCGGCCACGATCCCCGCTTCCTTCAGCATGCGCATCAAGGCGCTGATCGCCGCCGCTTGATCCACCGGCTTGGCTGGCTTGATCACCGGGCCTTGAAGATCGCCGATCAACTTCGGCTTCATCATCTTCATGACTGGGTCGTCGATCAAGAATGCGCGGAGCTTCTTCCGGTAGAGGACGACGCGCAACTCGTCTTCTGTCCAAGTCTTGGGATCACCACTCTCGTCCGCGTCGGGTGCCTTCAGCTTCATCTTCGCGGGCTTCGGCGTCGCCTTCTTCGACTTCTTCGAGGAGGGGCGCGGAGTGGGGGTGGTGGTTTTGGGTAAAGGTCCTTCCGTTTTCACGGATGGATCTTCATCCGGCGGATTACGACTTGCGTCGCGGTCCGCGGGGGGCCCCGAAGGGCCTAAGGGAGGAGGGTGAGGTTTTTCTTCAAGGTCCATCGCTGAACCTTCCTCCTTGATCCCGCCAGAGCTCCTCCCAGGGCTCTGACGTTCGGTGTACTCTTCATTCTTCAGATGCGACGACGGCGATACACCTTCCGTCGACGCGCCGATACTTCCTGGCTCAACCTTGATCTTGGCCTCTTCTTGACTGGACTCACGGTGATATCCAAGGTCACCAGAAGATCCGGGCACGCGCACCATTGTGGTGTAGTGGTCCGCGAAGATTTTCGACGCGAGGGGCACTCACACACAGAGGGGCCGGACTGCCAACTAACGGAGGGGGTACTCCGATCGACCGTGGGGTCTGAAGATCTTCTCACCTTGTGTACCCGTCGACCTGGCGGGGTTAGCGCTCTTCCTGGGTGACCTGGAAGGGGCCAAGGGGTTTGTTCTTGGTGGAGCTGGAGTGTGGACGGCACTCAGGGGTTATCGGTTGACGACCTTGCGGATACTTCTACGCACGATCGTCGGTGGGCAGGGTGGATCGAAGCTTGAATAAACTTGATCCACTCTGGGGGGTCCTTCGGGCTGGTGTTGTTCCAAAGGGGGCCAATGTGTTCCAATGTAGATGCTTGGGCCGCCTACTGTTAGCGGTGGAGTTGAGGGGGGGGGGGAGAAAGAAGCGTTGACCTGGCCAAGCTTCCCAGGTGTCGTTGCGTGTCTTGTCCTCGAGCGTCTTGGGGTCCTTCGTCAAGGGGGGCCAATATACTTCCCAGCCTTGGAATTCTGCGGAACACCACTTGCGTGCTACAAGGAAAATCTCTCTCTCTTTACCATCTTAAATCTTTCCTATCCAATCCCTCTCCTCCCATCATCTGCCCATCCCCTTCGCAGCTGACTGGCCACCTTGAACTTCAACCAGTGTACCCTGTTGCAGGTGATCCAATACGATCCCGCGATGATTACGGTACGGTGTTTACGCCTGATTACGGTACGATGTTTACGCCACCCATGATTAGATGAGTAGGATGATTGGATGAGCATAGAGTGTTGGTGATTGGATGCACCAAATGATTGGATGCAGACTAGGTAGAGAAAACAGTGTAACTTCCGATCAATCAATCACTTCTGAATTTCCATTCTACCCCTCAAGTGACTTTCCTCGCCTCGGCCTCCTCGCCTCAAGCTTCGGCAGTCCTCCCCTCGCAAGACAACCTCTGCAACTACCTTCTTCAGGTTATGAGCCCAAGTATGTCATCTGTCCAAGACACCAAGATCTCCATCGACAAGTTCAACGGCGAGAACTACGCCATATGGAACCGTTACATGCGTGGCGTGTTCCTGACCAAGTCGGTGTGGAATGTGGTGAACCGCGAGACGACGCCTACGTTCACGGACTCCAGGGCCAAGGACGAGTATGTCAAGTCAAGCAACGTCGCCTTTGGTCTGATGCTTCTCCACATGGACGCGGACTATCATCATGTTGTCGACGACTACGAGGAAGCCTGGGTCGCGTGGGCACGCTTGCGTACGCTCTACGGTGGATTGCAGAAGGCTGGACGCATCTATCTCAAGCGCCAGCTCTTCAGCATGAAGATGGCAGAAGGCGGTAACATCCTCCACCATTGCAACGAGGTCCTCAACATCAGCGCGAAGCTCAGCAGTATCGGCGCCAAGATGGAGGACGAGGATGTGGCGATCTGCTTGCTGCGCAGTCTGCCCAAGAGCTACGAGAACGTCGTGCTGAACTTGGAGATGAGCAATGCAGAGCTGCGAACGCAAGATGTGGTGAAGGTGCTCACGAATGAGCATATCAAGCGACAAGGCAAGAAGGCTGCGGCGGTGAAGATCGAGGAAGCAGCAAAAGCCTTCAATACCGAGCGTGAATCTCGCCGGTGCGACTACTGCGGAAAATTGGGGCACTTGATCGAGAAGTGCTGGACCAAGCAGAAAGAAGAAAATCGAGGAGCACGACGCGGCCGAGGTGGTCGCGGTGCCAATAACGTTGAGTGGCGCGACGACGATGACGACGACTATATCGCGTTCGCGGTCTCCATGTCAACAGCGTGTGGGGTGTCGTCGGGCAAGAAGTTCCAGGGTACATGGGCGATCGACAGTGGTGCAACTCACCACATCTGCAACGACAAGTCCAAGTTTATCGACATCAACTTGCGCGACGAAGGTGAACTCACGGTTGCCAACGGTCAAACGGCCAAGATCTTGGGAGTTGGCACTGTTCTTCAACAAGTGATTCTTCCCAACCGGAGTGTGCGTGACGTCCGGATCGAAGATGCTCTTTACGTGCCGAGCATGAACAAGAACCTGCTATCTGTACCACAGATCAACCGAGGTGGACAGTTCAAGGTGGTGTTTGACGGCTCCGAGATGCACATTGCGCGCAAGTCTTCGAAGAAGATCGTTGCTTCAGCGGACTTGATCGACGGACTCTACTGGCTACGTGTCCCCAACGGTTCTGCGAATTCGTCGACCAAGGCCTCTATCAACAGTGTCGATCTACATGCGCGGATGGGTCATGCTCCGAACGACGTGCTACGGAAGATGGTTTCGAGTGGCATGGTGACGGGCGCGAAAATGCCGACTTCGACGAAAAACTCGAGCGGATGTCGCGGATGTCAGCAAGGAAAGATGGTGCAAAAGCCTTATCCGAGCAACCCCGACAAGCCAAAGTACAAGCCATTCGAGTTCCTGCACTTCGACCTATGTGGCGCCATGGAGAAAGAGTCGCTTGGTGGCAGCAAGTATTTACTGCTGATCACAGACGAAGCTAGTGGCTGCATGACGGGATTCTGCTTGCGCGCGAAGTCTGAGAGTGAAGGGTGTCTGCGCAAGTTCATCGCTAAAGTGGAGCGTCAATTTGATACCAAGGTCAAGTTCATGCGTCATGACGGTGCCAAGGAGTTCGCGACCAACTCGCTCAAGAAGTTCTACGACGATCATGGCATTGAAGTCCAGCCGACCGTCCGATATGCGCATCAAACCAATGCTACCGCGGAACGCGCCAACCGGACGATCGTGACTATCGGGCGGAGCATGCTTCACTTCGCGCGTTTGGACAAGCGGTTTTGGGCGGAAGCGGCAATGACGGCGATTTACATCAAGAACCGACTACCTTCACCGAAGATGCCTGGGAAAACGCCGTTCGAGATTGTGTACAACAGGAAGCCCAACGTGAAGCACATGCGCATTTTTGGGTGTAAAGTGTACGTCCTGAGGCCGAAGGAGAAGCGACTCAAGTGGGACCCCAAGGCTCGTGAAGGAATTTTCATGGGCTACGAAGAGCGTTCGAAGGCGTATCGCGTTTATGACATCGAGGCGGGGCAGGTAGTGATTTCTCGCGATGTCACTTTCGACGAAACGACCTTCGACGACGCCAATGTTTTTGATGATGATGAAGATGTCGAAGATGCTGCGGATATCCTTGAAGACCTCGAGATCTCCGATGACCATGGAACGCGTGAATTTAAGCAGGCGGGGAAGCGCAAGGCTCGTACTACCACTGAGGATCGTGAAGTTCGTCGACCTCGTCGCAGTGCTGGATTAGAAGAAGCGAGCGCCCCGGAATCTGACCATCAAGAATCCAAGACTGAAGACAATGATGATGATGACTCGACTCAACCGATGTACTGGCGAGCGAGTGCAAATGCAGTGGAAACGAGCGACAGTGCCGAGCCGAAGACGTTCCAAGATGCTGTGAGCGGTGAAGATCAAGTCCACTGGCGCAAGGCGATCCGCGCGGAACTCAAGTCGATGCGACTACGTGGTGTGTTTCGCGGTGCCAAATTGCCGAACAACCAGCGTGCGGTGGGAACCAAGTGGGTGTTCAAGATCAAGCGGAAAGCGGACGGATCTATCGAGAAGTACAAGGCTCGACTCGTCGCGAAGGGGTTTGTGCAGAAGTATGGCATCGACTACACTGAGACGTTTTCGCCGGTGGTCAAGTACGTCACGCTGCGAACAATCATCGCTGTGGCCAAGTTCTTCAATTGGCCCCTCGACCAACTTGATGTCGTCACGGCGTTCCTGTACGGCTTGATGAAGGAAAAGGTGTTCTGCAGTGTTCCAGAAGGCGTGGAACTTGATGACGGCTATGACTGCGTGGAACTACTCAAGGCAATCTACGGTCTAAAGCAAGCTTCTCGAGTGTGGAATGAGACCTTCGACGAGTATGTGCGCTCCATTGGATTTCGCGTTTCAAGCTACGATCCGTGTCTCTATATCAAGGTTGTCGACGGCGACTGTGTTCTCATGCTGGTATACGTCGATGATGTATTGGTGACCGGAAGCTCTTCGTCGATGATCTCTGAAGTGAAGAAGCAGCTCAAGGCAAGATTCGAGATGACCGACAGTGGCAAGTGCTCCTTCATCCTGGGCATCGAAGTGGTCGATAACGCCGACGGCAGTGTCACGCTGTCTCAAGCTCGCTACATCAATGATATTCTCGAGCGCTTCGGCATGCAGAACAGCAAACCTGCTGCTAGTCCAGTCGACCTCAGCATGAAACTTGTTGCCAGTGACGCCTCGACCAAGTTGGATGCGCCGTTTCGCGAAGCTGTTGGAGCACTCATGCACTTGATGACCTCGACTCGCCCGGACATTGCTTTTGCAGTTGGATATGTGTCGCGCTTCATGGAGAACCCTCAGGTCGAGCACTGGATTGCAGTCAAGCGCATCTTCCGTTACCTTCAGGGCACCAAGTCGCACGGACTCCGTTTTTCGCCGGGCAAGGGGATCGACTTTCGTGGCTATTCGGATGCAGATTGGGCTGGTGATCACAGTGACCGCAAGTCAACTTCGGGCTACCTATTTCAAGTTCTCGGTGGACCAGTGTCGTGGGGATCCAAGAAGCAATCAAGTGTCTCTCTGTCCACAAGTGAAGCAGAGTACATCGCACTCAGTCTGGCGATCCAAGAAGGCAAGTGGGTGCACAAGCTTCTGTGTGAGATCCTCGATGCTGCAGGCGAAGATCTTCCGGATCTGAAGATTTTCGAAGACAATCAGTCGTGTATCAAGATGACGAAGAACCCTGTGAACCATGGCCGCGCGAAGCACATCGACATCAAGTACCACCATATCCGTGATGAAGTCAAGCGCGGTGAAGTGATCGTCGAGTACTGCGAAACTACGACCATGCTGGCTGACATCTTGACCAAGGGACTCGGCGGACCTCGTCACATGGACTTGACCACGGCTGTAACGGGGTTACACGGGTTACACCTGGTGTGTTCCACACATGGATACACTTTGTGTAAGGTACATATTTGATGTACGGACACTCGAGGGAGTGTGTGTGGCTGAGAGCCACACGTTATGCATTTGAAGTAGGATTTTACTTGGTTTTACTATGTTAGATAGTTTAACACATACATTTACCCCCTAGGCGGCTAGCCGCAATAAAAGATAAATAAACAGTTTGGATTTGGAACACTAAGTGGAAAGTCCTTTTATTAAGGTCGTAGTTAGTAGGTGCCTTTGGTAATAAAGGTCTATTAACCCTTAATAAGGTGTGTGTTAATCCATAACTCGTTGAGTTAACCGTCTTCCTCTGACGCTAAAGCTACGGCAGCCCTGCTGCACTTGGTAGCACTAGTAGTCAATCCTGCGACTGAGTCTTTTGACTGATCCCTCTGAGAGGATGGAACACGCTGTGTTCGCGAGCTTGCCGCCAGGCCAGCAAGAGACGCTTAAAAAGCTTATGTCTCTGTTGGGCCCCGAGGGCATTGCTCATCTTGCTTCGCAAGGGCCAGAGGCGGTGTCCGCCAGACTGGAGGCTTTTGCAAGCTACGAGAAGGCGCTCTTAGAGCATGTACAAGAGCGCGTGAGCGCAACGGCGTCCGCCGCATCGTCCGCGGCCGCGTCGTCGACGCACGAGTGGTCTAATAGACCGAAACCGCTCATGTTGAGCGTGAAGACCTTCGAGGGGAAGGAAGGGGAGAACCTCCTTCTCTGGACCCGACAGGTCGAGATGGCCATGGGATCGGCCCTGCTCCAGACTGAGCAACAGCGCGTAGCGCTGGCGATCTCGAAGCTCGGTGGACGAGCTCAAGAGTGGGCACTAACGTGCGGCACGTCTGTGGACGCTGCTTTCCCGACTTGGGATCAGCTGAAACAGCAACTAGTGCGCGTATTCGCGCCGCCTAACCAGGCGTACCGTATACGGTCGAAGTTCCTTGCTACCCGTCAGGGTAAAAAGGAGTTGATGGACTATGTCCAAGAGTTGAGAACTCTGATCGCCGGTATGGCGTCGAGCCCTCTCCCCGAGGCGGTCGCAGTGACCGTGTTTATGGAGGGCCTGCGCACGGGCGCTGCCCGAACGGAAGTTTTCCGTGTTCACCCGGCCTCATTTGAGGAGGCCGTGAACGTGGCATTGAATGCCGACTATAACTTCCAGTCTGCGAGACTGGGTCCGAGCGCTGGTAGCGCGCGCTCCTCGAGCGGTCCTGAACCGATGGACCTCAGCCACGCTGAAGACGAGGCTGACCTCTATGCTGCTAAGCAGCGCTCCAGCATCCGTCGATGCTATACCTGCGGAAGCACCCGCCATTTGAGGCCTAGTTGCCCGTTGCGCAACAAGGCCCAGGCTCCATCGAGCCGAAGCGCCGCTTCGAACCCTCAACCAGGGTCGTCGCGGGGAAACGACGGAACCCAGTAGGCGCGGGGCGCCCTACTGGGGAAGAACTGAGTTCTGTTGGGCCTCTGGGAGGCAGGAGAGAACGGGACTCAGCCCCGCAGAGAGCTAAGCTCTCTTACTCACGTGGTGAGTGCAAGCCCGGCTTGCTAGTCGTTCAAGCGAACGTGAAAGGCTTCGACAAGCCGTGGAGAGTCTTGATCGACTCGGGGGCGTCCGGCAACTATGTCCGGCGCTCCACTGTTGACGGTTTTAAACCGTATGCGGATGCTCTGAAGGAGCCTCGAAGAGATAAGATCTCTGTCTGTCTTGCGACGGGGACACTAGTGACAGTGTCGAAGGTCTCTATTGACCTTAACGTGAAGTTCTTAGACTTCGATAGCGTGGAACGCTGCTTGGTCTTAGACCTGGATGAGAGGTATGACCTCATCCTTGGTATGGCGTGGCTCGAGAGCCACGAGCCATGGATCGACTGGAAGTCGAAGACGTTGGGCGCTACGCGCCCGTCTCCTAGTGGAGCATTGGCGAGTCATGAACCCACCTCTGCTCGGAGACAGAAGCGCTATTGGCGCGAGCACGAGACCGAATCGGTCATGGTGCTGGACATTGGAATGTCAGAGTTAGTGAGCAACGAAGTTGCTGTTTGCCGTGAGTGTGACTCACAGGGCGTGCGCGGGGTGGCGCGTTATCCGCCGAGCGGTGTTTGTAGGGTCGCTGACCCGCCGCTGTGTCCTATGGACAAACGTGGAACGGCACGTAAACCGTTGAGCGGTACTTGTAGGGTCGCTGCCCCGCCGCTGTGTCCTAAGGACAATTGTGGAACGGCACGTACTCCGTTGAGCGGTGCTCGTAGGGTCGCTGACCCGCCGCTGAGTGTCTCGAATGACACTGTTCCCTCTCCTAGGAGCCATAGTGCGTTGGCACCTAGGCAGCGCGACGGTGATGTCGCCCTGCAGCCCTCATCCGGCCGTGCGCGGGCGAGGAGGGAGAGGAGGAAGAGACGCAGAGCGTCTGTGACGTCTATGACGTCGGACGAGGTGTCCAGCGTGTTGAGCGGTGAGGCTCCACGCGACTGCAGTGAGCAGTTATACACACTCGTGAATGGAGTGACAGGGGATGTCGACGGAGACATAAGTCTCGAGCGACTCCCGTCGGTTGATGCTCTGTTAGAGCTGGACGAGATGTCCGTCGCCGAGTTTGGCGAGGCCTTAAAGGCCGGCGAGCTGGCCGAGGTGGTCATGATACGACCCGAGGAGGAGTTGAACTCCTCGTCCGTCGTGGACGAAGCTGTCCTGGAGGACACGAAGCGGGCGCTGAGCGCTAGGAGTGGATCTTCGATCCTCAAGGATCCCTCGGATCCGTTTTATCCTTTGATCAAGGAATACCACGATGTGGTGTCGAAGGACCCGCCGTCAGGGTTGCCTCCGGATCGAGGCGTACGTCATGAGATTGACTTGGTTCCTGGAACCAAATACTGCGTAACACGGCAGTGGCCCTTACCAAGGGAGCAATGTGACGTCATCGACGCGTTCTTCCGTGCTAAGCACGAAGCCGGCTTGGTGCGTGAGAGCAAGTCTCCGCACTCGACACCCACGTTCTGTGTCAGAAAGCCCAATGGCAAGTGGCGCATAGTGCATGCTTTTAATAAGCTGAATGCAGCCACCATTCCGGCGCAGACGCCGATTCCTCGAAAGGATGTTCTGCAGAACAACATGGTGGGATGTACGTTGTACAGTGCACTCGACTTGGTCGACGGGTATTATCAGTTGCTCATGAGAGCTAGCGATATACCCCTCACGGCTGTGAGTACTCCGAGCGGTATGCTCTGGGAGTGGTTGGTGATGCCCCAAGGGCTGTCGAACGCGCCTGCGACGTTCAATCGTCTAGTGACGCAGTTGTTTAGGCCCCATCGGGCGTACGCTCAGACGTACTTTGACGACATCTTCGTCCATAGTCGTGCGGAGCACGGGAGGTCTGATGTGGAAAACCACCTTGACCATTTGCGAGCGGTGCTCGAGTGCATGCGCACGAATAAGTTGTATGCCAACTTGGATAAATGCGTCTTTGGCGCGGAGGAAATTCCTTTCCTCGGATGCTTCATTGGGAAGCGAGGCCTTAGGGCAGATCCTGCCAAGGTTAAGGCCATTGTGGACTGGCCGGTTCCATCGAACCCAAAAGACTTGCGTAAGTGGCTTGGCTTAGCCAATTACTTGCACAAGTACAGCGAGAACTACGCTGATATGGCTCGGCCATTGTCCAATCTCCTTAAGAAGGATGCACCTTGGTGCTGGGATGTCGTTCACGACGAAGCCTTCAAGGCTGTTAAGGAGAGTCTCCTTCACGCGCCCATCTTGGCGCTTCCGGACCCCGATCGTCCGTTTAGCGTCGTCTGCGACGCCTCCGATTTTGCAATCGGTTGTGCTTTACTACAAGCAGACGCCGAAGGGCGTGAACGCGTTATCGCGTTTGAATCTCGCCAGCTTAAAGCTGCTGAGAAGAACTACCCAGTTCATGACAAAGAGCTACTTGCAATGAAGTATGCTCTAGTCAAATTTAGAGTACATTTACTCGGCTCTAAGCCCTTTGTGATCTATACAGATCATGCGTCTTTACGCACTGCGACTCAGTCGCCTCACCTCTCACAGAGAATGGCAAGATGGCTCTCATTCTTTGCCGAATACAACTTCGAGGTGAAGTATAAGCCGGGCCGGCTTAACGTAGTGGCCGATGCGCTATCGCGCAGGCCGGACTACGAGCTGACTCATGTCACTACTGTGACGTCGTCGGTCCCCGACCTTATACGGAGGGCATACGCCCAAGACGACACGTGTGTAGCTCTGCTACGTGCTCTTGGGAGCGAAGAGTTTAAAGACTCTGACAAGGAATTGTCACCGCGCTTACGCGCGAGGCTGCAGCGTTATACGCTTGATCATGGCCTGCTGTACTACAGCACTGACCCGGAGGACACTCCTCGAGTGGTCGTCCCTCATGATGAGGATCTTAAGTATCGCATCCTCTATGAGGTGCATGATACGCCTGTCGGTGGACATCTTGGTCGTGAGAAGACCTATGGCTCGGTGAGCAAGATGTACTGGTGGCCCAAGATGTACAAGTGGGCAAGCACCTATGTGCGTACATGCGAGACATGTCAACGGACCAAGTCCGCGCCGCATGCGGCTGCGCCGTTGGCGAGTTTGCCAGTCCCTTCGGGATGTTGGCAGTCCATTAGTATGGACTTTGTGTTTGGCCTTCCTAAGGATAAGGCGGGCAACACGGGTGTTGTGGTCTTTGTTGACCGATTGAGCAAGATGGCTCATCTTTCGGCTGTGCCGGACACCGTTGACGGTGAGGATACAGCTAAGCTGTTCTTAGACAGAGTCTTTCGCCAACATGGCTTGCCTGAGGCAATTGTCTCTGATAGAGACCCTCGCTTTACAGCGAAGTTCTGGACGTCCTTGTTTAGGGTGCTCGGCACCAAGTTGGACATGTCCACGGCGGATCATCCGCAGACCGATGGTCAAACTGAACGCGTGAATCGCGTTGTGGAGGATATCCTCCGAAGCGTCTGCGCTGAAGCGCCACGACGCTGGAGCGAGATGCTCCCCCTTGTTGAGTTCGCTATGAACAATGCGGTGCATGCCTCGACAGGCTTCACCCCGTTCTATGTGAACGGTTTGGTCGACCCTCGCGTCCCTCTAACGCCGCCACGGTGTGGCTCTGGGCTTGATGGGGGAGGGTTAGCCGATCGGCTTGCTGATGTCAGCCCAGTTGCGGTTCGCAAGCAAGTCGATGACTTTGTCTCTTTGAGACTGAGCGTCATGCGCCAGGTGCGCGACGCGATGGCTGAAAGCCAGGATCTCCAAAAGGAGTATGCAGATGCCAAAGGCAGGAAGAATATGGAAAGGTTTGAGATCGGGGATCTTGTTTTATTAAACGCTAAAAACCTACCTACACATGCAGTGTCTGCGGTCTTTAAGACCAAGTTGAGACCTAGGTTCATCGGACCGTTTAAGGTCGTGGCCAAGAAGGGCCTAGCGTACACGCTCAATCTTCCAAAGAAGATGCGTACGCACCCGGTGTTTTACGTGGGCTTGCTTAAGCCATACCGGGACCCTGCTCGGGTGAGCTCTGAGGCGCTAGCGCCGGGTCGGACAAGGGCTGCGAAGCAGCGAGAGGCTGCGAGGCAGCAGGAGGCTGCGAGACAGCAGGGTGCTGAGGCACAGCACCAGGGCCCGAGTGCGCGGGATACTGCGGAGCAGCAGGGAGCTGCAGAGCAGCAGGGTGCGAAGGCACAGGAGGCTGCAAGGCAGCAGGTGGCAGAGCCATCGGAGTTGGCAGTGCCACGGGACGGGAGCCATATGGCTGCATCCGAACCAATAGGTCGAGTTGACCCTGCAGTTGAGCAACCTGACGCTCAAGGTCTACGACCCGCTGCTGCATCGCCTGGGGCGACTCAAGCCAGTCAAGGCGACGCTCGACCTCCTCGAGGCCATTCGCTAAGCGATGCGAGGAGCGGTCAACGTCGGCGACGTAGTCGTTCACCGAACGGACGCGAGTCTGCAAGTGAAGCAGCTCGTCCCTACTCGCAGCGCGAGAGTCCATCGGCCGCTCGGCCCTCCGGCTCTGCTCGATGAGCAAGGTGATCTCCACTATCACGTGGAGCGCCTGATGGCGCGGCGCAGGCGCCAGGGTCATAACCAGTATCTGGTAAAATGGCGGGGTTACCCTCATTCCCAGAACTCATGGGAGTTTGAGGTGCCCCTGAGGCAAGATTGCCCTGACGTCGTTGACGCTTATGATCGACGTCACCCGGTGACGGACCGCCCGCAGGGCGTGCGACGGAGTCGCCGGGCGCGCCGCGCTTCCCACTACTAGAGTGGGGCGACGACAGGTCAAGAGTCGAGCTCAGGCTCTGACCAGTGGCTGTGACAGCCGACCCATGGCTATGGGTAGGACTGCTCACAGCGGGAGCAGGAGGCCGGGGTGCCTCGTAGCGTGAGGGACGTTGTCCCGGTACACGCCGTCTTGCTTGTCGCTTCGCGAAGTCGAGGCGTAAGCGCCGCTCTAAGCGGATATCGGTTTCCGAGAAACTAGCTCGGAGAGCATCGAAGGAGTGGAGCCGTCGGGATAGCTCCACCCAGTTCTGAAACTGCGCTTCGTAAGCGGCCGTCGTTTCACCCTCTGAGAGGACCACCGGCACTGTCCGCATGGCCGGCACGGCCTCACCGTTGAGCTGCTGACGCAGGCGCTCCCGGTACTCCGATGGAGTTGTGACTTGTGGAGTCAAGAAGCGCTCGCGGAGCGAGTGTCGCTGGGCGACTTCATCAGGCGTCTCGGGCGCGCGCCCACACGTGTACGTGTCCAAGAGCTGCGAGGCAGCGCGTCGAACGACCTCCGCAGGAGAGAGACGGTCATAACCGTAGTCGCGACGCGACGGGCCCACAATGGGGCGAGGTACAGGTCTGTTAGACCGTGCGCGCGATGCAGCCTCAAGCTGCCGGCTTTGAGCCCCGTCCAGGTCGTTGGAGACCACACCTGGCTCAGGGAGCTCGTCCTCGTACCTCGAGGAGAGAGGAGGCGCATTGCGCAGGGCGTTCGCCGAACCATCACGGTTCGGGAACGGATTAGGCGTCTGCAGCTCGCGAGAGCGCATCGCCGGGCTTGAAGGCCTCTGAGAGGCAGCCTCCTGACGTGTTGGAAGCACCTCGTCATCGTCTGGGACGATCTCGCCCTGTTCAAGCTCGTCGAGCCAGGCGTTCTGACGCGTACGCGGCGTAGATGGCTCGGGAGAGCTAGGAGCTCCGCTCTCACCCG